>VZTM01006225.1:0-11883 GCA_013400555.1 Jacana jacana | reverse complement strand
ACAGGACCCAGAGTCTGGCCTGTCACTCACTTGTCTTCTCATTGAGTTCAGTGGACTTTAGATTGGCACATTGGCTAGTTGCTATCAACTGTATAAGAAAATAAAGTGGCAGGAAATTACTACCACTTGTTAAGTCTGTAACGACTCTGACTTGTTTAATGTTGTGGGAGTTGCTTTCATTTCTGTGGTGAACAGAGCTGTAAATGAGAGTTCACTCATAACTAATATTGGCTGGGTGTCTGGCACATTTGTAACCTTACCATATGATTTCCATCACATTTCACTTCAGCATTTCTTCTGTGCGCACAGTTGTTCTAACCTTTTATTGATAGGAACATCTGTGGATATTTTCCTCTTTTTTTTCATATAGAGTGTAAGAGTAAAAGATTTGGTTTAATAAAATTTACAGACCACATAATTTGATAGGATCAATCTTTAATTAGACTCTTAATCGATTTTTAGAGATTTCTTTGTAGACGCTTTAAAGTTCCACTCAAGTGATGATGCTGGAATAAAGACCAAAATTTAATCCACAGCAAGTTCACTAGAGCTGGAGGAAGTGTCTGGCTGCATTTGATTTATCATCATATATTAAATGTATGTAATTGGAGTTTATGAAAGAAGAATCTGTAAAAATTTTGCCTGAAATTGTCATGGAGTTACAAAGAAAATTGTCCAGTTCTCCACAGTTGCCACTGTAATAGATATTTTGTTCAGAAAGCGTCTCCTCCAAGCATACCACCACACCACAGGCCATAAACCACTTCCAGTATTCTCAGACCCTCTGAAGACAGTTCACATATAAAAGTTGAAAATGTTTAACACTGAGGGAAGAACGCAGAAGAGGTCAAGACTAGCATTCTACATCCCTGCAATACTAGAGAACTTGTTGGGGCCATTGAACATTTTCCCCGGGAAAGAGGAACATTATGCATTCTATAAACAATGGAAGGGTTTCATTGAGCTGTGGGGTTTTTAGATATGTGACATGAGGAAAAGTATATGTCAATCAGTTTAGACATAAGTATGACATACCAAATCTCTCTACACCACCAAGGGTAGCACTGCATCTTGCCAACATCCCTTTCTTATCCGGGACCAACTTCTGATGCTCCTTAGGGTGAAAGAAGAAAACTTCTACAGCAAAATCAGATGTTTGGGACTAGATAAATCATCTTTTTAATTCTTAGAGCAGATTACTAAATTCAACACACAATTTTTTCACACCACACCTGAATGAGTATTTCCAGAATGCTACTATGCCATGCAATGTCCTTAAGGCTGCTGGGCTCCACCTTGAAAGAGTTAATTTTTTTCTTCTCTGTGTGTTCCCAAACACTGCAAAACTGATTGAAATCAGTGAGTGATTCCAACTATGTTAAACTGTATGACCAGTTTGTCTCTGTTTGATCTTGTTCCAATTTTATGTTTAAAGATTATTACTTCCACCCTGGTATTGAATTCCTATATGCATTTATGAAGAAATGTCTTAGTTGAAAGGGAAAACAGGACATTATTCTTTGACTGCTCACAGAAGATTATGCTCCTTTCCTCCAGTCACTTCAGTATCCTTTCTCTGGATCTGTTCAAAATTAACTTAAATCTGATTTGAAAGTGGGCGATCAGAGCTGTATATCATGTACAAAACACCTTGGCAGTATCTTATATAATAATATGAATGCTTCAGTGACTCTAAAGAAAATATATCTGCTGTGCATCTGAGGCTTGTCTCAGATTTCCTGTGGTCTTGTCACAATGGAGGTTCGTAACTCTTTTCCAGTCTAACAGTACACCTGGAGCTCCATTCCTCTGCTGCTTCCAAATGACGAGCCCCACTACCTGAAGTCTTTATGTGGGTGGCTTTGTGTCACATTCCATCCTGTTTCATTATTCTGCTTATAAATAAAACAGTTCTTATATGAGATTCCTGGTTGTTATCATACCTCCAAACACCCAATCATTTAGGCAAGCCTGCGTATTGATTCAAAATCCCTAACAAGTATTTGTAGCAAGATGGGTCCAAAAACTTAATATAAAGTTCCAATAACCTTTTCCCAACCTGACGGACTTCCTTTTTAACATGCTACTTTTTAAAAAATGTATAACTTTCATTCAGGTTAATAATCTTGAATTACTATCCATTATATCAGTTTGAGACAGTAATTCTCAGCTAAGCACTTTATGAAGTGCTTCATGTAAATCTGGATAGATCATGACATCTTCCTTGAGTATGAAATGGGTCCTCTTAACATACAGGTGCTTTTGCTAAAACCATTTTATACCACTTTTGTGCATTCTTGATTGCTCAACTAGTTGGCCATGAAGCCTTTACTCCACTTAGAATCAGAATCATTCAGGTTGGAAGAGACCCCTGGGATCATCAAGTCCAACCATCAGCCCTACTCTACAAGTTCTCCCCTACACCATATCCCTCAACACCACATCCAATCTACTCTTAAACACAGTCAGGGATGGTGACTCCACCAATTCCCTGGGCAGCCGATTCCAGTGCATCAGTGTAACGATGCTACATTTTCTCTTTACCAGTTAGAATATAACTTTTGAATCAATGCACACAGTGAAAAGCTTTTCTTCTGACCTTGCAGCTTCATGTGTCAATTGATTAGGATTTGGGGCTGGGGATTACCACAGGATTCCTGATACCAACAGGCTGAATGGTTTCAGTTTGTTCCTACCTTAATTATTGTGCTTTCTGTTAAATCTTCCACATCCTTAATCAGATATGCTACAGTTATTCCCATGCTCACTATAGTTCTTATTGAAAGATGAGGCAAAATATCCCTTTAATAGTTGGATCACATCTAAATTATCCCAAACCTCTGTCTGACCTTCAGAATACACTAGGTCTTCCTTTTTCTTTTTCTGTCTGTATGGTTGAAGATCTCTTCAGCCCTAGTCTTGGAAAAAGTCCTTAGCAAGGTCAAACTTCACTGAAATTTCAGCTGAAAGAGACCGGGGAATAATCACAACAGAAATAAGATGAAAAGAAATCTTGGGCATTTTTCTTATGATAGGCCTTGAAGTCCTCTGTGGCATATACTACATGTGTGAACATGTATCAAATAACCACAAATTAAATTGAAACTATAACCTACAGGCTTCTCTTTTGCATGCTTGGGAAAACATAGCATTCTCAAGCTGTTTTATTTCCTAATATTTTAGGATCTTCGTTTTGCTTCCTTAGTTTAATTTTAACTCTGTAAAGTCTCAGTGCCAGATTCCCAACAGGGGTAAATTAGCAGAGCTCCAGTGAAGTCAAGCCTTGCTGATTTATACCACTAGAGGGTCTGCTCTTAAATGGCTGTTTTGGTGAGTCAAGCTGATTTCTGTCATACCCAGTACTCTCAGCTAGCATGAAATGCCACAGTCGTTCTCAAAAAATCATCCCAAAAGAACCCACACCTCTTCTCTGTATCGCTTGGCAAACCATCCAATGAAACCTGAACAAAGATTATCAAAACCAGGAGGCTTCCTGTCTTAAAATGACAGTTAAGGCTCCCTTGAAATCTTCACTATGCTTTTTCTCGATCAGATGGTTTGAACCTGTGTATGTAATTAATGTGATTAAAGTGCTTATTTGTATTAAAATAGCCCTTGTAGCCATCAGCAGAGATGAGGATCCATGGTACTAGGAGCTGTACAAACTCCTCATACAAAGACAAAAGGCTTTTTCAGACACTTTAACCAAGTAAAATAGAGACAGAAGCATGCAGTATTTTTGTTTCCTTTATGATGCAGAGACACAGCAGCACTTTTGTCTTCTGAGAATGGGTCAATGAACTAGGTTTTTTTTGCAGTTGTCCATCATCACATGATGCCATAGGATTACAGAAGGTTAAAATAGTGAGGTAAAGCCACACTCCTCTCCCAAATGACCCTCTACACACTTCATTTCCAGGTAGCTCAACTCCAGTGTGAACCCACGAGCTCCAGTATAACCATAAAAATTGTGAGTGGAGACTGAAGAGTCAGGGGAAAATACAATCAAGGTGACTAATGAGTCTGCCTATCTTAAACTAATACATGGCACCACTGAGTGCACATTGCCAGTATGTGCCAGTATGTGGGTGTCTATATTACAGACATTGGTAACCGTAATTATAGGCATTACATTAAAGTATTTATCCACAGCAGTTGCCATTTAATAAGTCCCTGTTTGTCAACAGATAATATAAAATGGTGTCTGAGGCAGTCAGGAGTAACTGCAATATGCTGGAGCACTGATTCCTGCCTTGTTAAGGGCAGCTGTGTACTGAGTGGGCCCAAAGCCTGGGTTGTCATGAGCCAGGGTGGCATATGAATTCTAACATAGCTGATCCTATGCATTTCTGTGTTTGTGTCTTTATATCTCTACATATGTCTCTACATACCGGTGATGTTTTGTTCGTGAATGTTGGTGACGGGAAGTGGGAGAAAGAGATGAGAGGGGGAGCAGAACTGTAAAATTCCTACATCCTACACTTGTAAAGCCCTGATTGTTACAAAATATGCATTTTCTTCTCTAAATACACATACATATATCTAGGTGATAGGAGTAATCACCTCTGGTCCTTTTAAACAAATCCTCACCTTTGATTTTTCTTATTGTGGGTCCTAGCTTTGTGCCCTGTTCTCAGCACTACCCCTAAAGGAATAGTTTAGAGGAAGGCAACCAGAATGCTAAGCGAGATAGAAAACTCATCCTAGCAAAACCAAGACTGAAATAAATAACAATAATTGTCTTCAAGCAGGAAGAAATACATGTAAAGAGAAAGGAAATCAACCATTTTCCATGTTCAGTGAATTGAATAAGAAATAATGGCTTCAAAGCCATAAGATTTAGAGAAAATATTAGGGGGAATATTTTAATCACAGAGATAGTTATGTACTGTGGGATGTCTTATAAAGTTTGGAAATATTTTTATACATCTTTCCTCTCTTGGGACAGGAGGACAGACCAGAAACATTTCACAGTCCTTTCTGACTCTTCTGACTATGACTGCTCCCCCACAACTAAAGGCCAACATAAATCAGTGCAAACGTTTCTTCCAACAAAAGAAATTTGCTCTCTGCTTTACTGTCTTCAACAGAACTCAGTTCCTAAGGCACCATTGCTTCCCTGGGACCCATGTGCTGGGGAGCTGACCGAGTCTCCTAAAAAATAGGACATCTGTATTCATGCCTTTTGTCACTGATGAAACTTGTCTGTGGACAGGGAAGAGTAAAATAAATGAGGTGCAGTGATATATCCAGACAATATCATAGATAGTTCCTTGAAAAGAAAGCCATACTTCAAAGCTTTCACTTCTCCTGTCATACAGCACTGGTGGAAAACAATATCTGTTTATTGATTCACCTTATTATTTAATCCCATTTCCAACCAACATGTGTGGTGCTTCAAAGGCATGCTGGTGGGGCTCTATCTATTTCTGGAATAAAGGTTATCCCAGTGAATAAAAAGCCATGGCCTATGATAGATCATTTGGATTTGTGCCTGTAATTGTTTAAGAAGAGAATGTTACTTAAGCAATAAAAGAATGAGGCCAGAGAATAATATTAAGGGGATCTTTGATCTTCCTCCTTCAAACCAGTCTCTCTCTTCACCAAAGGAATAGAATCTTTCTAATAATATTAGGGATGAGATAAAAAAAATATCTCCAAACCCACAGCAGACTAGAAGGGAATTAGGATGTTCCTTGAATCAAAGGAACTGGTTCTAGTCACCATTTTGGCCAGAAAACTCCAAGTATGGATAAGAGAAGAGGAGATGATATTCCTAGAAGTGCTGTTGGTTGATGCTGGTTTTCTTTTTACCTCAGGCATAAGTGCAAAACCTACTCTGTACATTTCAGCCCACAGTGGTAGGGTATGTGTGAAACATGCATTTGTAAAACAGACTTTAAAAGTTGTATGCTTCAGTCCTTCACTGTTAAAGTTATAAGGTGTCTCCTGCTATCTACCTGGAGGTCAAGAGATGATGAGGGATCATTATACATTCATAATATATGACATAGAATTATAGAATCATAGAGAGGTTAGAGTTGAAAGGGAATTTAAAAATTCTCGAGTCCCAATCCCCCTGCCGTGGGCAGGGACACCTCCCACTAGACTTGGTTGTTCAAAACCCCATCCAGCCTAGCCTTGAACCCTCACAGGGATTGGGTATCCTCAAATTCTCTGGGTAACCTATTCCAGTGTCTCACCACCTTCACAGTAAAGAATTTCTTCCTGATATCTAGTCTAAGTCTACTCTCTTTCAGTTTAAATCATTAAATCATTTAAATCACCCTTTCGCTCCAGTCCCTGATAAAGAGTTCCTCCCCATTTTTCCTCTGGGCTGTGAGCCCCCTTTAAATACTGGAAGACTGCTATAAGGTTTCCTCAGAGCCTTCTGTTCTTCAGACTGAACACCCCCAACTCAGCCTCTCTCCAGAGGAGAGGTTCTCCATCCTTCTCATCATCTTTGTGGTCCTCCTCTAGACTCGCTCTAAGTCCGTGTCAGTCTTACGTGGGGAGCCCCAGAGCTGGATGAAGTGCTCCAGGTGGGGTCTCAACCCATTGGCGACGCTTATATCTGTATAACATGTAGATACATTTTTATATGCACAATTCACTGAGAGCCTCAAAATGGTGAATATTAATTATCAGCATATTAGTCTGTGAGATAAGATAGGCTTTAGAGAGCTACCTATTTTACAGACAGCTTGATTTTTTGATTTCCTTAAGGGAGTCCCAAGGTCGGATGGTGATATCAAAATGTAGAATGGGCTTGAACCTTACAGTCCCAAGATTTCAGCTAATTTGTGAACTAGAGCCACTAGATAATACCTCTTTCTTCACCTCTTTATAGTCAGGGTAAGAAAATAAGAAAAGCTCCCTTTGCCTGCTCCTACATGCGGTCAGCATAAGAGACAGCCACATTCTCATTCCACTATTGTCTAGTAAATAAGGTATAATATTGCCTAAGCTGCAGTGATTTGGTTTTCTGCAAAGCCACAGTGTTTCTGGTCTCTGTCAGCATTGCAGACTCCAGTGTGTAATTTTAAATATAAGGGGACTTCTGGACCTGGATGGTGTCTTAATTGCTACAGGGTCATAAGAGGTCTGTTCTTTCCATATTCACCACGTTGTGCATTAGCATTCTTCTCAGGGGTTCTTTTCTGCAAGTTTAAAGAAGTCTGTTCTTACTCCTACACAAAACGTGGAATTGTTAGGCTTTACTGTGGAGACATTCAATCAGACTCTGGAGATTCCTTTGTCAAAAAGGAAGCTGCATTGTTAAAATTACATCTAGCTTTTGCACGTGTCATATTTCACAGGAGCATTGAGCCCGTATTATCTAGTGGCTTTGCTTGCAGTCTTTCTTCACGCAGTGCTATTTTTAGATTTTCATCCTGTTGGAATTCAATAGTCTAGTTGTCAAGGCAAGCAAGGGAAGATAGCTAGGGTTGAATTTGTCAATGATTCAGCCATGTTTGTTGTTACTATTACTATATAATCTTGCCATATGGGGCACAAATACTGCTTTCAGGGCATATAATTGCATGGAACTGTCAGGTTTTAGATTGAAATGATAAAGTGCTTAAATATAATTAAAAACCAGGTTTGAATGATTACAAAATAAGATTACCAAAAGACTCTGGGGGAAGTTGATTTCCTGAAAGGAATGGTAGTGCCCCACACTTTGACTTTGGCTAGGATTTTGCTGTTTTTCCCTCACCCCTGCCCTGGATGTTCCCATGGGCACTTTCTTTTGTGTACCTTCACATAAAGGAGAAAAGAGTTTGGCTGTGGTGTTAGATGGTGGTGTTAGTGAAGGATCAGAACAGAGCATTACCCTATCCTGGTGTGTGATAAGAAATGAGGGCACTTGCAGTTAAACAGAAGCAGGCTCAAAATCCATGAAAAGGCTGACTTCTGTGGGCTACAAACTGAGTTTTAATACTGTGGCATTACACTGAACAACTGAAAAGCCATTAATGAGAAAATAGGTGTAATTTTTCATAGGTGAATACCTTTGTGATGTATATTTATTTAAACAGTACTAAAGGCAATGATCCACCAAAGCAAAACCCTTATGCAGCTCTGATCACAAGTGTTATTTCACTGAAAATAGTGTGCTCTTGTACTTAGCATAGCTCTTGGGTCAAAAAGAATACAGAAATTTAAAGATCGCCAAATTAGAACCTTCAGTGATTTCCAAGATCCTCTCAGACTCTGTAACAAAACCACTCAGATTTAGAAGACATGGGATGTTTCCTTTAAGGAAGTTGAAATTGGGCAACGCATCCCACGTGGCACAAACTCCACAGTGGCATCTCTGTCTCTGAGCAGATGTCTCCTGAGATGTTTATGTGCTGGGGTGAGGAATGCACGTGCTGTTCCTGTAGGTGTAAGCTCAAAGATACCAAAGGTGTAGGGAGCTGCAGGTGAAGGTGCTGGTTTGAGGTATCTCAGTGTGCAGACCATGAGCATGTATGGGAGGAGATGATAGGCCTGGGAATGACAGAACTCTCTCTCTGAACTGTCTTAAAGGAGCACAACACTTTCTATGCTGGCTGAAACCTGCCAGCACAATGAAACTAAGTTTCTAGATATCAGACACACAAGGTATTACTGATTAAAAAATGATGTAAGGGTAGCATATTATAGATCCAACATCAAATACCTACTTGGAGAAATCCAACAACCTTAGATTTTGCTGTTCTATAAATTTAAGGTTAAATCACAAATGTTAAACAATAAGCTGTAAACTTCAGTTTTTAGAGTGCTGTCTGGTATGGGAACCTGACTATCTCCAGTTTGCTCTTTGCAGTGTGGAAGATTTGCAGGACTGAACTACCAGTTTCCTAGCAACCACAGATCCTCTAAGAATCTTCTCTTTGATAGTCCCTAAAATATGTTAATGCCACTAGATATTGAAAAAAAAAAAACTACTGGGGCCCACACCTAATGAAATAAGAAATTTTGATTTATATCTTCAGTCCAGAACAACAATGCACTAGACTGTAACTGTAGCACAGTTCTGACAGTGACTCAACCCATTTTGGGTTGCTAACCATTTTTGTTTTGTTTAATTAGATTCTCATTACTGAATCCCAATAGTGCAAATGCTTATACACATAACTGTGTACGTGAGTAGTCCCAGTGAACTTCATGTGACTATTTATGTGTTTAATTACTTGCTGGACTAAAGATTTACTGTCTAAATTTTAGCAGACAATATTTTAAAGGTACTGCTTCTCTCTCTTCCCCTGGTTATCTACATGCATCTTATTAGATGTTTATTCTCTGACAATCTGTTATACATATGCTGAGAAATAGAGAATTTAAATCTTGAAAGCAAAGTTCAAAGCTCACATCCTCATGGGACATCTTGATTCAGCAATTATGTTGTCCTCAGAGCATCCCCAGAGTGCCTCACCCCTCCAAAGTGCAGTAAATCTTTCAGGGTGCAGCCCTGAGAGCAGGAGGGAAAGAAAAAAGGAGCAAGCATGTTAATCAATTCAAATGCCTACTACGAGGGACAGCTGCAGAGGTGTGCCAAGAGCATCAAAAGGGCTACACAAATGTAAGCCAGCCCAGGATGCAAGACTGTGCATTTAATGCAGAATCCCAAAGGATATATTCAGGCTCCTGCATTGCTATTTTTAATGAATGAAGCAGGAAGGACCATAGTGCCGTACAGAACTTGGTAGAAGGGACTGAAATTCCAGATTTCTCAAGAATAAGATGGAGAGTACACAAATGTTTTTTAAAAAGGATTTTTGCCCCTGAAGTGTGGCTTTCTGAAGAGACAAAAGAGTTCAAAGAGAACAAACTGTATGAAATAGGTCCTCAGGAATCTTGGAATTAGCAAAAATGGATCTTTCCTTATGGAGCTGTGCTAGAAAGAACCCATGTATGCTAAGTCTCTGTAGGGCAGTTGTGGTGATTACACAATGGGTAGCACTTCTGATCCATTCCTACTCATTATTTTTAAGTGCCATAGAAACTCATTAGTTCAGTCTTTATTGCATTCATTGTGGAGGCTTCACCAAGAAGAAAATAGCTTGTCATTATTTTTATAGGCAAAAGACAACTGACCATTTAGTGTCAGAATATCCAATTGGTTTCTTTCTGAGTGAAAAAAGAGATGATAGAACAGAAGAAAAGCATATAAGAGGCAGTGTTGTGTCTGTCTCCTCCAGAGCAGCCCTGCCCAAGCTCTTGAGTGCAAGAAAGAAGGGAACTTTCCTTCTATTTAAAGCACTTCTATTTGTAGCATATTGAAAAGAGCTGGCACTAATTTCTATGCATGTAATCAGTAAGCAAAGCTACAGTAAAGTGGAGGGGGATCCTCCAGGTAATGAAGTCCTCTGTAACTGAGGACTATGGACTTTTTGCAATAACTGTAAACAGGTACTTCTAGATCTTCTGGATTTCTGAAAGTGCTAAGCAATATTGCAGACATCTGATTCTGTGCTTGTATGGAGCTCTGACATTCAGTATCATTTCAGAGGTTGCTGCAAAGGCAAGGAATTTTTTTTCTGTGAGTTCTCTGGCCTGTGTTGTCAGTGGATACAGCAAGTCAGCTGATTACTTCAATGGTCCAAAGGGAAGGCTTTTTACAAACTGGATTTAACAGTGAAAAGCAGAGATTATAAACAGGCCTAAGTGCTTCTCTATATTTATCCCACCACTTAACTAGCAAAAAACAATGATGGAATTTAAGACTGTAAATAAATATCTCTTTTATCTATTCAACAAGATTATTTCCTTTTTAATGCCCACATCACTATCTAGCACAATAGCAAAACTTGCTCCCACACCAGGAATACAGACTGTTCTCCTTTGTGACCCCAACTGGTTTCTGATCCACAGACCATATGTGAAGCAGTGCTGTTTATGAAGGTCAGTCAGTCTTCTGTTCACAACCCAGGTGGCTGTTACTGAGACAAGAAAAAGGGAATGAAACATAAGGAGAGCCTACCAAAAGGCTATAGAGAGGAAAAGAATGGGAAGGTATCAAGTGACAGCCTACACCTGCAAATATGTCATGCTGTACTGAGGAAATTTGGAAGTATTATTGCCTTAATAATGCATTCTCCAGTGCTTTGCTAGGCTAATAGTTTTCTGATGAATACCTGGCAAAGATAGATGGGGAACAGAGAGTTTCTGACCTTTCCCAAGTTGAAGAACCTTAAAGAACTGCTCTCTTTCACCAGAGGTCAATAGAAAGTCACTGGACTCTGAGTGCTGGCAGAAGCAATGCTTTTAATACAGGCCAGGAAACGTTCTCCCTTGCGAAGTGGCAATGAAAGAGACAGAGAAGGCCACATCAAAGGGAGTTCAGCCAGGGTGTCCTTGTTAAATACTCCAAAAGAGCTTCTGAGGAGATAACAAGTGGAAAGAGGGTGAGAGTCAAAGGGAATTTCCTCCATTGCCATCAGAACTGCTGTTTTAAGAGAAGGATTTTTAAGATGTTATTATTTTAAAGGGGCTGGGCATCTTTAGAACTGTGTTATGTCCATCACTCCTAGGAGAATGGCAGGTTCGGGCATCAGGAAGACAAATGAACAAGGGCAGTCACTTGCAGAGACTCAAGGATATTGCAGAGGTTTGGAGAAACAAGGAATGTCTGAGTAGGACCCTAATAAATTAATGAGCATTGCTCTATAAATAGTGTCACCACATGCTGGCTTTCCAGTCAAGGTTAAATGAAGATACAGTGACTTTTAAGATGTCAGCTAAAAAGGGAACTAGGTTTTCCAACAGCAAAGGGCATGTTAGCAGTCTGGGTTCAATTCCTTCATCTGGAGCACCTCTTCTTTGAAGACGGGCTGGGAGAATTGGGTTGTTCAGCCTGGTAAAGAGAAGGCTCTGTGGGGGAACTTTGTGTGG
>VZTM01006223.1:30398-40680 GCA_013400555.1 Jacana jacana | reverse complement strand
CCTCTTACAGAACAACCAGTTCGATATAATACTTGCTCAGTATAATACTTTCTAAAAAAACAGTGAGCATTGAATATGAAAGGTCTCAGGTTTCTGTGCAATGACAAACACAAAAGGTATTCTACCTGTGTTGTTGCTGATGTTTCTGATGATCTAGACCTGAGCCGGAAGTAAATTCTTTTCTTTTGGCCTTCTATTTTGAGTAAATTAGTTATTAAGAATGAAAATTCCTTGTACAGAAGTTATTTACTATGATCTATTCATCCAAAATTAATGTTTTGTACTCGAGTAAAAGTAAATAAAAAGATATTTTTTTTCTTCATTTTGGTATATTTTTTATTGTTAGTGTTACCAACATCTTTTACATATGTTTACACTGTGAATAGTGAGAGAGCTGTCATACTGTGTTACTTAACTTGCCTTTTGGCAAAGTCAAATTCAGTTTTGAATTTGAAAATAACATAAAATTCTAAAGGAACATCCATTATTAACTGAAATAATGTTTTCCCATCATTTACAATCTACCCCATATGTACAAAGTGAAAAATAAGGACTTTGTATCTTTATGGAAATAAATACAGATTTGTATGTGTGCATATGCATATATACATATGCATGCCTCTGTGTCTGTATACCTCTAGGTATGGAGGTAAACCTGAATGTATACAAACAGCCTTTGTCTCTCCAAAAAGCCATATGTGTACATTTTCCCTAGAGCAGATACATAGTTCTTGGTTCAACTGACCCAGTTTTCCTTTTTCAGTAGAGATGAGGTTCTTTACAATTAGCACTAAGGAAAAGGTTATTCAGAGTATGAACAGATAAAGCAGACATCTACCTTTTTCTTTAAGTTCATGGAAAAAATGGTTATGGTGAATTATTTCTGTACTGAACTCCATTTGGGTTGATTTTTCAGCATTACTGGATTTTTTTATGAACCTGGAACACGTGTCCTATTTTCTACTGTTTACATAGAGTAATGATATTTCCAGAAAAAATGGGACAGTGTTTATGCACAAGACCATTTTTATTCTGACATAAATTGGCACAAATCCACCAGCCTTTAATATTTGTGATCCCATCTCAGTGTAGTCAAGTGCTGTCAAATAGCAGATAGGGAAAATTAGTTATTAAACCGAGCAATAAATAAAATCTGTAATTTTTTATTAGTAATCAAATTAATGGCAAGGATTAATCCTGCTATATAACCATTTGGATACCTGAGGGGAAAAAAGAATTTTCAATTAATATCAAATTCTCTTGACAATACAATCTGGGAGAATGTCCTGGTTTGAGGTTAAACAAACTAATTTTCTGTTCAGTAATTTTTCCTCTTTAGCTGGGTCTCTTCTAACTGACTGAACTTTAAAATTAACAGCACATTGTTCAGAAACTGTTCTCTCTCACAGTGATAAGGCCTGTTTATTCCAGGGAATGGTGTGCAGAGAGGCCCATGCTTATACTTATTGCTAGAACGACCAAGGTCAGGGAATTTTTTTATTTGCCCCACTGGAGGGTCAGAAGCGAAAAATTGTAGAGGGGTCATATCTGTAGAGAGGAGTAGACAGGACAGGTGACCCAAAATTGACCAAATGGGAAACTGCATGATTCCATCCCATCCACATCATGCTCAGTATAAAAGCTGAGGGATCNAGTATAATAGCTGAGGGATCAAAGGGTCAATTCTCTTCCTTCAATGGCCGACGTCTGTGGAGGACCCTGTCTGTTCATCTGCCTTTGATCCTGATCCGAGCACTCCTGACTCCATCTCCGGAATCTGGCTCCTGTTGATCACCGGGTCCAGTCTGGAACTTTTTTTGATGCCTGCTGGTGATGAGATTGTTCATCCTGGGACCTTGATAGTTTTGTATATATTGTACACTTTTTAAATTTTTTAAGTCTTTCTTTTTATTATTATTATTATTCATATTTTCACTAAAGAGTTTGGGTTGTTTTTACTATACTCTTAATTCCCATTAATCCCTTCCTCTCCTCTCTTTTTCTTATGGGGGGGAGGAAGATGTCATAATCTGTCATTCTGATTGGTCAAAACCACGACAGAGAAGAAAGGGAGGAGCATTGTTCTAATTAATACATGAAAGCAAAATTATAAAGAAGCAGATTACTTTTATGTTAGTTTCTGCCTTGCTCTCTGCAACAAAGGGACTCCTTTCACACACACCTCTGCTAATGTTCCATTCTGAAGAGTTCTAGTCCATTAAAAACTTTGTTTCTTGCAAGTGGCAAAAAAAATCTTATTGGCTATGACTGAGCAGCTTGATATTCTTTTACAACAGAAAATATTTTTTTTTATTTTCAGTCATAGAATCCACCTTTGAGTTTCTGAAACATGTATCTTTGACTCTTACACAGAAGAAACTTAGATGCAGAGAAAAGTCAAAGGTGCACTAAGAAAATGAGACACTTGAATCCAGACATATACTTCAATCGCAGCTATGAACCGTATCTATAGTGTTAAGAATGATGGAATGATGTCTTGACACATTTATTGGTTTTGATCTGTCTGCAACCACATTCAATTTAATCATTTAAGTATTGGCATATGTCATAATATTGGCTAACTCATGGCGAAGGATATACACTTTGCTTTCAGGTTGTGAATCACAACACAGAAGCAAAAAGGTTTATAATACGTCTCCTTTTTCCAGTAAAATGAAGGACAATTTTTGAAAGAAAACATTGGCTCTCTAAGTCATGGCATTATCACTAGAGCAGAACAGACTCCCTGCCTCCCCTATTAGGTGGACATTGGATGAAATGGAAGCATGAACTAATTTCTGTAAAAAGCGAACAGAACACCTTTGTTTCAAGTTTAATAGGAAGAATATAAAATATAATTAAAAGTAAAATAATAGTTAATGTTATACTGATACTTATCAATGATCTTTCACCCTTATTTAGATACAGATGTATACTAAATTTATGTATATTTTCTTATAAAGTTTTGAAAATATAACTTTGAAGGTGGAAAGCAATGTTCTGTTACAGCTACAGCTTCTATTCATTTGTGCAATCTGCTATGATATCATTATTCATTTAGTGAAATAGTCTTATAAAAACAGACAGGGGGTGAGGGGCAGGGAGAAAAATCAATCCTGTATCTTTCCTGTCTAAGCTTCAAATCAGTTGGGGTTTTGGTTTGTTTTATTTGGTGTTTTGTTTTGTGTTTTTTTCTCTGACATTAAATACAGATTTTCACTATTTCAATATCTTTTTACTTTGTAAAATTAAACACTTTCCTCGCAGCATGGAACAGAGGAAAATATCAAATGCTAAATTTTTCCTGCTGTGAGACATTCTTGAAGGCTGAATTTCAACCTTCTGATCAGCTTCATGCAGGCATACGAGAGAAGTTTTGAAAAGAGAGATGTTTGAGTGGCAGGCTTTGAAACAAACACTTGAAAAAATGTGGGCTGGAGAAGTTACTTATTTTCATTTTTATGCTCTAAGTATGTTTTCCTTTTTATTGACTTTTAGTGTAAACACAAACAATAACTGTCTTACAAACTTTCTGGAAGCTCAACTAGCCATAAGTAAGGTTAGATTTTACTATATTTGAGAGTCAGAAAGAGTAAAATTGTTGTCAAAGCAAGGCCTCTCAGGCAGATATCTTTTTATTGGAGCAGTTGATGGTGGAAGTAGAATTTAGCAAGAAGCATTATCTAAATTGCTTTCAGCAGTTATATGTATTGCCATGTTTACTGCACTGCTTAGTAAGTGCAATTGATTGAGACTTAATTATGTTGATGAAATAATTATAGCGATGACCCCAATCAGAAGCATCTTGTGCATAGTATTCCCTCTCATTTTCAACATAGGCTGAAAATCATCTCCATCACAGTTTGGCAGTTCTTTATAAAGGCCTATAAGGAGAAGGTTTAAGAGGAAGATCATACTGATTGTCTGAAATGCCTAAAGATTACAAGGGAGACAAGATTTTAAGGCAATATATTTGGATGATGAGTAACTGATCTCAAACAAATTCTATCTTTAAATGCATATTTGTGAAAGAAATGATGCACAGAAACACTTCATTACCATAAAAATAGTAAACAGGCATAAATTCAAACAACTATTCAGACATGTTCAAAGGCACTTGTCTTCTATTTTCTGTTTTTATTCACATTTTCCAGCTATAAGCCTAAAAAAGATTCAGAAAAGCAGTAACTTAATTTTACCTGCAGAAATTTAAGAAGAATCATGAATTGAGTGCATTAAGGATTTTTACTTTCCAGGTTTTTTTTTGCTTTCATCAGTCTGAATAAAATCTAAAAAAAAATAAACTTTCTAACAGATTTCTGCCCTGGGGAGCAGTAAATAGAGTCCTTGATCATAAAGGTAGCATTTTCTTTATTTAATAAAAGCAATGACAAAAAGGAAGATGCTGGAAAGTTTTGATAGCTTTCTAACAACCTTGCTTTTCATTGGTGGTTACAGACTATTCCATGATCTATCTGAAATGATGATCAGTTGAATACCAGGGGCTGACTCTCTGAATTACTCATAGATCTGCTGTCCTTTCAATGGGCATATAGTGTTTCAATAAGCTTATAGTGTTTCTGCATATAACTGGAAGTCATGCAGACCACTACAAAGTAATAGGCCATCTGGGGTTTTTTATCTATTTAAAGGATTACCACTACTGCAATGTGCTTTTAATGTATCTCAGATTCTGGCATCAGTATTGCACAATCTTTTTAAAGCTGCATTGCCATCAAGTAGTCCATAATCAATTGCAGTTGAAGACAGTGGGAGCTGTAGGGATCACAAGAGGATGGAGGAAGAACAGATGGACCAAGGCTGGAGGCACCCAACAGCCAGTCACATAATGAACAACCCTCTTGCCAGGCCTTGTCCCAGTTTTTCAGCCTCTGGGGCTGTAATATTCATTTCTTCTACCCTCATGAGCTGCACAACTGTTTTGATATTATTTACTATATGCCTCTTGGGCAAGCTGTCTCGGTACCTGCAGAAATAAAAGCATTTGTAGGAAAAGTCTTCTGTTAATGATGTGTTCCCAGCCTAAAGCTCTAGTCATGGTACAAACACTTAAATAACCCTTTTCATATAATTACACTCATCCCTTCTACATGGGAGAGTATGAGACACGGGCAATGGTGACTGCTTCAGTCCCTAGTGCCTGAGAATTTGTTACACTGACTGCAGATAACTTTAGAAACCATAATGTGCAAACACAGGTGAGCCACTGGCAAAGGTAACATTTGGTACTTGGATGTGCACTATTTTCCACAAGGTCTGGCATCTTGCAAAATCAAAGGTGGTGCCTTAAACAAATTACATTAGGGCAACTCCTACTCAAAAGGGAATTAGATCAAGAGCTATATGCTGAAGTGTCAAAAGAATATGAGAAAAACAGTCATGGGCACAATATTTTCTACTGTAATATAAAAGAAAATGCTATTTGGTCCCAGTGGCACATAAAGGTCTCAGCCAATTACTCTACATTGGTTAATCAAAATACCTCAGTGCACTGGATCACAACCTTTTATATGAAATGCCAGTTTGTATGTTTCAAAGGCATAGTTACTGACCTCCTATTGATAATTTCCTTTCATACTAGGACTTAACCATGGTTAATATCAAAAAACCCTACTTGCCAGGGTGGCTCACTCTATATAATCAGTTCTTCCTGAAGAAATTATCTCTGTCAATTTTCCATTTATATTTTATTTGTAATTGTTTCAATGAATTTAAGAGACTAAGAGTTACAGGGAAGGGAAGGAGAAAGTCAGTGACCTTTATGGAAGGAAAGGATAAACAAGTTTTAAAAGCAAGTGAAAAATCAAAGATAAAGTTTCACGATAGGCACTAACATGTCAGAATATGCACTCACTTAGAATATAGGTCTAAGTTCAGAGTAAACTAAAAATTCAAATTTAAGGTCTGACATTAACTACTTTGACTGAAGTAAATTAAATTGTTCAAAAAGTTTAATTTATGCTCTAGCATTAACAGAGGTATCTGTAATTTTTTTCTTAGGATCCATTGTTGTAACTGTACAGATATTGCTGCTGACCTTGTTACCCATTCATTAGTGATATATGCAGTTTAGTACACCAATTTTTCTATAAGAGGGAAAATCAAAGCAGCAATGTTTCTGCATAAAATGATAATATTTACAAAAACAAAACAAAACAAAACCCACAATAACTTTCTAATCCTTCACACCTTGTTTATAAATGTTCACAAGTAAACTGTTTGTCTTTCAAAACAACAGGGAAAGTATGTCATTTTACATGCTGTTGGAGCATGTTTTAGTAGTTATAGATTTACTTTATTGACAAACATTTTGCAACCAGTCAACTGAAACTGCAATTTGAGCAGAATGCCATTCTGTGTCAACATGAAATATATTAGAAAGGCATGTCAGGTTAGCATAATGTAAACAAAAGATGCATAGTAGTCAAAACAATATAACAAGGTAGAACGAAAGCCTTGTGCACTCATTCACCCCAGCTTCACAAAAAATTATCTTCTGCCTAATTATTCAGTGAATATGGTTGGTAGAGAGATGTGTAAGAAAATACAAATGAAAAAAAAGTTGCAAAGAAACAGACTTGAACACCACATGGTATTTATAGGCTACTTTGCTAAAGCTTGCTTTCATAAATGATGCAGCAGTAGTGACAGCTTGTTTCACTTTTGCATTAAAATATCCCCATAAGGTTAAGAGTTCTGTTTCTCAACTACTCTAGCAAAATGAGTGATTGGCGTTGATTTTGTAGTAACATTAATATTATTAGAGCTTGTGTGAGCAAACTGCTTGGGCAGCATGCACTTCTAAAATGTAAACGTGAAAATAGTCCTAACCTGTTCCCAAAGGAAAGTTTCACATTAAATCAGTATTTTCTTTTGCACCTTTTCTTGTTCAGGTTATATCAGGTATAGCTTGCTTCAGAGAAAGTTTTTTTCCTCCAACTGCTTGTAGCATATTGATTCCTCTCAGACTTAAATCAAGCTCAGTTTAAGCGCCTATCAGAATAGTGAGAAGGGGTCTTACAAAAATCAAACTAATAAGGTTTAAAACTTATTGATTCTCTATTTCCATTGCAAAGACATAGCTAAATATTTTTAGTCCATACATTATGTTGTTACTGAAACTGTTCAGACAAGTTTGTCTGAATATCACTGTAGTAATAAACTGAGTAAAAGATTCCTTTTTTTAATCATAATGTTCAGTCATCCATTGGCTGCATAATAGTTGCAAAACCATTTTGTAGAAACCTGACTGCAGACCAGGTTGATATATCCCCACAGTACAAAATGTACTGTACTTTGTCACCTTTCAGACTCAAGCTATACTTGATTACAGAAGACCCTTAGTGACATATTCTTTTTGGTTTTATGTCCCTATTCTCATTTTGTGTTCTTATAGCTTAATTTAGATAGTGTTTTATCCATGGTTTGCTTAATCCTTATTAATCTCAATTTCCTTCTTACTCCAGGCATCTTAGAATCAATTAGTAGAGTAGTGTTACCAACACAGTTATCTCAGTAAAGTGTTACATTTCTTTTTCAGCATTTTCATTCAGACTTCACTTTCAATTATACATTCATAAAATTAAAGAAATTATATCACAGCATGACCTCTGTATAGGTGCCAAAATGAAGTCTAGAAATCGATTCACTGTTGCTTGAAAAAGCATCCTTTGATTAGCAACTAATGCCTGAATTCCTTGTCTGACTCAGTTTGCTTGGGATGCTTGCCTTTAAATAAAAGCCACTCTAAGAAAATGAAGTTTAAGCCAAAGCCAACATGTTAAATACAAGCCACCAGATAGCAGCAGGGTTGGCAGGTCTTCCTTAATCGAAGAGCAGGATATACTGCAGAGAAAAGTAGCTGGCTAGTGCAATGCTCTTCTACATCTTCATGCACTAGGAAATCATATTAGAAATCATATTTTTCACCTCTTTCTGGGCTGCCAGTGCACACTGACAGTTCATGTTGAGCTTCTCATTCACGAGCATTTGCAAGTCTTTCTCCTCAGGGCTCCTCTCCAACCATTTTCTGCGCAATCTGTATTTGTTCCTGGGATTGCCATGTCCCAGGTCCTGGATCCTGCACTTGGCTTGGTTGAGTTTTATGATGTTTGCATGAGATCACCTCTCAAGCCTGTCCAGGTCCCTCTGGGTGACACCCATTCCCTCCAGCACGTCGACCATGCCACACAGTTTGGTGTCATCAGCAAAATTACTGAGACTGCACTCTATCCCATTGTCCATGTCTCCAACAAAGTTGTTAAACAGCAATAGTCCTACTGCCAACCCCTGAGGACCACCACTCGTCACCAGCTGTCACTTGAGCTGTTGACTGCAACACTTTGAGTGCAGCCATCCAGATAGTTCCTTATCCACTGAATCATCCACCCATCAAATCCATGACTATCCAATTTTGAGACCAGGATGTGGAACAGTGTCAAATGTTTTGTCTAAGTCCAGGTAGTCCATGAAGTCTGTTGCTCTGCCCTCGTCCACCAATGCTATGGCAATATCGTAAAAGACCACCAAATTTGTCAGGCATAATTTGCCCTTGGTGAAGACATGTTGGCTGACAATAATAACCTTCTTCTTTTCCATGTGCCTTAGCAGAGATTCCAGGAGTCTCTGCTGCATGATCTTGCCACACACAGAGGTGTGAATTACTGGCTTGTAGTTCCCTGGGTATTCCTTTTTCCCTCTTTGAAAATGGGTTTTATGTTTCCCCTTTTCCAGACAGTGGGAACTTCAACAGATTGCCACAACCTCTCAGATATAATGGAAAGCGGATTAGCAACTTAACCAGCACCTTCAGAACCCATGGACGGATTCCACCAGGTCCCATGGATTTAAGCATCTTTAGGTTCCTTAGATGGTCTCGAACTTGATCTATGGCTATTTGCTAGAGCAAATATATTTGTTAAATTTACTTCTCTGGAATTAAAGCTAAACTTGAGAGATACTCTGATGTTTTAATGCATTCATTTTTTTTTATTTAATTTGTACTGATGTAAATAATTTTATTTTCTGTTCAACTTAAATTTAAATATAAATTTTCTCTCTTATTTTTTTTTATGTAGGCTTTGGGAGAAGTCTTACCTACTGTTTAAAAGAAGACTGTCATTACCACTGATAGAAAGCTAGATTTTTGCCTCTTTTCTCTTTGACAATGTTATCTTTTGGTAGTATGATTTCTTGTGATAGCTTCACTTCCTCCACATAAAAAATACATCTTAAATACTGTAACTGCATTTATAATGGTCTCCAGTGAAAACTTAAGCTAAACTGCTCAAATAATTCATACACTGGACAAACTGTGAAAGTACCCATATGTCCAAGGATCCTGTGTGCTGTTTCAGAAGTGACACACTCAGGGATTTGCATTCTATTTCTCAGCACTTAGCTCCCGTTGGCTCTTCAATTATTTATTTTTATTTGCATGACACAGCCTCCAGAGATTGATTTGAGCACACTCAACTGTCCAAAGACCCAGTGAACAATACAAGCCTATGTCAGATCAGAGACAAGTACCAAAATGCCCTTTCTCACACAAAAGTAGACAATACTTGGCCAATTTATCAACACATTCAGGGGCACATTCTGAGTCACTTCCCTGTAATAGCAAAAGCTTTCTACTTTCACTAATACTCTGTAACAAATTTAGTAAAAACACCTTATCTTTTTGCCTCCGGCCTCTACAGTGAGATCTTGGCCCTGGTCAGAATTATTTCTGTACCACATGCTCTGGCATTTCCAAAATCTTGAGTATTGAAAAATATTATTTTGGCTACAGTTAGAAAAAAAAAAAAAAAAAGGAAAAAAAAAAAAAAAAAGGCAAAAAGCTGAGTTTGGTTTGGTTGGAAACAAGAGCAAAGATTTTAGACAAAAGAAAAAGGGACAGGACTGAAGCTGCATGTTGTCTCTCCACTAGGGACAGGGAAGACTAAGCAATAAGCAAAGGCAATCGTGATCCCAAGGCAACATATCACTGGGACAGATCACAGCAGATCTCTTTGTCCACTAAGTAAAAAGACCGATCTGAACATTGGGACATCTGTTTTGGTCATCTTGTGTGAGAAGTTGGTGCAATACTGTCCCCTAAGTCAGAGCATTTAATTCACAACTCAAATAGCATCCCTCTGCAAAATACAAGATGTTCTTTTTATATATATGAAAAGTCATTTACTGACAGTTCTTTCCCCCCCATCATTCAATAGTGCTACTCACTTGATTAAATCCTGCAGTGGAGAAACTGTCCACTTAT
>VZTM01006223.1:17251-30349 GCA_013400555.1 Jacana jacana | reverse complement strand
TTTAATGAGGATGGCTGCTAGATGTCATGGTTTCTTATTTGATATGATGACACTTGCTGATAGGTTTCAACTGAAGTGTATATCCTACTGAGTAGAAGGATCTAGTAACAACACACTATTTGCCTGTCATGGTTCAATGTTGCCGTTTAAATAAAATTGACCTATGTGTTAATGGAGCTATAACCTCTGCTTTAGAGTAAACTGTGGCTCAATCAAAAATAGAGATTGAAAAAGAGAATATACTATGCAGCACAAAAGGTGAAATATTACTGTGGAAGGTAATACTTTAGCAAAATGTTTAGATCTTGGCAGTACATCAAAGTACTTGCTGGAATCATCGTTTCAAATTGAGCTGGAGTTTTTCAGGACAGTGTAAATACATCTTTATAGGTGCCTTAGGTCAGATTAAAGATCTCTTTCCCAGAATCCTGCCTCTGAATGGGGTCAGCATTACTTAGGGAACACATCCTTTTAACGGGTAAAGCAATGAAAAATTCTGGCAATCTTCAGCTTAGGGAATGCCTCAGCCAGAGGATCTGTGTTTAATAGCGGTTTCTAGGGGTATTTTTTTCCATGTATTTATCTAATCTTTTATGAACTTATTTACACTTTTGGACTGAAAACAGCTTGTCAAAGACTTCAGCTGTTGACTGCTTGCTGCTTGAAAAACTGTCTTTTACGAGTGCCGACATTTAATTGGTATGTTCCTGTATGGTTGGAAAAAAATTATCATTCTCTATTTGCTTTCATCCCACCACTTAAAACCTCCATAATGCCTTCTCCTGGTAATTTCTTTTCTGAGATAAAGTGTCATAGCCTATCCAGCACCTCCTAGTACAGGTGCCATCTCAGTCCCTAGATTAGCCTTTATAACCCACTATATACCTTTTCATCTTCTGAGGTGGAGGGAACCATTTCCTTCATGCTGTAGTTAAAAATGAGGTTTCATTAAGAGTGTATCTTTTACAACACTGAAAGATTCACTAATAATGATGAATAAAGCTTGGGATATCTGATGGACTGAGACATTTCTAAGTATTTCTGGAATTGCCAACAGACTACCTGAGTGATGGAGCAGTAAAAGGCAAATTTTTAAAGCAGTTTACCATGTAATTTTCTTCCAAACAATTAAAAACCTTGTGATACTGATACTCATGTCATAAACTCAGCTTCACAATTCATGAGAGTAACCATTTAACCATTATTAGGGGTGAAATCATGCTAATTCAAAAGAGAAGAGTTAAGGCAAAGCTATAGAAATGTTACAGACTTTTTTTACAGACTGTGTGGAATGTTTTTATTCTCAGCAACTTAAATGGCAGCACAGAATCAAATCCTGTTTGTCTTTAAGAGGTGGCTGATTGCAGAGGACTTGAAATGAGGAAAGAATGTAAGTAACATTACAAGGAACATTACTTTTACAGTTTGAAATAAACTTGCAGTAAGGCATTAAATTAAATTAAAACTGCAGTATCAGAAAGTAATACTGTCTTTATGCAAATGAACATATAGGTTTTTTTCTCATTAGTTATTATGTATACTGAATCTTTTCTGGGTTTGTTGGTTTATTTTGTTTTGTTGGTGGTTTGTTGGTTTAGATTTTTTTGGTTTTGGTTGGTTGGGGTTTTTTTGTTTTTTTTTTTTTTTTTTTCCTGGATTAGAAACAGCCCTAAAATAGAGATAATTTGCATCTCAGCCAAAGGCAGAACAGAATCCACCCTCTATTCTATACTATCTGCATCAGGCTCAGGTCCCACACTATCCAAGTCATCCTCATTAACCACCACCCCTCTTCTCATCCTTCGCTATAATAGACGGATATCATTTCGCTAGTCTGGGGATCACCCCTGTGAAATGTCCACAAATAGCCACAAAATTTCCCTTCTATTCATTTAATTTGTGCCTTTGTTATCCTGTCACTTAGGGCAGGTGAAGTGGTGTGCTGTGTGGAGATACTGGCCACCAAAGCCAGCTCAGGTCAAGCTGCTGCACTTGCACTGCTTCTTGCAAGGCTTATCCTTCATTGAATCAGGTGGTTCCTGCTATAATATTTCATATAACATGCAACTCAAATCATGGATTACAACAGTTTAAAGGTATATCCATCATAACTTCCATTGCTGGGCCAGGTTATAGTGTTCAACACCATAATGAACTCCTCCCCTTGTTCCTTGCCTGGTTAGCAACAATGGTTTAAATAGCTCTAAATGGTGTCATCAAAGCATTACCATGAATGCCTTGACGTTTAAAAATAAATTCTCAAGAAGATGATTTCCTGGAGTGACAGCTGGGCTTTTACATCAGGATGAGGATAAACGGCAGGACCCAAAGACCTCTGTACCAGCTAACCAAAGCACAATATCAAGCACATAAGAATAAATAATCACTCAACCCTTAGTTTTCTTCCTTTGCATTACTGGTATTTGGATAGGAGACATGATGCTACAGATCCTCAACTGTTCCCTTCCTTGGTGAGAAGGGGTTTTTTTGTTTTTGGTTGTGATTCCAAGATGTGCCCACCAGCCATAGTCTCCTATAGCTACACTGTGGATACAGTATGTCATGCATTACTTCTTGCTCAACATTGTGCATCAGGATGAGATTTTCCTTTAAAATTAAGGCACTCAACAGGATGGTATTTCACAGAAGTAAGAGGAAGTTTGGTAAAAAATACAGCCTTCCTGAAAACAAGATTCTCCATGGATATTGCTGCATATTCTAAGTGTTAGGATTCAGCTATAGTATATTGGAAGAAAGAACTTGAATGTATGGTTCCTTTTGTCTCCTTCCCCTATAGATGATTGCAGGTATTGAAGGATGGATGTAAAAATAAACATAATATGTTAATTCAGTGAAATAAAATTAGGATGTGTGGATCTGGGGTTTTAGGATGGGGTTTTTTGCTATAGTTAGTGGGAAGCTCTAGTGATCTCCTGCCCCTGCCTCCCCACCTCAAACCCATTAATAGCTAAAAATTACTTCAAATTTATAAAAATCTAGACACAAACGAAAATAGCAGTAAGACTAGTCAAGTTGTTTAAAAGTCAATCTGTATCTAACTCTGCAGAGACAGAGCCAAAAGCTACATTACTTTCTGTTTGACCTACAGTTTACACCTTCTATCAGTAAGAAAACAGAAAACTCTAAAACTAAAACTCTAAAAAGTAATTGCTGTTAAATAATACGTTCCTAAAGTTCTTGATAATACTATTTAATTCCTTTTATTTTGTCTTAACTTTCAAAAGACCGTTTGAGCTTTTTAACAGTCTCTCATTGTTAAAGACTATACATCCCACAGAATAATGGCTAAAGAGAGTTCAAAAATGTTTCTAATAGCTTCCATAGTTTACTGCCACAACTTGGGAAAAGAACCCCTTTCTTGGGGTGAAAAAAATCAGCGCTTTAATATATCCTTTAAATATTAGGATTAAAAGTAGATTTACTAATTAGGATTTTAGCGCAGTAAAAGTAAGGCAAATGTGGTGTGGTTTTGGTTTGTGGTTTAGGTTTGGTTTGTTTAAACTGCTTGGACAAAACAAGCAGGAAAAAAAATAACCCACCAACCGATATGGCATGTTTTTGTTTTCATAACATTTTTGCCAGGCCTGTCACATTTCTGTACAGAAAAGTCATAGTTGCCACCCAGAAACAACTGTCTTTAGATTGTCTCTCCAGCGTCAGGCAAGCCAAGCAAACAAAATACAACTTCTCTGCAGGGGGAAGCAAAACATCTTTATTCGAAATAATGGGCAATGAAATTTTATGAAAGAAAATTGGTTAAAAAGCCACATGAAGAGCTTCAGCTTTCAGCTGCTGCTGACAAAAAAAGAAAGGTTTAAATTTGTTTCTGATGAATTGAAAGTTGTGTATGGTCTGTAGGCAGAAAATTAAATTCCTAGTGTCAACAAGCGGCTTCTTTTAACTGTCACACAGTGCTTTCATTAAAAGTGGGTCAGTCATTAACATAATAAAGAGAACAATTATTTGTTATACAGTGAGTGCAAGATGATTACAAACTGTTTCCAATATTTGATCAGTTTTCAAGATCACCAAGATTCTCAGCAATTGTGAAAAAAAAAACAAACAAACAAATTTCAGAGTGTATAATTTGCACAAGCTGGTAAGAAAACTCAGTATTCTTTACTTGAAGAACCTAGGAAAAATATTTCAAAGATGTTATTGTTTCCTTCCCTGAGCAAGGAAATTAAATCAGTCATCATATGATAACCATCAGGGCATTCTTTTACTGACAACTGCTTGGAAAGTTACAAGCCAAAGTTATTCTGATCTGTTTGACTGATGAAGTTGCAGAGACCTGAAGAGAAAATCAACCAGCCTTTGCCTCTGGGTATTGTACAAATGATACAAATTTTGTTGAATAACAACTCAAGGAAAAATGCCATGAGCACAAAGTTGCATACAAACTTTGTGGCTCATGGGAGCTTTGACTCCATGGATGGAGATGGTCTGCATACGATGATCTTATGTAAATTTGATGATCTTATGTAAATTTTCGTGATCTTATGTAAATTTAGCTGCCTGAAAAGTCATCGACATCTTCAAATCCAAAACACGTATGTCCTCAGTCAAGGATACTTATAAAATAAGCTTGCAGTTTCAAATACACTGAAATAGGGCAATATATTAGCTGGATACTCTTTAACATCATGTTTGCCACACCGCTGATCTATGCCTTCAAAACACAAATTTGGGACACGTACTTGCAGTATGATTTGGTGATTCACATAAAAAGAAAACTATAATTACAACAACTATGATGACCAAAACTGTGCAGAGATGATGCAGCAGTGTAATTCAGATGATGAAAGAATCCCTGAGGTTTACTGTATGGAGGAGTCTCATTATATGGTCAGATAAAATATCATAAAAGCTGTCACAGTGCTAATCTTGACGCATAGTGCTCGTAGCACAGCTCTATACTGAGGATCCAAGACCCATTCCAAAGGCCACAGTTCAGTTCTTCAATGTTGATAAATTCTGAGGATCCACTTGAGATCAGAAGTAATTTGAATTCTGCACAGCACAGAGCAAAAATAGGAAATCAGAACATTAAAAAGCAAGTGTTCAGTAACGTGTAGTTTTACCCATGGATTGTTCTGCATATTTTGAAATAGATGAGCCCTCTAAGTAAAATAGCCAAGGGAAACAGGCAAGAGCTTGCTCATTAATTCTGATGGAATATTCTTCCACACAGTGAACTAGCGTATATGTTATGGTGAGTTGCTTCTAACAAACCTCACTTGAATGCAGTTTAAAGGTTTAAATCTAGATGCTAGATGTGGAATGGATTAAAATCCATGTTAGAACTGAGTCATTCCTCTTCACTAGGTAATTATATGGAATGATGCACAGGAAAGGCATTTCTAGAAAATTTTCCATATTTGGGGTTAAGACTGCAATCAAAGAAAGAACTATGAAAGGAAGCCCTGTGGCTCAATATATTCTCACATTTGATCAGATTCTATCTTTTCTCCTCCTTCCACGCGGACTCCCAGGTCCTTGAGCAGTATTCATTGGTATTCTGATGCCAGATCCTAGAGGGTGCTGCCTTAAGACAGCCTCTCACTGACAAAAAGATATCTGTCTGTGGCTGTATGGTCATGCATATGCTCTCTGTCTTAACTGTGTATCAAAGTTCCCTGAGAAGCATTTAGGATTTTAAAAGTAGCATAAATATTAGATCACTGAGAAAAATTACAAACTCCAATTCTTCTAGTTTATTCCCTCATTAATTCCAAAAAATTAATTAGCTTTTCCTCTTACAATATTTCTGCTCACTGGAGTTTTACATCCAAATAAATTTCTTCTTAATATGTTAACTTCCCATTCAGTAGGCTTTTTGGTGGTTCCTCATTTCACAGTTATTCTGTAGTCTTTCTTGGGGTCAGGTCCAGATTTTAAAATCTGTCTTGGTAGCATATACAGAGCTGACCTGGTGTTTTTCTGAAGTGTAATAAAATAAATTTGTGTATATAATCTACAGACTTCTTACATACTGCATGAGCAATACTGCAAATTTAAGTATCACAAAATCACAGAATTGTTGTGGTTGGAAAGGACCTTTGAGATCAAGTCCAACCATACACAAACCCACAACCTACTCACTGCAACCTCAGCCACTAGAGCATGTCCCAAAGTGCCACATCTACACATCAGGGCATGTTCTAGTGGCTGAGACTGTATTAAGACCTTCCCCAGTAAAAGCATCTGGGAAGATACCTATTTGCAATCTTCACTGCCAGTTCTGGTTTTCATTTCTTACTATTCACTTATTATTTATTTCTCTGCAATTATACATTTTTTAAAACACAGATAACTGCATCATGCTTTGATTAACTTAATTTTCTCTTTGACTTCCAAAAATGCCAACTTCTGTACTCAAAATGCCACATAATCTGTCTTTTAGCTCCATTATTCATTCTAAAAATCTCACCATGGATGGCTGTTCTCTCAGAGTAATGCATTTTGGTTTCTAGGACATCCTCATGTTTAAAAATTTCACATAGTCTTATCCTGGTTGACATCTCTGCCTTCATTTCCTTCTGTGACTGTTCACAGTCCCAATGCTCTCTACAACCTTCCCACCGTATTGCTTTGCTCTTCTTTATTCATATTTCCTTCTCACTTTTGAGGTGTCTATCATACTTTATCTGCCAAGCACTCCTCCCTTAAACTTGCATTTAAACACAGCTTTTTCTGTAGCAGTAATTTTCATCTCCAGTAATTTCGCTGTGGGTGTCATTCAGTGTTGGGGTGCCCAGATTCTTTGTGTGGATGTTATGACATGATTACTTAAATCTAATGAAAGAAATAAAACCACTTTTAACTACCTGCCATCAGTTAATAGTGTTCTTTCTGTCTAATTTTTTTTATTTCTTTGCCAGGGAAGACTGAGTTTATTAATGATAGAGGATTGTTTTCCCTTATAGCATGCTAATTTATGTTGCTACTTGAATGAATAGACTGATGAATTAGTCTTATGAATACCTAATCATCTTGTTCAGCACTTATGTACTGCTTTATAGCAACACAAGCTTTGTATTTTGAACTGGCAGATCAAAATTAGAGCAGCTGCCAGGTTTTAGTCTGTAGTAAGGCTACCTTACTTAGGTAGGTGATCGTCCCCCCCTTACTCAGCAACGGTGAGGATCCACCTTGACTACTGTGTCCAGTTTTGGGCCCCTTACCACAAAAAAGACATTGAGGTGCTGGAGGGGGCCCAGAGAAGGGCAACAAAGCCAGTGACGGGTCTGGAGAATAAGTCTTATGAGGAGAGGTTGAAGGAGCTGGAGTTGTTCAGCCTAGAGAAGAGGAGGCTGAAGGGGAGACCTTATCGCTCTCTACAACTACCTGAAAGGAGGCTGTAGAGAGGCAGGGATTGGTCTCTTCTCCCAAGTCACAGGTGATACAACAAGAGGCAATGGCCTCAAGTTGTGCCAGGAGAGGTTCAGATTGGACATTAGGAAAATATTCTACGTGGAAAGGATTATCAAGCATTGGAATGGGCTGCCCAGGGAAGTGATTGAAGCCCCATCCCTGGAGGTATTCAAAAGAGAGGTTGACATGATGCTCGGCGACACGGTTTAGAGATGGGTTTTTGTCAGTTAGGTTGACAGTTGGACTAGATATTAAATGTCCCTTCCAACCTAGAGGGTTCTGTGATTCTATGGTTCTACCTAAAACATCATTTTTTTTTAACAGAACTCCTCTAATTAGCAGTGGGTTATCAAGACAAAACTCCAGTGGTAACAAATATATGTTTACTATTCTGGCTATATGTTACTAAGGTAAAAACTGAATTGAACATTATCGCAGAATCATGGAATGATATAAGGGTGGAAGGGACATCTGGACATCATCTTGTTTGTGCCCCCTAGCCTGAGTTAATCATCAACAACTCACAGTATACATCAAGCAGTTTCCAGTCATTTGACACTCCCTGGATCTAAAGTGATAACTTAAAGATAAAAAATTATGGGCTCCAGCATCATCCTCAGGTACTTACAATTTATGGTTACACAAATGTTATTTAGTAGTGAGTTTCTGAACTATTAAATAACTCACCTTTCTATGAATGCTCTTATTCTATTACACAACTGAAAAACCAGAGAAATTATAATAATAAATAAATAGATAAATAGATATGTTCTTAAAATGTTTTTTAAAAACTTTTATTTTTTAGTTTATTGAAAACTTTTTATGCATGATAATAATCTACATTTAAACGTGTTTTGCTTCACAGCTTGCTGGCACCAGGCTGTTAGCCACCACCGATGCCTTCCTGTGAGTTCTATGTGCTTATGAATGTGGAGTCCTCAGCTTTACAGACCTATTTGATGTTCTCTGGAAAAGCTAAACAAACAAGCAAAAGGAAAATTTGTTTTCTTACGTCTATTGTTTTGGGTTTTTTTTTTTGAGTTTTAGCATTTGAACTGAGGTAGTTATCTTCCTTTTAAGTTAATTACAAAAGAGCATTAATTTGTGAAACTAGATATTGTTTCTTCCTTACTGAAAATGCTGCAAGATATTTTTTATTTGTTTGGTTCCTCTGAAGACTATTTTCAATTCAGCTCCCACAGTCAGTCTCCCAGTTTCCAGTAATATAGAGGTAAGAACAAGCTTCCTAACAATAGTACTAAAGTACCAGGATCTACATCATCAGGTATTAACTATACAATCATTTAAAAACGCAATTTTATTATTTTCCTGGAAACACACAATAAAAACTATTGCTTATGTGTACATTGTTTTAAAAATTTGGATCAAATTTAACATCCTTTTAGATAAATCACTTCTCATATCAGAGACTGAAGAAGCATTTCAGGGGATTTTTTTTTTTTTTGAAAGATACTTTTCTCCTCTCCCTTTGTTTTCTTTTGCTCCCTCCTCTAAGGCAAGCTGGTAAAAAAGCAGAGCACTGACATCATTGAAGAAAGAAAAAGATAGCAAATTCTCAGTTAAAAAAAATAATCTAGTTTATTTTCACTTTTACTACTCATGCAATGGAGTAAAGACACTCTGCACAGGTATACTTGGAGGTATTTTCCTTACAAATTTATTCTTTCTTTCTTTGTTGTTTTCATTTGATCTAAAATAGCAGTAGTCTGGCCTGTAAGTACATGTTTGCCCATTGTCAATAGAAAACACAGCAGCAGCCATTACTGGCTATTTTAGAGAAAAACTAGCATTTTGTAGCCATTTCCAGTAAATTGATCTTTACCCTTTGATTTAGCAACAAAATTAGCTTCTGTATGAAGTAGCAGCTACACTACTTCGGTTAGCCTAATAATAAATGCGAAGAACTACTTGTATTTTTCTATTTCATGCATTTTTTTTATTTAAGAAATATTAATTTTGTGAAGAAACATGTTGTGTTTTACAGTTTTACTTTTTTAGCTGGGTCTCTTCTAACNGTTTAGTTCATTCTGAACTTGTAAATCTCCTTATCCTCTTCCTCTCCCTTCTTTTTCAGGGGAGGAAGGGCCATCGTTCAGTCTGGTTTTGTTAATTTTGGCTGAAGCCATGACAGGTCCCTTCCAACTCTAACAATTCTGTGATTCTATGGACATAAGAATGAAATCCTATAAATTGATGCTGAGTTAGACTCATAGCAAAACAACAGACAAAATCTCTATGAACTTAATCAACCTGTCTGGCCACTGCAGACATTCCATTAGTCAAGAGCAATTTGTTTCGTGAATGCACAACAATGCCTGATGGGTCAGTAAAGATTAAACTGTAGTTATGCATCTAGTTACAATTGTTACAGCTTACAGTCTGACTCTGTTTGTGTTCACAGATATGCCTACTTTTTAATAAGAATCCATTCATGTTATTACTTGTTGCCTTCCTCTTTTGAAAAACAGTTTTCCAAAAATAAGTGGGCTTTCCATGGTGTCAATAAACTCAGTAAATTTGAATTCAGTTGCAATGATTTACCTCATCAAAAAAGCAATGCTATCTAAGACAAAGCTGTCTTGGAAATTTAGATAATGCATACATGGCACAGTACTCCATTATCAAAGTAGATATATATATCAGAAATAAAGGCTTTGAAACCCTATCAGAACTTAAGAACCAAGTGTGCCAGATTTGTCCTTGCTCCTTAGCAGAGATTGCCCTAGCTGAGTACTAAATTAATACACCATACCAGTTCCTGAAATTAAGTATTTTTTAAATCTGATTATGATATTTATGTGGGCAACTACTGAACTGTGTGGTTTTATTCTCACTTCAAACTGTTAATTAGTGTTGAATATTCTTCACAGCGCTAGATCTCTTTGCAATAGAAAACACTTTTAGTGCCAGATGGAAGAAGCTAGGTTGCTCTTGCATGCACAGTGGTATTTAAGACACCCTTTCCCTCAAATGGTACACAGAAACAAATAATAAATCATCCTTCTCAAAGTCTGGAAAGAACTTGAAGAGTGTCTGTGTGTGCTTGTATATGCTATGGAAACAGTCGGCCATTTGTGAAACCAGTAGGCAAAGAAGACACATTTTTTGTGCCATATTTTCAAAAGGCATCTTTCAAAAAGCATGCAACTTTTCATACAAAGTGTCTAAGAAACACGGTGTTCAACATATCTTGCTTGTGTCATTAATTTTATCTCTGCTCTGAGTGAACCGAATGATTGATTGGGAAGTTATTAGCATATATCTGGAATTTAATGTGAATGTTTTATTCAGTTGTGACTTCCTCAAAGCATGTACAGTTCTCTTAGAGGTGGTACAGTTTCATTAAATATTTATATTACTAGGTAGCATTTGATTATTTCTGTTTGCAAAGATTTAACATATGACAAAACAGAAATAAATTATTATTGTGCATTTACTTTTTGTCATGTCTTCCCTTCCACTTGTACAATAGGAACAATGTAAATCCCAAAACTGAATGGTTTTTAATTCTAATCTTAGAGTTGAATCTTTATTCAGTCCAATTAAGCATAATTTGATGACATCAATATCATTCTCAAAAGAAAGTGCCTCCTTTGGGAAAAGGTAATCTATAAACCCAGGGAATAAGAAAAGGAGTAAACAGAATCTGTGAAAAGTAAGCATTGTTTATAAATTAGACATCTTATATCGTGTTGTCATCTGTATTAAAACCTATATTTTTTTCATAGAGCCTATTAAATATTTAAGCAAAGGGAAAAAGTATCCTTTTCTTAAGATTCACTTCAAAACGTAATTTGCTTACCTTTGATAACAAGTATCCCTATAATCACTAAGCTACACTTTTTAAATGACAGATGAAGAAGCAAGATAAAACTTTTGAAAGTGGTGTGCTAACTTCGTTTTAGTTGATGTCCTTTGACTTTTAGTTTCCATTAATTTTCAATAAGATACAGATAACCAAGTGCTCAAGTAAGGTCTGAAAATGGTTCTAAGAAATATTTTGCCAATAAAACTTTTTAGAAACTTGACCTACACATCTTAATCCTAAAGTTTTCTAATCTCTATTGTCACTCTTCTTAATAAATTTACATCCTCTGTAAGAGAAAGTGCATTTGGACCCAAGAAATCATGCTTCACTTATTTCCAATACACTTCTATAACCTCATACGTGAGTTGGAGCAGATTTGGAATTGCTTCTAGATGAGGCTGGACACATGTGACAAAGGTGGTAGAATAAAGAGTCACTTTTGAGCAACTGTATTTGTACCATAAAAATGAATAATTTAAACCCTTGGACCTGAACAGTGCTTTGTCCAACGAAACTGGTTTTGTAATTCTACCTGAGTAAAAACTAATGTTTTGGATAGTCTAAAGACATGCTAATTTTGTAGAATAAAAGGGAATTGGGAGGAATCCTCTCAAATATGTGATAGGACTGTGCACAGTGGAATGAGAAATCTCACTAAGTACTTTTAAATACACATTGGATAAGAGGACAATTAAGTGCTATCTAAAGCACATCCAGACTTCATTTTTATAGGCAATGGAATTGTACAGGAACAGAATTGATAAGGACAGTAAAGTTTCCATCAACTACTGTTCTGCCTGTTTCTTTCTTCCTTCCCCTGAGGTTTATTCTGCAATGAGGTTGTCACAGGATCTCAGAACTTGGTTGTACATGATTCCATGTAGAGAAAAAATCTAAGAAACTCAGGCAAAAGTCTTGCAACAACATGAAAACATCCAGAGTTTGTGTCTGTACCTTCTTCAGTTTCTGCAGAAATCCCTAGAGTATGTCTTTTACTCTTGTTTGTTCACATATGGCAAATCATAATATCATTAAGAAAGAGCAAAAATTAATGTGAAAATCTAATATGAAATGAAATGTATTTTTCTAAGACAATTTCAGTGCCAATGATCCAATTCTCTTTTTATTGCAGGAGAGGAAAACATGCAACTAAATGCACCTCATGAAGGGTTACTACAAATGTTCCTTCTTTTTCTTGTGATCTTGTGCTGGCCAGAAGGAAAGTCAGTTTTTCAGACTTTAAAGAAAGAAGCAAAGCCAAAACCGAGGTGTGCCCAGAGTGTTGTAAACAGCAGCACAAATTCTGACTAGAGTCCAGTAACCAGAGGTGCATTCTAAGGGCCAATACTGGGACCAAACACTGTTAGACCTCTTTGTTAATGACCTGGGGGACAGATGGCATCATCCACAAGTTTGCAGGTGATATAAACCTGGGGGAAGTGCCTGATATACCAGATGCTTTCTCTGCCATTCAGAGAGACCTTGACAGGTTGCAAGTTGAGGAGAGAGGAATCTCATGAAGTTCAAAAAGAGAAAACACAAAGTCCTGCATCTGTGGAAGGATAACCTTATGCACCACTACATGCTGACTGGCTGGAAAGTGGCTTTGCTGAGGACCTTGGGGTCATGACTACAAGCTGGCAAGGAATCTTCAGGAGAAAGAAGTCCAACAGCCTCCTGAGCTGCACTTGGCAGAACATTGCCAACAGGTGATCCTCCTGTTGAGGAGGGTCTCAACTTTGCACTGTTGAGGCCACATTTGGAGTGCAGTGTCCAATTTTCAGCTCCCCATTACAAGAAAGACAAGGACTTACTCAAATGAATCTGGCAAAGAATTACATAGATGGTGAAGGGACTGGAGCTTCTTTCAC
>VZTM01006223.1:4905-16297 GCA_013400555.1 Jacana jacana | reverse complement strand
ACAACCTAAGGACTTTACTTATCATTATGTGTGTGTGTGTGTGTCTATGCACAGAAAGATAATCCTCATTTTACAAGTAAGGGTATTGTTATACATACAACCAAGATATAANTTCTAAGGGCCAATACTGGGACCAAACACTGTTAGACCTCTTTGTTAATGACCTGGGGGACAGATGGCATCATCCACAAGTTTGCAGGTGATATAAACCTGGGGGAAGTGCCTGATATACCAGATGCTTTCTCTGCCATTCAGAGAGACCTTGACAGGTTGCAAGTTGAGGAGAGAGGAATCTCATGAAGTTCAAAAAGAGAAAACACAAAGTCCTGCATCTGTGGAAGGATAACCTTATGCACCACTACATGCTGACTGGCTGGAAAGTGGCTTTGCTGAGGACCTTGGGGTCATGACTACAAGCTGGCAAGGAATCTTCAGGAGAAAGAAGTCCAACAGCCTCCTGAGCTGCACTTGGCAGAACATTGCCAACAGGTGATCCTCCTGTTGAGGAGGGTCTCAACTTTGCACTGTTGAGGCCACATTTGGAATGCAGTGTCCAATTTTCAGCTCCCCATTACAAGAAAGACACGGACTTACTCAAATGAATCTGGCAAAGAATTACATAGATGGTGAAGGGACTGGAGCTTCTTTCACACTTTTTTTACAGCCTGGATAAGAGAAGGCTCAGGGGAGCTTATCAATGTGTTTATAGATCTGATGGAAGGAAATGAAGAAAAGAGAACCAGAGTTGTCTCAGTAGCACACAATGAGAGGACAAGAAACAAGGGGTACAAATTTAAAGATGTCAAACTCCATCTGAACAAAAGAAAAGGCTTTTTTACTGTGAGGAAACACTGGAAAAGATATCGTCTCTACCTCTGGAAATATTATAATTTGACTGAACGTGGTCCTGGGCAATCCATTCTAGTTGATCCTCCTTGAGCATGGAGTGGGGGTGGCAGAGCAGGGGCAGAGGAAGGGGACAGGATGATTTCAAGTCCCTTTCAGCTTCAATCGTTCTGTGATTCTCTAAGAACAGTTTTCCAAGATCTTTTTTTCTATAGACCAAATGGCTTGCTTATAATGATGTCATGCAACTGTGACAAGAGCTCTACTAAATTCAAGATTGATTACATCTACTGCCTATTCTCTGTTCATAAGCTCTGCTTCCCTGTCACAGAAAGAAATTAGATTAGTTTGACATATGTTGTTCTTGACAAATCCATTTTTGGCTGCTACTTATTTCCTTGTTCCCTTCCAGGGATTTACAAATAGTTTTTTTGATAATTTGCAGTCGTATTGAATGCTGGTTGCCCTATATTTCCTCCTTTTTCTCTATTCAGATAAAGAAAGAATAACTCTGCCATTGTCCTGATGAATCTATGTGAATCTCAAAGATAACCATAAGGATGCTGAGAACTCAGAAGGAATTTCTTACATACCTTATGATGAAATGCTTCCAGCCTGCTTGATTTTTCTAAGCACCACTTTACTGAAGGCTGAGCTCTTAGCATTTTATTGTGGGAATTCATTCTATAAGTCAATTAACAAAAACTGGCTGTTTTGTTAAGGATTAATGTAAAAAAGACCATTAAACTTCTTTGCATTACCTGTAGATAGTATACCAATCCCACTAACTATTCCCAGAAATTTATGATCATGGACAGCCAAGTATTTTATTTTTTCTCTATATTCTCAATGTGTACATTCACATTTGACTGTAACCTACTTTCTGCTTCTTGTGGTTTTCGTCTTGAATATGTTCTTTCTCTGAAGTCAAAGAAAGGCTAATGATTTAGTCCAACTTAAGTCCTATCTACTTTCTAATTTTCTTTTACATTGGGATAGCATGCATTTGTGACCTTACTATCATTTCTGTAAGACTCTGTCAGTTCTCGTTTTCCCTTTGATTATATTTTTCGCAGAGAGGCTGCCAGCTTTCCGAGTTTCTTGAAGTCTGCCTTCCTGAAATCTATTGTTTTTCATTTTCCTGTTATTACTTCTTCCTTTCTTAAAGATTATGACCCCTATGATTTCATAAACACTTTTACTCAGTTTTTTTGTCTATTTTTTTTCTCTTAATTAGCTGACAACCTAAGGACTTTACTTATCATTATGTGTGTGTGTGTGTCTATGCACAGAAAGATAATCCTCATTTTACAAGTAAGGGTATTGTTATACATACAACCAAGATATAACACTGTCATAACATGACTACATGACTTACATCAGGGACATTTAAAGTGTTGTCAGAAGTGTATAGCACAGCAGTGGTTTATGCAATTAATTCCTGACCTGCCTCTTTCCAGAAAAGTATCACATGTAGGTTGATGGTGTCACAATAAAATTTTAATCATATTTCTACTTTTGACTTCACATTAATACTCTGCAATAATCTGCAGCAGAGCCTGCTTAGCCAGGCAATAAATAGTGCTTGTCTTAAATGAACAAGTTGTAACTATGCACCACCTTTTACCTGTAGAGGATCATCCATATAGCCTCAACAAGGCAGCAATCTGTGCCATTGTCCAGAAAACTTATTGGGAAGCTTTATCACATATTATTTACTTTTTTATAAAAAACTGGCATTGTAGGGTCACAGACATACAGACATTAAGCACAGCTAAACCACTAGCAGCTCCCCCCAAAGAAATGGACACTTCCGGAAAGAAAAAAAACAAAAACAACCCCCTGAAAAACCACAACCAAACCAAAAAGCAACCCCAACTTCTTTAACTCTCTGGCAGTATCTGTGTGAGCTTATTCACTTATGAAAGATGACATGCTAGTCCCATCACTATGTTCTTGAACAATGGCAATATCCAGAAGATAGAAAAAAAATGAACTATTAATCTCTATTGGTTTGCAACACAGGCAAATCACTGGTAAGCCTGGCAAAGTTTCTGATGGAACCATGTCTGCAGCCAAGTATTAATGAGGCAAGAATTCCTTTTGACTTAGAGGTTGAGTCTAGACAGCGAAATGTCCAAAGCTGAAGTGAAAAGGGAAAGGTCTATATTTCCACATTCAGTGATGGAAGTGTGATCTCAACAATGATGTCACTGTGTATGAATAAAATAAATTACTAGAATAAGTGGTTTTATTCTGAAATAAAAAAGGATATTTCAATTCCCTTTACCCTCTTCTTCCTTTTTAGACAGCACATCATCTAAGATCAGTAACATATCATTGTAACTAATCACCCAATTCAAGATACATGAAGAGGGTGATGGCATTTATTAAAATAGTATTCTCATTGTCTTCTCATGAGGAATCTTAAAATACAGAGCTCTGATGGTTAGCATTCCAGTACTCAATATTTAAAAATTCTTGACTGTAAACTTGTTTGGAGTACAACTTAAACAGCTTTGTGACGTCTCAGATGAATTCTAAGTACCTAAGTACAGAAAGGTTTATGAGCTATAAATGCAAGTTGTGCAAAACAGCTACCAGTTTTCTGTAGGCATCTAGGCTCAGAATAGAAGCGAGGTTTCTTCCATTTTTCCTAAATAGTTGTGGCACTTTGTTTAATCTATGGTGATTTCTACTTAGCCATGCATAATTCTTCCATCTAACATACAGAAAACTAGGCATTTTACACAGAATTAGTAGTACTACAAGGAAATGCACAGAAGTGAACTCAGGCAGTTCACATCTCAAACTAGCTGGAGGTAAATCACTCCTTACAGGAATTCATTTTCAGACACCTCATTGGTGTAATAGAAAACAATGTTCTATATGACATTCCAGAAATGTTAAATCACATGCACTTGTGATTCCAAAGAACAATTAGCTCTTTGAAGTTCTCCTCATCTTGCATTAATTTTACACTGCCTACACTAATCAGGAAAATTCCATTCAGGTGTCTACATGCTATTTGCATAAAAGCTTCTTGGTATATTTTTGAGTATTTTAATCCTCAGTTCCTCAATTCACAATCTGTTGGCCCCACATACTACCCTATGAGGTCTGCAGAGATTAAATGACTTCGCAGCATAGTCTCAAAATAGACCTGATCTAGAATACTGTAATAGTTAAGCTGAAAACAGACCTGAAGAAAACAATACATTTTTTGCATAATTTCCTGCTGGCCAAGAGCATTTACTTGTCCAGGAAATTGCATGACCTGGAGAACCAGGGATATCCAAATTTCTATCTCTAATTCCTTTAGGGAATGCCTTTAAATCCTCTCTTAGATGAAAAAAGGAACATTTTCTATTGAGGCTATCATAGTGCTAAGCAAGCAAGAGTGATGGAACCAGAGGGAGAAAAAAAAAACAACATGGAAGAACATGATTACAACCTCACTGTTAGAGTTCTTACTCAAAATGAGATACTCAACTTTCAGATTTGCTTCCAGGATTTGTTATTTGTTTGCTGCACACTGTAAAATTGTGTGACACACTTGGGATCCAGAGAAAAGAACCTGGCTTTGCTTCCTCCCATCATGCAATTACTTATGTTTTCCTTCTTCCAGTCCCATAACTTGTTCTAGATCTGTCTATGGTTCAGCAACTGGGGAACTCAAAATGGCAAGTATGTCCAGAACAACCACAATCCCAGTGTTAGACAGGTACCTTAACAGTTATTACATTTAATTGTTAAATGCACGTATTTCTGATTCTGTTATTCCCTTGTTTAAGCTGGGAATTGGTGCAGACAGGGTAGGTAATTTTTTATTAATCTGCTAAACTGTGCTGTGCAAACAAAAGAAGGATTTTTGCCAAATAGATATATAAAATGGCATGTTCATTAGCTAATTCAATTAAAATGTTGAGGTAGAAGGGCTAATGCCGGAAACCATTGTTTGCTTTTTTTTAAGTGTATTTGACAATGAAAAATGCTTTGAGAATAAGTAATGTAATTACTGCTAAATGTATTTCAGTGGTGTGGGAAGTACTTGTCAAGGTGAAAAAAATGTATAGATAGGAGACATTACTCTGATAGCTTCACTTTTCTTGTTGAAAAATGCAACAATGAATTAAACTGTTGTAAAATAGAAATTTCCAGGGATTTTGCTTTTCTGTCTCAGCTTCACTGACCGAGAACTGCATTTAATTTTCAAAGAATAGGCAATTTCTTACATGTTATAAAATTTAGCACTTGAAAACTGTCAGTTGCTATCCAGGATGAAAATCTATTTTTAGTACCCAGAGAGCATGCAACACGTTTTTATATCTGGACTTAAATGATGATGTTACCTGGGTAGATGTATGTAAAATATACCAATTCTATAGCAAAATATTATTTCTTTTGTCTGATAAAAGATGACCAGAAAATAATATTTCTTCTAGTAGGAAAGCCTATAATTTCTACAAAAACGTGTGAAAAGAGCTTTATGGCATGCCTGCATTTAAAAGCACCCTTCTACTCATTAATAAAATAAAGTAATTAAATATAGATTGTTGCTTACTTGCTAGAGTTCTCAACAAGCATCTGACACATTCTTATCCTTGTTTAAAACTACAACAGCTTGCCTGTAACTTTTTGTTAATGTTAAGTTTTGTGCTAGAAAAAAAAGATTAACTGATTTCACAAGCCTAACCCATGTGCACCATGGCATGGAATTTTCCACATGCCTAATTGGAAATTATCAGACCAACATAAGAGGGAAGTTACACTCTGCCTGTCCAAGTGTGAAAGCCATTTAACACACAGTAGCACTGCATAGCAGCCTGCATTAGGAAAGCAACTTGATGGAGCAGCTAGGCTCTACTAAACACATAATTTTACACTAAATCTAGGATTAAAAATCTGCCTCTGGGGAAAGTTGTCAAGAGCCTTTTAAGGATTAAGTGTGGTTAGAGTCCCAATTTAGCCCTCATGCTGCTCATTGACATAAACTCACCATATAATTACTAGCTATCTTAAGGGGATGGGATCTACCAAATTCAATACTCCTCTTTCTGATCTTTCCTAACATTTACTGGGATACCACGTGCTGCAGGAAGATGTCAAAGAGCACCACCACAGTTGAACCCTCAGATGTTTTATCATGTGTTAGTCTTTCCATGTATTCACCTCATTAGCTTTGACCTGCACTATTGTGCCACTCTTTCTAAGAATTTTGCTTTCATTGACTTTGCTTCATCTCCTGTAATAATAATGCAAGAGAGTGGACTTCTGTGAAACCTATTTGCTGGTTGATTGACAGTAAAGCAATGTGTGAGTTCCAGAGTTTCTGAATAGTGAAGTCTACCTCTGGGACCAAGAATGTAATTTATGTGGAAGTAATTGTATAGCATATTACAATAATGTACCTAAATAAGTAATTCAGCTCCTGAGCTATGACTGTGCATGTATTTTCAATGGCAGTAAACACACTTGCAGAATAGGACGTGATATTTTAGTCTCTACAGCTGTGCAATTAAAAGTGGTTCAGCTGAATCTGTACTGCACCAAACACCCACAAACACATAAAGGTTATACTCCCATAGTCAACATTCTCTTGCTCTCCCTAGGCAGGATTATATTCTGTACATGATCTCTCTCTACTCCTTCCCCTAGGATTCACTCAGAAAATCAGCAGAGAATACTGAATCTAAAGGTTTGGAGCCTGTAGTAACACATACACTGTTCACCACACTCTAAACTACAAAAATAAACACTTTCTGAAAAACTCTTGTAGATTTTCCTCTACGCTACTAAAACCAAAGTGATTAAATATGTGTGCAAAAGTCTTTCTCTGCTCTTTACCCTTATGTCATTTACAGAGAAAACAAGCTGCCAGTCTCTGTGTATTAGAGCTAAATTTCTCACAGAAATATCTATGTAGATAAGCATGTGTGTCCTTCACAACATCTTTCTGGACAAGTTGTCCGGCTGTGGGATAAGCAGGTAAATGCCCCGGGTGAAGCACTGGCTGATAGGCAGAGCTCAAAGGGTTGTAGTGAATGGGGCAACTGGTCACCAGCAATGTTCCTAAGGACTCAATTTTAAAGCTGTTTCTATGCAAGATTTTTATCAATGATCTGGATGACAGAGTTGAATGCACCATAAGTAAGTTTGCTGATGATACTTATCTGGGACATTCTGTTGAGTCTCTCAAGGGACGAGATCCATTGCAGAGATATCTAGATAGAATAGAGCATTGGGCAATCACCAGTTGTAGAAAATTTAACAAGAACAAATACTGGATTGTGCAATTGTGAGGGAGCAACGCCATGCACAAGCATGAATTATCAGAGGAATCTCTGGAAAGAAGCAGGGAGATCACCCTACAGAAAGGGATCTGGGGGTACTGGTCAACAGCACAATCAGTATGACTCAACAGTGTGTCCTGGCAGCCAAGAAGGCAGATCGCACCCTAGGGTGCATCAAGTGCAGCACAACCAGCTGGTCAAAAGGTGTCATTGTCCCACTGTATTCAGATGCAGCCTCGTATTGAGTACCATGTGCAGTCCTGGGCCTCACAATTTAAGAAGGATGTTAAGTTACTTGAATGTGTCCAGAAGAGGGTACAAGAGCTGATGAAAGGGCTAGAAGGCATGTTCTATGAGGAGCAGCTGAAGACTTTGGGTTTGTCTAGTCTGGAAAAAAGAAGGCTGAGGGTTGACCTCATAACTCTCTTCAGATTCCTGAGAGGAAGAGGCTAGGGAAGTGCTGATGTCTTCTCCCTGGGATCCAGTGACAGGACTCATAGAAATAGTTCAAAGTTGTGTTGGGGTGGGATTCAGATTTGACATGTGGAAACAATTCTTTGCTGAGAGGAGAGTCAAACACTACAACAGCCTAGAGAGGTAATCAGTGTCCCAAGACTGTCAGTGCTTAAGAGACATTTGGACAATGCCTTGGACAATGCTTTAACTTTTGATCAGCCCTGAATTGGTCAAACAGTTGGACTAGATGATCACTGCAGTTGCTCTCCCACTGAACTATTCTATTCTATTCTATTCTATTCTATTCTATTCTATTCTATTCTATTCTATTCTATTCTATTCTATTCTATTCTAAATATAAATTATCTATATGTTATTTTGGAGTCATACTTAGAATAATTTGCCAGCCATCGTAAAATGGAGCCCTTTCTTTGTTGCTTGCTTCATGCTTTCCCTCTACTGCACTTATATGCTTCTTACACAAACAACCTTCTTCCCATCTATCAAATTTACCTGGTGTTTTTGCTTTCTTTTTGTTTCCATGGAAACAAAGATGACTTTTAAGAAGATATAAAGAAATGCAGGTCATCACAAAGCCATTCCTCAAGAACAGACAACTAGAGATATTGAAGTTTTGCTCAATAATTTCCATCTTGCCATCTCCTAAGAGGCAAATTTTCCCCATAAAGCCCTGGGAAGTCTTCTTTTTGCATCCTTTTATTCATACAGAAATCAACACGGCTCGTGATAGAGTCCCAACCTAATTAGGCAATCATATACTATATTTAAGTCTCAGCTAAGAATAACACAAAAATCTTTACAGTTCAGCCTTATTTGCATGCTGCTACAGATAAAAGAAGAGCACAGGCGACTTAAACTATGTACCAGGGCAACTGAGAGCTGAGCACTGGATTGATTGTTCTTGCAAGTTCACAGATTCAGTTTGGCCAAAGTTCTCTGATGCCAAATTGAATGCTAAATGTGAAGTTACCAACCTAATTTCTCCACCCAAATGTATTTAATGTTGTTATTTAAGTGGGATGTTCAATTCCCGTTCTTTTATTACCTTGATCAGGGACCTGCTAGAACATCCTTCTTTCCCTGACATATCTTGATTTCCTTCCAATTGAAACTAGGGCATCAGGAAAGAGAAGGTGGGAACAGATGGGGACACATGATACATCTTGGCCAGTCCCATTATACAGTCTGGATATAATTAAACTTCACCCAAAGTCTATTATTCTTTCCTGGAAACTGGGAAGCCCTGGTGAGTTCCACAGCTTGACTATTTACTAAAAATTCCAGGATTGGGAGCATTTCAAGGGCAATAGGAATGTGTTTGCACTCCAAATACCTGTACTGAGATGTTTCCCGATAGCTCTGAATTAGACAGTTTTGTGACACTGAGATTCATAGCCTGGAAGTAAAGGTGCTTGTTATTTTCACTATTCCAAGGTCCAATAAGATCAGTATTCAAGACTTTGCATATCATGAAGATACTAAAAACTTTATGTCCCTATTGTACACTCTAATGGTAATAATGAATGGCAGTAATTGCAGCTTCTGCTGCAGTTGTTCTCCTCAGTGTCCTCTCAGAGGTTTCCATTTCCACACCAGCTGCTCTTGAAGTGGCTGCTGACAGTTTAAAAGTTACAATACTGTCACTAATTTTAGGATTTCTTTATGCAACAGCCTGTAATTTTCAGTGATTCCATAAATGCTAAAAAAAGAAAAAAAGAAAAAAATATTAAAAAACGTCAAATGAATCCTCATAAAAACGTATTTCATATGGTGGGAATTCTTTTAGGTAATTCCAAGTAAATTGACCCTAATTTAAATTTTTTGCCAGTCACTAAGAAGCAAAAACCTTGGAACAAGGCAGGAGAATGATTGAGAAATGGGAATGGATATTCTAATGATATACAGCTATAAGGGAGACCAAGGGGATCTAGGGACTCATGGTCAGAGTCTTTGCATCTATTATCAAAGATGAAAGAAATGGCTTCTGGGCAGCAAAATTGCCAGCAAGGGATTTCAGAGAACAGAAGAGAATATTCTGTTTGGAAGGGTGTTCCTAAAATAATTCTTAAGGACTAATCTTGGATATTGCAGTAGGTGGCTAAGTGAAAAATGCAAAATGCAGTTAAAATAAATTTTAAAAACAAACAAGCAAACAAACAAACAAACAAACAAAAAACCAAACACCAAACCAAAATGCAAAATGAATGTCAGAGAATAATACAAAGTTTTAGTGCAGCTGTATGAACCTATGCTAGGATTTTATAACTACATCTCAGACAGTACTTCTGTGTGAGAGAAGATTCAGAGGCAGCTATATTTTTCAGAAGTTTAATCAGAATAATTAATGTGGCGAAAAAGAAGTGCTTATTACAATATTTGTCATGTAACTTCAGGCCAATGTCTTTGATATTCTCAAGCTAAAGCCAATGAGTTGCTTTTACCTGGCTCAGTCACCTTCTGGCATCCGTCCCTAAACATGTTAGACAGATGTAAAGCCATTGAGAGTTCATACCTGTTTTTAATTTTTCTTTTTCTTCTTTTTTTTTTTGTGAAAAACTAAACCATTAAAGCAGAGAAGATATAATCCAAGTTTTTTTGGGAAGCTCCTCCCAGGAAAATTATCTCTAATTATCTCTGCTCATTTTGTTTTCCCAGCACTTACCAGAATTATCTAATAAGTTAGAGCTGGGCAGACGCAGTCAGGGTCTCATTTACTGAGCAGTGCTTTCTGGTAGGCTTCACCCCATGACAGTAAAACAGTGCTGTTTAGAAAATGAAGCTGTCTGTGAAATTTATGCCTCTTTTGCTGTAGATGTGGAACAAAATGGCACAAATGAGAGAATCTTACTGGTAAAGAAAGGATGGTCTTTGAAGCAAATTTAACACGTCTGAAAAAGTGGTTTATTTCTGTCTTTGATACCATTTCTTTGAGGCTATTGAAGCCAATGCAACCAATTTTTCTATTATGTGCAACTTGTTTTCTCAGTTTCTGATACTAGGTCTGAGTATCTTGTTTCCAAATTCCTGATTGCACGTACTTGTGACTGATGCCCTAGACTTCTGCCCTGAGCAATTGCAGATTTCTAGATTATTAAACAGTCCCAAAAGGCTGACACCAAATGTGAGTGGACAATTTTTGCTTCCAATCAATTCATCTTCAGTTCCATGCCTGCAAACAATCCCAATGCCTAGTGGCTTTTCAGTACCTTGTGAGAGCAAATCTGTTACAATTTCATATAGTATAGTGAAGAGCACCACAGGAAAAATCAGATTTAATAATTCTCTTTTCAGAGTGGGTTTTAAAAGCATGCAGCAAATAAGGTATGGATAAGTCTTTGAATGATGATTAAAAGAGAAAACAAACAAACAAACAAACAAAACAACAAAAAAAAAAACCAAACCAAACAAACAAACAAACAAACAAACAAAAAAAACCCAAAACAAAACCAAAAACAAAACCAACAAAATACTCATTACTTTCTCATTAAGCACTGTTCATTCTGTACTCTGAATAAGAGGAGATCTCTGTAGGAAAGCAGTAGATGATAATAAAGTTAAAGAGATCAAAATTGTAGTGTAATTATCATTACAATATCAATAGCATTGTTATAACAAGAGGTTTTTGGAGGGTCATTTCTTTAGTTTTGAGGTATGGAAATTGGTGATTACCACCTGTGAAGGCAACGAAGAAGGAGAAAAAGTTGAAAATACACAAAGCAGTATGTAGGAGAGAAGATAAATTGGGAGTTTTAACTCTGTCTTATCCTCTAAACAGA
>VZTM01006221.1:35340-48180 GCA_013400555.1 Jacana jacana | reverse complement strand
AGGAGCATCAAGTAATTAACTCTCAAGAGGGTTATGGAGGAATTGCTGTCTGTACCTGGTTAGCCATTCCCTCATCTTCCTTGGGTTGGGACTGGTGCACCAATTTGGGTGGTTCAGACTGGTGCAGCAGCTCTTACCAGTGACCAGAACAGGCTGTGCTGCCCCGGCTGTGCTGCAAAGGCAGGCTGAAGGGTCAATCCTCTTCTGCTGCCTTTAACCACCAAGCAAAGGGGCGCTTCTGGCACGATGCCCCACTGAGAGCAGCCAGGCTGAGACCCCGGGGTGGCAGCCACCGGCTCACCCCAACCTCCAGCGCTGTCCCCAGTGCCGCGGGGCAGGGTGACGAAGGGCTCCTCCACTGACAAGCCCATGTCCGGGGTGAAGGTCCTGCTGTCGGGGAAGCAAACCTGAAGGTGGGAGCACACAAGGTGCTACCCGGCTTGGTGACCTGCTCCTGGGGAAGGGAGCTTTGAAATCAAGCAGGGACGGGGGAGACACCCTGACCTCACCCAGCAGGAACAAACTGGGAACCCGGCTTTCAACTTTGTACTTTATTTTCACATATATATATAAAAAAGAAACAAAAACAAAAACCAGAACCAAAAACAAACCACCTTGCAAGTTTCAGACAAAACTTCTGGAAATGTACACACAATCCAACAAAAATATATATATATATAAACCAAAGCTTCTGCCTGGACAACACTTGTAGCTCATGAGTATAGCTCACAGCTGGTTAAGGCGCTGGCGGCAGGGCTGCTGCACGGCTCCCTGCTCCCGGCAGAGGATGCTGGGGGTGGCGAGGGGACACCTCTCCTGTCACCCAAGGGTAGCCTCAGCCCCTGTCCCCAGGGCTGGGAGGAGGAGAGCAGAGCACTGGGAGGGAGCACACGGTGAGTTAGAGGCAGCAGAGGCTGCAGGGGCTGATCTCTCTAGAAGGAGGCAGAGCCCTGTGTGCAGGCAGAGGGCTGGGACAGGCCAGAGCAGCGGAAGCTAAAGGCAGGCTGCTGCCCCCTCTCCCCCAGTCAGCTGCGGGAGCACCGGCCGGGCTGTGGGGCCAGAGTGCCACTGAAGCACAGGAATAAAGCAGTTTTACCTGGGGCTGGTAATTGTTCAGCACAGAAAGAACCCTGAGACGCTGCCCACTGGCCCTGGCCTGATAAGTCTTTCAATCGGGGGGAGAAGTGGGGTGTATCTGGGACCTGCTGCTGCCAGCAGCTCTGCAGCCCCCCTCAAAGCCATCCAATTTCCTGGGGAGTGGGGAGAGGGAAGCCCCCTCACATCAGCAAGGCAGAGAGCCTCAGCCCTTGCTCTGGCACGTGCCCACGAGGTGGGTGCCCCTGTCCTTGCTCTGCCGTGGACTCTCCTCCCGTGGGGTCGCAGCGACCCATCATGGAGCTCTCTACCAGCACAGCATGGCCAGGACACGCTGGGCTGAACCAAGGAGACAAGAACAGCTCAAAGGAAAAGCAAAGCACTAACACCTCCCCACCAGCTGACAAACGCTGCTCTAACACACCACTGCCATTCTTCGCCCAACTAACCTGCACACCACTATATCTAAGACGCCTGGGACAGCCCAAAAATACAAGTCAAATTCCACCAGCTTTTCTCCCAAAAATACAAGTCAAATTCCACCAGCTTTTCTGAGTAAGTTCGGGGTAAAATGCATCAAAACCTTCCCACGCACATACAGGAACAGATTTACTGAAAAAGCCTCAAATCCTTCCACCAGGTGGCTTCATGGGGTACTTCTTTCTCATATTGCTGTTGGCTGCCCTGCAATAATAAGCAAGTCCAGCTTTCTGCTGCTGCTCAGTCACGGAACCATAGAATCCTTTTTGTTGGAAGAGACCCTTGGGATCATCAAGGTGACAACCTGCAAGCCTAGGCTGGAGGTAACGGAGAGGTGAGTTCAGAGGGGGTGTCCCCAGCACACTGGGTCTCAGCACTGACAGGCAGTGATCATCTCTGGCCGTGCTCCTCAGGTACTGGAGCAGGGGTNGAGACAAGAACAGCTCAAAGGAAAAGCAAAGCACTAACACCTCCCCACCAGCTGACAAACGCTGCTCTAACACACCACTGCCATTCTTCGCCCAACTAACCTGCACACCACTATATCTAAGACGCCTGGGACAGCCCAAAAATACAAGTCAAATTCCACCAGCTTTTCTCCCAAAAATACAAGTCAAATTCCACCAGCTTTTCTGAGTAAGTTCGGGGTAAAATGCATCAAAACCTTCCCACGCACATACAGGAACAGATTTACTGAAAAAGCCTCAAATCCTTCCACCAGGTGGCTTCATGGGGTACTTCTTTCTCATATTGCTGTTGGCTGCACTGCAATAATAAGCAAGTCCAGCTTTCTGCTGCTGCTCAGTCACGGAACCATAGAATCCTTTTTGTTGGAAGAGACCCTTGGGATCATCAAGGTGACAACCTGCAAGCCTAGGCTGGAGGTAACGGAGAGGTGAGTTCAGAGGGGGTGTCCCCAGCACACTGGGTCTCAGCACTGACAGGCAGTGATCATCTCTGGCCGTGCTCCTCAGGTACTGGAGCAGGGGTGGGTGGGACAAGGCAATCCAAGAGCAGGAAAGGTTGGAAGGAAGAAAGCACTTTAGTAGATTCCCTCTCTTAGTTTCTCAGATCGATGTATTTCTCGCTCTTCGTTCCACCAAAAGAGGGAAAGAATAAAAAAAAAGCAGTTAGGGTTGAACATAAAACCTGGTATCTGAGGGAAGGGCAGCGATGTGATGGGGCAGAGCTACCAGCCTGGACCTTCCCATGGTGGCTGGGCATCTGTGCCAGGGCAAGATGGGGTGAGAACGAGCTGCTGGGCAGGGGGAGCAGGGGTGGGGGTTATCTCTTGGCTTAAGGCAAATAAATCCACAGCGACCTCGGGTGCCACATCCCGTGGCTCCGAAGGTCACACAAGAGTGGCCATCCCTGCCTCAGTGTGGTGACAGCCCAGCACTGATACTGTGAATCCATGCCCCGGTGACTCTTGACCCCAGGTGAGAGATAAGCAGCTCGGGAGCCTTTGCTTTGGCTCAGAGATGCCAGACCAGGGTCTGATCTGGCCCCCTCTGCTCTGTTCTCCTGGCCAGAAACATTCATGTGGTTCCTTTTTCCAGAGCACTCCGGGGAGCCTGGATCCTGCTCCAGGGCAGACGGAAGGAGGCAGTGCCAAGCAGGCCAGGCAGGGGGAAGTGTGCTCCCAGGAGGTGCCAGGGGTTGGCACGGAGCAGGAATGCACATGCGCAGGGGAAGGCTGCTCCTACGTCCTTGGAGAAAAGCCATGGCTTCCTCGCCTCCCCTCCCTCCCACAACCCCTCTGGAGCACTGATGGTGGATGATGGAGGCCCATGCAGGGTTGGGGAGTGCCAGGAGAGGAGGAAAGCATTAACCTCGACGCACACACCCGCCCCCCTCTACGCTCCTCACCTCTGCTCCCAGCCCCGGGGACAACCCTGGCCCTGGGGAAGGGCCTGTGCACGACGCTCCGTCCTACCTGGTCTGCGGCAGATCTCTTCTCGCCGTTGGCACCCTGCAGGAGCCCCGCCTCTTCGGAAAGTTTATCTGACTTAACTTCAACTACAATCTTGTCTTTACGTGCCTCTGGCTTTGTGCTAGGGGAGGGAGGTGACAATTTTGAGACATGTTTGTGATACCAAAGAGGGTAGGGTATGTGGCCGGTTGAGCGAGGCCAAGCCCTGGGGGCTCCATCTCAGGGGACACTCTGGAGTGGGGCTGGGGCAGAGGAAGGTCAGGGGTGGAAAGAGGCTCTCGCTCAGAGAAAGCTTTGGGCTGCCCAGCCCCTCCCTGGGGAAGGGTCCCTTGACTGCTCTACCACTTTGTCATCCTCCTCATCACCTCCCTGCAGGGACGGGGCGAGCAGTGCGGACCCCAGGCTGTGGGAAGCTGGAAGCGCTGCCGAGACCCCAGCACGGTGCCCCTGAGGCTGCACTGTTGCCTCCCTCCACGCTGGGGCAGGGAGCAGCTGGTGCAATGAGATGGGAAGCATGAGTGATGGCAAGCACCTCTGGCCCCGAGGGCTCCCTAGGAGGGAGGGCAGGAGTGCTTACATGTCCTGTTTCCCAGCGCGGCCACACGAGATCTTGCCTTTCTTGTGCAGGAAGTAGATGACAGACCCCAGCACAGCCACCACGAGGATACAGACAATGATTGCCACGATGATCACCCCTTTGCTCTCTGGTGTCTTTTGATCTAAACACAAGGGGAGAGGAAGGAGGTAGTATCTGTCTCACCCTGATGCTCTCTCCGGCTTCTGCATTGCTGCTTGCCTCCCTGGGGGCAAGGAAAGGGGTCCCTTCCCCAAGGCAGCACCATGGGGACACCAGTTCCCAGTGCTTCTCCAGCTCCCTGCAAGACCCAGATGTCATTAGGGCAGTTCATGTATGAACATAGCGTGTTCTGCTCCCAGTTGCCATGCTCCTGCATGCTGTAGGAAGGGTGGCTTTAGGGGGTTTTTATGCAAGACACCAGGACATCCCTTTGCTTCCTTGCCTCTGGGCAAGGAAGGAGGCTGCATTTGATGGCCTCGCTGGGCTACAGGCTGAGGACAAGCAGGCAGCTTTGACACCCCTGCAAACAGGAGGAGGCAGAGCCTCCGTTCCTCTGGCAGCTTGGCCAGGAGAGCAGCAGCCAGGGATGCAGTGTAGGAGCCAGCAGCCAAGGCTCCCTCCCCTGGCCAGAGCTGAGCATCCCATCCATGGCATGCTCCCACCAGAACCTGGGCTGGCAGACGGGCGCAGGCACCCGGCACGGTGCCGAGACTGACCTTTTCTGATGGATTCCACTGGTAGAGCAGGAAGGGAGGGAAAGAGATAGAGCTCAGCCACGTCACATGGCGCGCACACAGGGACGCCCATGCCGGGGAGACCGATCCACCTTTGGGGTTCCCGGGGCAAGAGGGCAGCGCCCAAGACTCACCCAGCAGCTGGATGTGCTTCTCGCTGACCCCCAGCGCGTTGGAGACCCTGCACATGGCTCCTGCCCGCAGCAGGTCGTGGTTCACTCGCACCGTCAGGTTGCTGGCGACGTGCTGGTTCTCAACATACTCATGAGCCTGCCAGGGAGGGAAAGCAGCGGAGGATTCAGAACCCCAAGTGACGTGCAGACGCCCCCCTCGCCCCCCTCTTTGGGTGGTCACAGCCTGAAGCCAGCACCCACTGGAGCTCTCACCGTCCCGTTGACGTTCCAGTGGACAGAGGGCCTGGGAAAAGCGATGGCCTTGCAGGTCAAGTTCACCACCTCATCCTGCCGCACGTAGAGCGGGGAGCTGATGGCAACGATCCGGGGTTTCCCTGCGGGGAGGGCACATCCATCACACCTCGGTGGAGAGCAGGGATGACACTGGGCAGGAGAGGGCTCTGGGCAGGGCAGCGTGCCTGCACACACGCCGCTTCTTACCCTGAACAGCCACAGCCACCTGCTTGCTCTGCTCCAGCCCCGGCACGCTTGGTGCCATCACCTTGCAGCTGAAGTTGCTGGAGTTTTCAAAGGTGAGGTTGTTCAGGAAGAGGTGGTTCCCTTCCCCGACTTTCCTGCCCTGTTGGGAAATGATGCCCCCCCCCACCAATGAGCCTCAAGCACCAGGCCCTTCTGTGCCCAGCTCCCCAGGTCCCAAAGGGGCTCAGCCCTCCCTCCTATGCAAGCACAGGAGCCCTCTGCAGTACTGGTCAGGAGGTGAAGAGGTAGGGATGGACAACACAGGTCCATGGAAAGGGGAATCCTACCCTTGTCCTCTCTCAGGAGAGACGGAGCAGGCTCCTGGCTCTGCTCAACTTACTGCAAATCCCAGGCTTGCTAAGCCTGAGCATGACAGTACCTGAATGCCTGCTCACCTTCTCATCCCTCCACTGGTAGTCCAGGGCCACGGGGCTGTGGGCATCACAGCTCAGCCTCACGCTGTCCCCTTCCTGAAGGGGTGAGGATGGCTCCATCTTCACATGGACCCCTTCAATGTCTAGGAGAAGGATGGAGACCAGGGAAGGGTGAGCAGGAGGGATGGGGCGCAAACCACGAGGTGCACAGGGTACTGTCCCCCGCCTTACAGTTCACAACAAGCTCTATGTCCTTCTCCATCTGTCTCATATCATCCAAGTCCAGGGTCTGGCATCTGTACAGGCCGCTGCTGCTCTTATTCACACCATGCAGGTTCAGCACCCCACTGTTGGTATCTGCCAGCGATGACAGGTCCTGCCAGTTGTCCTCCAGCTGAAGGCAGTGGGAAGAAAACAAGAGCCCTTAGCCCCACACAGGCACCCTCCATCCCAGCTGCTGCATCCCACTTCTCAGGGACCTCCAAGCATGGGGACAAGGAGCACCCAGGACGCATGAGGTGTGTGCCCAAGCCCCCTCCAGCCTCACCTCTCTCTTATAGAAGGTGAAGACAGGCGCTGGGTTCCCATCAGCTTCACAGACCAGCTTTATGTCATCCCCTTCCTTCACCAGCGCCGAGGACGGCATGACCTGCAGCTTCACGTGCTCTGCAGGGTCTGGGGGAGGAAGGAAGGAGCCAGGAGAGTTGGTGCAGGGCCCTGCCACTCAGCACCAGGCAGCAGGCACGGTCCCCAACCCCTGACTCACAGAAGACGGTGACGTTAACGCGCTGTGACTCCACGGGGTGGCTCCGTCCCTGCAGCCAGTGGTGCACGGTGCAGTAGAAGAGGGAGTTGCGGTCCTCCCGGGTGACGTGGGCAAAGAGGGTGCTGCTCACTGTGTACAGCCCACTTGACTCACGGGTCAGGGTGGTCAGGGTCTTCACCTCTGCCGGGGACACAGCTGCTGTTCCCACCCCATGGGGAGGCTTCCCGTGGGAGCACAGGGCTCCTTTGGGTGGCCACAGGCTGCCAGTTCCAAGCCAACGAGGTGCTGGACGGCACAAGTGTCCCAGCACCTCTCCCAGGCAGGTGCAGTTCCTCATCCCCATCCCCGTCCTTGTCCCCATCCCCGTCCCCATCCCCATCCAACTCACTCTTGTCATCTGGCTGCAGCTTCTCCCCGTTCTTGTGCCACGTGATGTTGGGGGGTGGGAAGCTGTTCTTGCTCATGCACTGGGCAATCTGTGGTGGCAGAGAGAGCCTTTGGGCATCAGGTGCCCCCAAGGGGAGATGGGAGCGGGGAGCCTGGCAAAGCTGGAGCCTCTCCTCACCTGTGGGATGTCACTGCTATGCACGGAGATGCCTGCTGAGTTCGCCAAGATCTCAGGGACCTCGGGGACCTCTGGAAAGAGAAGCCCTCTCACATGTATTAGGAGGGATGGGATGGGATGGGATGGGATGGGATGGGATGGGATGGGATGGGATGGGATGGGATCCCCCGCCAGGCCCACAGTGTGGATACATGGCCATGCTGTCCTCCTGCCCCATCACTCACTGTAGACATGGAGCTCAGTGTGGTTCTCGCCTTCACGGTGACTGCCTGCCCCAACCTGGCACACAAAGGTCCTGGTGTCCAGGATGGTTACTCTGCTGATGGATAGGGCCTTGTCCTCCCCCATTGACAGCCGTCCCTTGTAGTCTGCGTTCTCCTCCAGGATCTCATTGCCTGTGATGTGGCACAGCTTCACCCGGTTATTGCGGTGGTCCATCTGCAAGGCAAGGGACCAAGACCAGGCTGATGGGGAGCCCAGGAGGAAGCCCTGGGCTAGCTGTCACCCCAGCCCACCACCCACCACTCCTCTCCCAGGTCAGCACTCACATAGAACCAGTTGATGTAGGTGTAGGAATCATTTTCAGGAGTGGAGAAGCTGCACTCAAGCCTGGCCGTACTCCCAATCTCTGCTTCGACCACTGCTGGCATGAAGACCTCCAGCTTGCTGGCTGCAGCTGTGGGACAGAGCCCATCAGTCAGGGGTAGGAAACACAGGGAAGCACCTGTGTCTGAGCCACTGAGGGAGCTGAGCCCAGGCCTGTCCTCATCTCCATCTCCCAAAACGTGTGGGGCAGAGCTGTCCCCTGCACTGGCATCCCCCAGGCACCATGTTCCAGCCCAGCAGGAGTGCCACCGAGGAGCATGGTCCCACTCCTGCCACCTTTGGTATCCACAGAGAGCCCTCAGGATCAGGCTAAGAACCCTGTTCCCAGAGACAGGACGAGGGGTGCTCTGCTGATACTACCAGTCTCCCCAGGACATCTGGAGACTGCCATCCACTCCACTGCTGTTGCAGTCCCTGCCAGACTTGCCCTCCTTACAGCACCCCAGCCTTGCTGAAATGGACCCCTGAGCCTCCAAAGGTGGGGAGCAGCAGTAGCTGCACCCTACCCAGGGGTGGGCACAGGAAGGGGCTGTGTCCCACAGCCAGTAAGCCAGCAGACCGCCTTGCCATCAGCCTCAATATCAGACCCCAGGGCAGCCTCTCACACTCTGCAGCATGCGTCTTTCCCCCTTCCCTGGGTATGAGCCAGGATCCCAGACCAGCACCCACCACGCTCTGCTGGCCCCAAGGGGGTGTTGGAGGTTAGCAGAGGCAGGGGAAGGGGCCAGGCACTGGAGGCTGAAGCAAACACGTCCTGGGACTACAGCCCTGACGTCAGCCTGCACAGCCCCCGCAGCAGCCCTGGAGCTGGGGCATGAATGAGGCACTGTGTTTCCCTGCAGCAGGACGGGGCACAGGGAGCAGCAGCTCAGGAGGGGTGTTCCAGCCAGCTGTGGCTGCCTGCTGCTCCCTTTCCCCTTTCAGGACAACAGGGCCCATCGGGGAAGCAGCATGCCCCTGACCACCATGGCCGTGGCACAGCCAGGATTCCTGAGTCCCCTCCTCGAGCTCTGACCCCGCTGCCCAGGCAGGAACCCAGAACTCACCAGTCAGAGCATCCACCCCTGCAGAAGGTGCACCATACCCAAGGCAAGCCATTCACTGTTTTTCTGCTCCCTGCCCATAAAGCAAACCCAGCACCACCCACCCATTGCATGGGTAGCATCAGGGACCTGCCCATCCCAGCATCCCACCTTCCATCCCAGCATCCCACCTTCCCTCCCAGCCCAGCCACCGGCAGCAGTAATGGAACCCCTGGCTGTGCTCCAGAGAACAGGGGAAGGTAATGGCTATCGATTGAGGACAGGGAACAGAGCAGCTTCCCGAGGGGCTGGGGGCAGAGCAGCCCCAGCCGGGCACAGCAGAGACAAGAGCTGTGTCACAGCAAGGCTGGGAGCGCCATTGCCACTGGCCCTGCGGGTGCCCAAGCGAGGGGGGTCCGCCCACTTTGGGCTGGCAAGTAGCCCTAGAGGAAGGGACAGAGGTCTGTCCCCCAGCAACGGGGGGCCAGCCGACTCAGCACCTACAGCCCAGCCCAGGTATGGGAGCTGGGGACAAGAGGCTGGAGGAAATCAGCTGTGTCAACAGCTCCCTTGATAGTGCTGCTGGGTAGCAGCCACAGAGCCTCACAAGTGAAGCAACTTCAAAGGGCAATGCCATACCCACAAAATACTCTTTGACTGGGGGGGGTGGGGATGTGGTGACAGGGTGCCAAAATGCAGCCAGGAGCCCTTCTGCCACAACAAAGGACACAGCTTGCAGCAGGACTAGCCACCTCAGGAAAGCAGCCAGCTTTTCCCTCGCCCTCACCCATCCCACCAGCATGGTACAGTCGGCACTAAGAGGGACGAACAAAGCACTGCATGGGAAAGGAGGTGCTAGAAAAACAGGTGAAAGCCCCAGAGAACAAGCATGTGCTGGGGCCAGGAAACCACCACTGAGCACACAAAGGAAAAAATAACTTAGTACTGGAGATACTGCCCACCTGTACGGCTATGACTTGGCTGCCCGGTGCAGACTTGGGCAAGCCTGGAGTTGGGGGTGCACCCTGGCTGCCCCCCTGCACCTTTCCCTGAGCCCTGACACTTCTGGGGTGCAGACAGCCAGGCCAGGATTTGCCCCCCCCCCATCACTTTTAGACCTTCAGGATGGGCCCCAGGCAGAGCCAGCCCCTGGGAGAGGGGGGAGCTGCTGGCCCACCTCATTGACCCGCTCGGCATGAGAGCCCTCATCCAGGCAGTGAAGCAGCTGAAACCATGAGCTCAGAGCTGGAGAATGGCTGGCATCCGGGGATGGCATGAGGCACGAGTCCCTCCCACCCATCCATTGCCCTTGAGGAGGTAGACACAGACACTGCAGCCCCCACCCTGCCTGGAACAAGGGCTCGCTGCTCCCTAACTCCACCGGGGGGCAAGGCCGGAGACTAGCCCTCCCCTGGGCTGGAAGAAGCACTCAGTGACACCTCAAAGCGTGGCTAGCAGGGGGACCCCACAAGGCTTCCTCCTTGAGCTCCAAGACCCCACAGCCTGTCACGAAAGGTGTGTGGGCAGGCTAGAGAGGCACTGGTTCGGCGGGGCAACCTGGGCAGGGCTGGAGACCCACCGGCCCCGCGTGGAGCAGCCCAGTTTCCCCGAGTTGAGCTCCAGCCTGCACGGTGCACCCCACCAAGCGCCTGGCACAGCTCCAGGGTGAGACCTAGAGATCTGGAGAGGACGTCTGCAGCAAGCAAGCAAGAAGGGAAAGGAAGGGAAAGGAAAGGAGTGCTTTTCCATCTGGCTGGCGGACAGCCGGCCAGCAGCCAGAGCTCGCTCCACAAGAACAAAGATTTGCTTTTAGAGCCGTGGGAGGGGGTGGGGAGTAGCACAGCCCCTCCACCAGCCCTCCTGTGGAGCCGAGGCGTGCAGGGAGACGGCGAGGAGTGCGGCTGCGTTGGCGGCGCGGAGCCCCCAGCACGGAGGCCCCCGGCACGGAGCAGCGAGAGGAGGGGCACCAGGGGGGTCTAGAGCCACACGTGGGACGCCTGAGGTTTCCACAGATTTCTGTTCCCCTTCTGGGGAAAGCAGCTGCGTCCAGATCCCTCCTGCTCCCCAGCACATGCACGACACGCTGCCTTCCTCCGCCCTGGCAAGACCACCCTTCCTGCACAGATGCCCAAACCAAGGTGCTGCAGCTCCCAGGGAGCGGCATCAGCTGCATCCCTTCTTCCTCACAGACGGGAGAAAAGGGGGTGCACAGCCCCAGCCCTGCAGCAAGCAGCACCACCAGTGCCCAACAGCCCCCAGCCCAGCCCTCACTGTGCTGGGGACAGACACGGGGCCAAGGCTCTGCTGCACCAAGGACACCCTGGGCATCTTGCACCCCCTGGGTACCTTTTCCTGGGCACCTTGCACCCCCTACACCAACCTCCAGCACCCCCAGCCCTCACTGTGTTGGGGACAGACACGGGGCCAAGGCTCTGATTCACCAAGGACGGGCACCTTGCGCTCCCTACACCACCCTGTAAGGACCCAGCCCTCACTGTGCTGGGGACAGACACGGGGCCAAGGCTCTGCTGCACCAAGGACGGGCATCTTGCACCCCCTACACCAACCTCCACCGCCCTGTAAGGACCCAGCCCTCACTGTGCTGGGGACAGACACGGGGCCAAGGCTCTGATTCACCAAGGACGGGCACCTTGCACCCCCTACACCAACCTCCACCGCCCTGTAAGGACCCAGCCCTCATTGTACTGGGGACAGACAGGGGGCCAAGGCTCTGATTCACCAAGGATGGGCACCTTGCACCCCCTACACCAACCTCCACCACCCTGCAAGGGCCCAGCCATGTGCAGCAGGAGAGGAAAGGTTCACAACCCCTGCCAGGTGACAGCATTTCACAGATGTTGTCTCTAACAGCTGGAGACTGCAGCACAGAAGGGTCCAGGGTGGCACTAGCAGCCCCAGTGTGGGCTTAGTCCCCTGCCCTGGGGCAGCCTGGAAATGGCTCATGGTTCTGGGAAGCATCAAGCCTTTCACAATGGCCGGGGCCTGCAGACACACTGATGCCACCAGTCAATAATCGCCTCGCTTGGCACATGTGCCAAGAGGACGGGGATCCCAGCACGGGCCGGGGGTGGAAGCCGCCTGCCGTTGGCTTGGGGCATTCAGCTCTCCCGTGGAGCCAACGCCTTCGCTGGAGGAGGCTTCCCCAGTGCCTGGGGCCACCTCCCCGGCACGGCTGGGCAGGGACAAGGCGAGAAGGCGGCAGGGAGCAGCCGGGTACACCGGGACCACTCCCTGGCCTCCGGTGTGGGGAGAGAGCATGCTGCAGGGAGAGGGGAAGGGAAGGAAACGCAGCGCCCCCCCCCCTTCAGCTCCCCCCTCCGAGGGTGAAAATGGACTGGAAAGAGGATAAAAAAAGAAAGCGTGAAAAAAGCCAAGAGAAACACAGCGCTCAGGGATAAAAAAAAAACTCCTTAGAAGGAAAGGGGTGGATGCTTCCTAATAACTCCAACCGATTCATCCTGCTGTACACCAAACACACGTGGGGGCACCCCGGCACCCTGCCCCTCACACTCTCTCCTCTGCCCCACGGAGCACGGCTCCAGGAGCCTACCTTGCATCTTTTCTAGCCACCGGGCCAACCTCCCCAGGGTGGCCCAGATGCCACCCTTCACCCTTGTCCTGCCTTAACGGGGGGCTGCAAAGGGGTCCTGAGGACAGAAATGGGGAATGGGGCGCTCCCGGCTCCCCACACCCCGGGACACACCCCCATCAGCCGTCCCGGAGCCCGGGGACGTGAGGCCAGCCTGTACCCTCGAGAGAGGCTTCTCCCACCCCGGCTCCGCAATTTTAGCATTCCTGGCCCCAAGCCAGGCAGCACCCGAAGGGCGTTAGCTCTGCTGGATTCCTGGGCTGCCCCTGGAGCGGCTCCGATGAAAGCCCCCCGCCGGCTGCCCCCCACACACACCCCGGAGGGCGCAGCCGGGCGTCGAGAAGCGAAGGGAGCCGGCAGCGGGTACGGGGCGAAAGGGTACCCCCTCCCCGGGACTGAGGTGGCCCCGCGATCCGTCCCGCAGG
>VZTM01006221.1:19473-35254 GCA_013400555.1 Jacana jacana | reverse complement strand
GCAGCGGTCTCCCGTGCGGACCCCCGGACCCCTCTGGCGAGCGAGGGTGGTCGGGCGGCCACTCGGTTCTCCCAGCAAATATCTCCCCCGAGCCAATGTGTGTCCCCCCCCCCACCCCGCACAGGTCTCGGTTTGGGCCGTTTTCAGGCGTTTCTCGCTCTGCTGGAGGAGCTCGTTCCAGCTTTGCTCGCAGACCTGCCAGGTCCTGCCTGTCCAGGCTTGCAGAGGCTGATGGCAGCAGACTGCCGGGCGCTGCAAGTGGGAACCACTAAGCAGACCCAGTGGAGGGGCCAGAGGCGTGGGGTGGGGATGGATTCCAGCTTGTGGAATGCTGGAAAAGGAGGACAGTCCCCGAGAGTCCCACTATCCAGGTGTCACTGGATCCAGCTGGCAGTGTTTGGGGGCAGAATAGACCCGCTCCCCTGCTCAGCTCCACTCCAAGCCACAGCTTCTGGGTTGTGGGTTCAAAAAACAGGGGGATCAAACCCCTTTTCATCACTGCCTGGCCTCTGTGAGACACCTGGGGACAGTGAGGGACGTGACATCGCAAGCAGGTCACCGAGTTTGCACCTGAGACCTCTCTCCGCCTCTGCCTCCCTGCACGGGGTGTCCCCAGAGAGGGGAGCCCTCCTGCAGGGAGGCTGCCAGCAAAGCCCTGTCCTTGTCCCCGAGGCAGTGGTGCACAGCGAGCCATGGCCGAGCGCCCGCCCAGCTGTTGAATGGGGCGGCTTTGGAAAAGCTGGTGGTTGCGGTGGCCGCGGCCGGCCCCGGGGGCGGAGTGGCTCTCAAGGCTGCACAAGGCTGCTATTATCCAGGGGTAATCACCAAACACAGCCCAGCCCCCCTGGCAGTCCCCCCGCACAGGCCTGGAGGAGCGCAACAAACCTCCCCAGTTGCCCACAGCCAACCATGTAGGACACCCAGGTCCAGTGCCCTTGCCCCATCACAGCGTGGCTCTGTGCCTCACCCGGGGTCAGTCAGAGCTAGAGGAGCTGCGTCAGAGGACAAAGCACTGGGGTTTTCTTCTGCTTCAAAGCCCTTCTTCTGCCTCCCACACTCTTGCTCCCCCTTTGCACAGGGGGACTCCTGAAGCTCGCTGACCCACGTTCACCCCACCCGAGGACAGGCCCAGGGCTGCCCCAGCATCTCCCAGGACCAGCGAGACGTCTCTCCTCCAGCTCTTGGCCCAGGGGCTCTAAACATTTACATATCCTCTCCTCCACTTGCTTTTCCTGCAGCATGGGCTGCACCTCTCTGACCACACCGAGCCACTCTGGGGCCAGACTGCAGGTTCCCCGGGGCCACAGCATCCCTTCTGGGCATCCCTAAGCACCTTCCACAACCACCAGCCTTTCTAGCCCCAAGAACCCTGGCCTCCTGCTCCTGTGCTGGTGCCATGCAGCAGCCCTTCCCATGCCCTCCTCCTCCCTCCTCTGTATGCCTGGCCAGCACCCCCACACACACCACCACCACCACCACTTTCCCAGCCAACTAGACTTGATGATTCATCGGAAATGATTAAATTTTTTTCCCCATGAGATTAGTTGCTTAAAATGGCAATGCTGGGCAGTCATAAGGCTCATAGCCCTGACGGCGCTGCGCAGACGGGAGGCCTCCTCCCAGGCGGCACGTTCAGGAGGAACAAGTGCAAGGGAGCTGTGCCATCAGGCAGAGACTCACAGTGAGATGCTCTTCCCCACATCTGCAGTGGTGGGGACGTTCTCACAGCTGACGGTGGCAGGAGCTCCCTGTCTGCCATGGGAACAGCTACCCCTTGAGCAAGTGCCCAGGCCTTGGGGACCCCCCTGATGACACGCTCAATGCTTTCCTCTCCCTTCAAAGGGCAAGGATGCAGCACCACAGGAGCCTCAGGCTCTGCTCCCTTTGGAAAAGGCAAAGGGATGTTCCATTTTGCACAAAATACCATCATTTAAGCCCTGCAAATGCCACCCTGCGAGGGGAGAGCAACCAAGGGGGTCCTGCTTTTCTCCCTTGGGAAAAGCATCTACCCACTCAAGCAAACAAGTGGGAGAACCCAGATGACAAACTACTTGGTGCATTTTGTTCCGGCGCTCACTTTTATTCTGCGTTAAAAATAAAGCAAAATGTTGCTAATAAAACCTCAGCAGAAAATTCCCAGCGGTTGGAAAGGGCAATGCCGTTCCCTGGAGAAAACAGGCTGGCCAACTGCCGTGGCAGGGAGCATGCCACCCTCAAACAGCCTCCCACTCTCGCTGCAACAACCACCGTGCCTCCAGTTGGCCGGGCTTCTGCTTTGGAAACTGTTTAACTTTGAAGAAAACTTCCCTCCAACCCCCTCCCTTACCATGAGGTTGGGGAGGCAGGAATTGAAAGCAAGGCATGAAATCACCCCCACCGCTCCGTGTGTGGCACCCAGTGGGCTCGGGGTCTCTCCTTGGGGTGCAGAGCGCCGCTGGCCACCTTCATCTTCCCTCTGTCGCCTTATCTCACACCTTCTTGTTTATTTGCTGGCCTAATGGATTTGGCTTGGGCGCCCACTCACTGCTGAGCAAACAAACACTGTGAATTAGGCTCCCCGTGGCGAGGTCCCACGCCCGCAGCCAGGGTGGGAAGGTCAGGGAGCAGGGAGGCACAGAGCAGCTCTCCTGCTCTGGCAGCAGGGAATAGGGGTGTTTGTTTGGACCCCCATGGATCCCAGCCCTCTCCAACCTTCCTGCCACCTTTTGGGTGAGAGGTTGTGCCCGGGCAGGCTGCTCCATCCTGGGGGGTTGTGGGACTCCCCAGCCCCTGACAGCCAGCCACTCCTCGCTGCAGGGAACGTGGGGGCTGCAAGGAGAGCTGAAGGGCACAGCCTGCCCAGGGCAAGGCCGATTACCCCTGGCGTTATCTGAGCTTTGCAAGTTGCAGGCAGGATCTGAAAGCCTGTAATTGTGTTTGCTTTTCTTCTCTGGCTCCCGCTCAGCCTGGCTGTGTGCAGCCCGAGGGGAACGATGGCCAGCGTGATGGCCCTTTTCCACCTTCTCCTGCCTTCTCAGATAGACCCTTGGGGCTCAGAGGATGAGGGAGCCAGCCCCAGTGTGAGCTACGCGGGCAGGCAGCATTCTGCTCTCCCACTATGCATGCCCTGACATGCTGCTCAGTGTGCTGGGGACAGGGGGACCCTGTGCCTTCCTCTGCCCCTGCAACCCCTGACCATGCCACTGGAGCCCAGAACAGCCCAGGTGACTCAGAAGGGCTCTGTGGGGTGCCTGGGGTGCTCTGTGTTGCCGGCTGCTTCCCAGTGAGCTCCTCACCAGTGCTGGGGAGCAACGAGCTGTGGGCTGGCACTGGTTCCTGTGTGGCTCCAGGGTGGATGAAAGGCAGACATGCAAGGCAGAAGCCGGCCGCTGCGGCTGCCCAGGCCTGCACCTCTTCACACAACACCATCAGGGCCAAGAGGGGGCCCTGCTCCCCAGAGATGGGATGGGATGGGATGGGATGCAGGCCACTGCCATGTTTGCTCACACTGCCCAGGAATGGCCCGTGGCTGCCCTTGCTTTTAGGGCATGGCAGTGCCAAGACTCACTACCTCTGGGTAGAAACCCCCAGGGCACCTTCCCACCAGCCTCTGGAGCCACATTTTGAGGTGCTTGAAGGATCATGCAATGCCTTATGGTCTCGGGTAAGTACAGGAACCTGGCTGGGGTGTTCTTGCTCCCCATGGAAGACCACAAGGGATAGGATACCAGGTGTGCCATGAGGGCAAAGCTGCTTTTGGGTACCTCCACCCAGTCTGCTGCTGGGAGCCCTCTTTGACACCCCTGTCCTACAGCTCAGGAAAACACGTTCTTCCACCCCTCTTCCTTGGCTGGGCTCCCGGCGGCTTCTTTGTGCCTCCCCTCTCCTTCCTCTCCTCTTCTACAGGGCCTTTATGTGGGGATTATTAACCATGGCTACGGGGCCTTTGTTTAGGAGGGGCCAGGAGCAGGAGCCAGGGCGAGGGGCTGGGCTGGAGGAGGAAGGAAGGACGTGAGCGGAAGGGGGGGAAGGAAGGTGACATCTGGATTTCTGTGCTGGAGGAGCACGATCTCCCCGGGGCAGCTGCACGGAGACGGCTAGGGGCTCGGCGGATGCGGAGTGGTGGCAAAGACCCAAAGAGGAGCCAAGCTTGGTGAGAGTGCCCCAGCCCCACGCCACCCAAAGCACAATCCCCAGCATCAGCACCAGCGATGGTGTCCCAGGACCTCAGGAGTCCCAGACCTCCAACTCCCCTAGGAGGGTTGACTTGGGGCAAACAAGCAACATGGTGGGATCAGCCATGCCTTGCAGGAGCAATGCAGGGGTGGTGAGGGAAGGCTGCAGAGCCGAGCAGTCCTCCCCTCACACCCTGACCTGGAGGTTCAACCCTCGCTGTGTGGGGGACGGATGGACAAGGACAGCTGGGGAAGCAAGTGCTCCTGAGGAAACCTTAGCCAGCCGATGGCCACTGCCAAGGCACAGGGGGAAGGAGCCTTCCACCCAGGGCTGGGCTGTCTCTCGGCATCCCTGGGGTACAGGGTCCCCACGACCCAGAGCAGGTGCAGCCCTGGGACAGCGTACAAACAGCCACTTACTGCCCTCTTGCTCGCGCGTATGCAGCCAGGACAGGCTGGTCACGTACGTCCTTCAAGTCCTCTCCCAGCCCCAGTGCCTTGCCACCCCAGGGCGAGGAGTAGAGCTTTGGGGATGGGTGGGATGGGGGATGACGGGGCAGCAGTGGGGAAGCTGGGAGCCCCAGGACAGCTAATTATAAACTGGCCTTTTCCTTCGGAAGACTTCCGAATTCATCATCCCCCCCCCCAGCACTGGCCGGAAAAAGGCTCCATTGTCTCGGCGCCAGATGGGCCGGGGCCGGGCACTCGCCCACACAATAGGGTGGATTATGCACCCAGCCGGCGGGGGTCCGGCAGTGGGACGCCCAGGAGAGGAGCAGCTGCCACCAGCGCCCGCACGGCAACCCTGTGGCACAGACTGGGGTCCTGGCCACGCTCATTCGTCACCCCCTTGCTAATGCCACCAACGTCACCGCTCCCCAGAGGAGGAACAGAGAGAATGAATACACCCCTGCCCTGCACTTCTACCTCACCCAGCTTTCCCAGCTCGCTGCGGTGGCACTGAGCAGCCTGCTCTCCACTGCCAAGGAAAGGAGAAGAAGCCAGTGTGGAAGCCCAGCACCCACACCCCCTGTGCTTGCCTGTGGTCCCATGCAGCGAAGTCTTCGTCCCGGCTTTGTCTGCAGGGCTTGGGGCTCCCCCAGGACGGCTCATTAGGAGGAACTACAAGAAAGCATAATGAGAGATTAGCTCCAGGCAGGTGGTGAGGCCAGCCCCAGCTTTGGGGGAAGTCCTTGTGACATCCATGGGCTGTGGGGAATCCCTTTGGAGGGCCTTGGGGAAGGCTCCCCGCTGCTTCGAGGGCCCATGGAGTAGGGGTGAGGGCAGATGAGAGTTGCTTGGGACAAGGCAGTCCCCATGCCACCTCCCCCTGCCACTGACCCTGCACCCTGCTCAGCCTCACACCATCAGGGACATGCCAAGAGCACAAGGGCCCAGGGGAACTGTGGAGCTGGCTGTGCTGAGCAGGGATTTCTCCTTGCAGGACTTTCCCATGGAAGAGGACTTGCTTTTCCCAGGGCTGTCTGGCTGAGCTCCAGGAGAGAGATATTCCAGCTCCCTTCGTGGGGAACCACACAGCCCTCCAGAAACACAGCAGGCAGCCCTCATGCTCCTGCTCTTCCACCGATCTGCAGGGGGAATTCAGGCAGGGAAGGTGCCTGCTGCCAGGAACACTGGGGGATCCAGGCACTTCCCAGCTCCCAAGCCTTCCTGCAGGCTCTCCCTGGCAGCCCCAGCCATGCAGCACGCAGAGCGGATGCTGGCTGTCATTCCCTGCCAGCAGGGATGTGTGTGGTGGAAGATACCATCACCTGCACCTCCAAGGCTAGGCGAAGGCCAGAGGAAAAGCGAGCCACGCCATCCTGGACCTGAGCCCAAGTAGGGATGGAAGACTTCCCTGGAGCGGATGCACCACAATGAGCTATTGTTCCAGCCCAGCCTGCAAGCACCGGGCTGCAGCCCCCCGGCTGCCATGCTGAGGCATCTGCCCAGCCCTCAGTGAGGGCATCTTGAAGGGGACCCAAGGTAAGGCTTCTGGCAGCTTCAGGAGGTCCAGACTGCCTGGCTTTTCACAGGCGCTGGAGCTGCCACATGACTGGGAGCCCACAGGTTGAGGGCACCCTGGGGTTTGTTCCAGCTGCACAGCCAGCTGCTAGGAGTGCTGGTGGTGCCAGTGGGACCCACACCCCAAAACCACCCTTCCTGCCTCTAGGCAGCATGGAGCAGGACATGCCAGCAAGGGCCTGGGGGGGCAGGGGAGGCTGCAGGCTGTCCTCCCAGCCCTTTGTCTGCCTCATTTTGCCCATTCTTCTGCCACCTATAGCCTGTTCCCAGTCAGTTTGCTGGGACCTGCTTGGGGTGAGCTACCCCAGTGCTGCTAGCTCAGCCCCAGACTCTGCACAGCCACGACCCCAGAGCACACGGTCCTGACACCTCCCAAGCAGGCTGGGCTCCAGAATGCTCCTCAAACACCAGAACAACTAGCCCTGGATTTGCTCTCTCCCTCCTTCTGCTTCCAGCTAAAAGCTGGAAGGACACAGTGGCTCCGAGGGCTGAGGCAGCCCTTCCTCTGGCTGCTCTCTTTCCCCGAAATGCAGGGCTGCTGCCCGGTTGCAGTGAGGTCAGCAGCAGGAAGGCAGCTCAGAGGCATGATGCAGCAGCAGCCCTGTGCCCCAGGCTCGGTGCCAGCACAGCCATTGCACCACACAGCCCCTTCCTGGCAGTGGGTCTCCCAGCCCAGGCTTCTGCCACCCTCAGGGTGAGCTGTGGTGGTTCCAGTTAGCACCAGCACAGCCCGGTAGAGCTCATAGTAGGATAGTAGGATAGACTATCCTGTGCCAAATGAACACTGGTGAGGCTCACAAGCAGGGCCCATACTGTCCTGCTGCTGGCAGCTGCCACAGTCGCAGCTGGGAGCATGGTGGCATCATGCCCAGACCTCCAGCAAGTGCAGGGACAGCTGGGGGGTGAGGGAGTACCCTCATTGCAAGGAGGGGTCCTGGCCACAGCCACAGCCCAGCTGCCAGGGAGGCATTTTTCTTCCCTACACTCCATCCCTGCTCCAGCCCGATGGGTGTTCCAGCCTGAACCAATGCCCTGGGTGATCCTAGCCCCTTGCATCCCTTCTTGCCCTGTGACAGGGTGCCTGAGCCCTGCATCTCCCTCCAGCAGGTCTGGACGCCACGGAGCCCAACACCCTACGGCAGGGGACAGCAGGCACAGGCTTCCCTCTGCCTCTCAAAGCATGGAGCAATGACAAAGAAGCCCTGCTACCCTCTAAACCCTGCAGCCCCTGCCCCTCTCCTGCCCTGCAGCAGGGACCCCCACCAGGACACGGTGCCCGAGGGACAGCAGGGGCCTGGGCAGGCACTGGGAGGGGAAGGCAGGTGCAGGGACGGAAGCAGGGAATGAGCAGAACACACCCAGCCCTTGGCTGGGCTCTTTATTTTTTTTTCCCTTCTCCTGTTTGGTAAAACAAAAAGAAACCCAAACATTACCATAAATGCTGAAAGCAGCCTGGCTTTGTCACGTGGGCACGGGCGTGCACGCTGCCGGGGAATCCAGGCACCCACTGCGAGGGAGCCCACGGCTGAAACCAGCCCAACAGGGAAGGGGACAGCGCTGGCGGAGAGCCAGCCAGCAGGACAGACCCCAGGAGGGGACAGATAAGACACACAGGGGTCTGCCGTCCCAGCGGCTCAGCCAGTGGTGCAGCTGGAAGAGAGCTGGGTGGCACCCAGGAGCATCAGCCCAAGACACAGCGTGTCAGGACATGCCCCCCCACGCCCTGGCTCCGGGTGTTATGGGGGGAACAGATAAAGGAGGAAGGGGCAGGCAGCTGCAGGAAGGGGACCCCAGCATCCCTCGGGGCTCCTCCCTTGCTGCCCAGGGGTGCAGCGCTTCCATCCTTGGCCCCGTGCTGGCCAGTAGTCCCTCCTGGAGCTGCAGATATCTTTCCTATGGGTCATCCACTCGGCTTGCTTTCTCCTTCCTTAAAAAGCCTTGGGCTCCAGGGATGGATTTGCCTGAGCTTATCATCACCATCACGGCAGAGACGAAGGCCAGAGATGCTGGCAGCCCCACGCCCTGCCCAGGAGCCAGCAGGAGCTGCTCCGTGGCCGTAACCTTGGGCCAGGCTGCAGCCATGGGTTTATTCTGGGAGCTCCTACAGGAAATTGCTCGGTGGGGTGACAGCAAGCCCTGCCCTGGGCTGACCCTGTCCCCACCAAGCTCCAGGGACCCCGTGGGCAAGTGCAAACCTTCCCCGCGCTGGGGCTCAGGCCGTCACAAACTCATCATACGTGTGATCCCAGGGACCCTGTGGGTGGTGAGTGCCCCCCACATAGCTGGGAATTGGGGTGAGAACGCCGCTCTAATACCCTGGATCCCCTCCACCCCACTGGGAAAGACCCGGGCAGCCCCGAGCTCCGATGCGGTTAAACGAGAGCCGCTGGCCCTTTAAATACAGGCCAGTGGGCGGGGCCCGCCCAGGAAGCAAGAGCCAATCAGAGGCGCACCCCCCGGCATAGGCTACGCCTCAACGGCCGCGCCCCCCTCGCGTCCTCCGAACGGCCCAATGAGCGGCGGGGAGAGGCGCGGCCCTCGCCGCCCATTGGCCTGGCGCAGCGCGGNCCGCCGCCGCCGCCGGGGCGCTGGCCTGCTGGGACGGACTGCTCCTCTCGCTGGCCTCCCTGGCCCGGGCGGCCTGCTGCCTGGCCATGAGCGCCCTGCAGGGACTGGCTAGCCTGCTGCGCGGCTGCTGCTGCGGCCTGGAGGGTCTGAAGGTGGCCGGGCACCTTCTCTCCCACCTGGGCCTGCGGGGCAAGGAGCTGCTGCACCGCGGGCTCTGCAACCTGCTGGGCTGCGGCCAGGCCCTGGCCAGGCAGGTGGGCGAGGGCCTGGCCATCGGAACCAGCCTGCTGGCCTACCTGGTCAACAGCCTGGTCAACGTGTGTCTCATCGGCACGCAGAACCTCTTCACCCTGGTGGTGGCCCTTTGGGACTCCATCGCCGGTCCCTTCCTCAGAGTCACTGACCTGCTGGCTGCCTTCCTGGCGCACGTCTCCAGCGGTGCCATCGCCGTGTCCATCCTGCTGTGGTCACCCTGCCAGCTGGCCTTTGAGCTCCTGGCCTCCTTCGCCGAGCTCTTCATCAACATCTTCTTCGTCAATATTTACGGCCTGGGTTTGCTCCTCCTCATTATCGTCCTCAGCACCTTCATCTTCAACCCTGGGCTGCTCTGGACGCTGATGGACTACGTGCTGGCCTACTTTAACACGATGCCTTCCTACCACCGCCTGCAGCGGGACGTATGGCGGCTCTATCAGGTGGCGGTCCTGACATTGGGCATGGTCATGACCTCCCAGGCCTGGCGCAGGTTGGTGGACTGGAGTCTGCAGGTGACCAACTGGAGCAGAGGAGGCAGAACAATGAACCGGGAAAGCAACCAGCGAAGGGCAGCCGTGGCCATCCCGAGACCCGCAGCCCCTGGCAGGCTGATGCTGGCGGGGGTCAACCAGCTGCCAGCTGAGCATGAGGACCAGCTGGAGGCAGAACAGGTACCACAAGCACGTCCTGCTCTGAGTCGAAGTGCCCTGGCAGGACAGCGTCGCCAGCTACCCAGGGAGGAACCAAGCACCTCCTGGGGGAAAGCTCCGAGGAGGCAGCAGCTGAATGCAGCAGCTGGGAATGCTGAGGGCGCTCCAGATAATGACCCCTGGATGCTCTTGAAAGAACAAGAGGAACGTAAGAAATGTGTTATCTGCCAAGACCAAACCAAGACAGTCCTGCTTCTGCCCTGCAGGCACCTCTGCCTGTGTCAGGAGTGCACGGAGGTCCTCCTGCAGCAGGCTATCTACCAGCGCAACTGCCCGCTCTGCCGCCAGATGATCCTCCAGACACTTAATGTCTACTTGTGAGCCCACGTGGTGCTTGGCTGGGGTCATTTTCCCAGGAGGTCAAGGGCACCCCTTCTGCCTCTTGCAGGGAAGAACTTTCCACAGCTGCCTTGAGCAGCTTCCAAAGAACTAAGGATGGTGTGAAAGGGCAAAAGGCTGTTGGGGGTGACTGCTAGCCATGTCTGCTACGTAACTAGGTTGTAGCTCTTGCTAGCAAGCACAATAACTGATCTCTGCAGCGGGCTGAAAGAGTTACCTTTTGTTTGTTGACAACTTTTTTTGCTTTTTCAGGGCCTGTTGCCTCGAGCCTGCGGGAGTCTGAGGTCCAGAGCAGAGTGCAGAGAGATGCTCTGGTCCCTCTCAGCCAAAGCTGATAGAAAGGTTAAAGGCTGTGGCCTCTTGGGAATCACAGGGGCTGGTGCAAGGCAAGGGAGGGGATTTCCTGAGGTCTGACAAGAAAACTACCTGGGAAACTGCATTCAAACCTCGTTTCCTCTTCCTACCACCTAAATGGGGGAGCTCCCTGGAAAGGGAGAAGCATACCCCTTTTTGCAAGGCCCTGGGAGAGCTAATGAGCCTCCTCAAGCTTTTCAGGCTTTGCTACAAGAGGGCTGAGTGTGACTCTCAGCTGGAGAAGAGCAGCTTATCTGGGGTACTTCAGCATCCCAGCCACCATGGCTTTGGTTTTTGAGCTTCTTATTCCCCTGGCCAGGCCAAGGAGGAGCCATGATGAACACAGGCTCCCTACAGGCCAGCAGATTGCAGAGCTCAGCCTTGCTGTTGCTTCCACGCATCACCTATGCAAGACTAGCAAGCACACATCAGGTTACTCGCCTGGGGAGGCTGGAAGGTGTTACTTTTCCTGCAGGGGGTTGGTGGTGCTGCTGGGGGGAACCTGAGGGGTGGCTGGTTGACCAGTGCTCACAACCCTGGCAGCAGCAGAACAACATCTGGGCCAATGCTGGAGAATCCTCTCTAGATAACACACATTTTCTTCAGGCTCAAAGTGACACAGAGCTGGGTGGTTCACATCAGTGCTTGCTTGCTGCTCCCCAGCCTGGGCTGGCTAGAGGAAGTAACTCTTTGGGAGGAGAGAGGACACCCCAAAGCTCTTGGGAGCCCACTGAGACATTCCAGCTCCAGGCACACGTTCTGCATATCCACAGTGTGTACAGAGCAGTACCAGGATGACTACCAGGACCATGGCTATCTTAGATTAGGGCAGGGTTACACTGCTGTTGTCTTACTGTGTGTCATAAACGTAGCTAGTTTTATTTAAGAGTGTCCCCCAAAGTCTAATGAGGGCATCTGATCCTGGCTGGGGAGGCCTGAGATGGCTCATCCCAGCTTGGTTGACCAGCACCATTCCAAGAAATCGCTGGGCTGAAAGAGAGCCTTGCACTACAAAAGTTTTCTTTTCCAGCTGCTTGTCTGAGGTCAGCCACACGCCACAGCCAATTTTGGCTGGAGCCAGACTGGAAAGAGCCTTGACTCCTGCAAGCCAAGAGCCTGAGGGCAGCTGGCATGGTCCTCCTTCTCTAGTCTCCTCCTTGATCAGTCACTTAAGCCAAAACAGAGGCAGCAGAGAGGCGAGGAAAGGCCGTGCTGGGAGACGTCTCTGTGCTGCTGCAAGATACTGGCATGCTGGAGAGTGGCTTTACTCTGGGAGGTACTGGGGGCTGATTACTCCTATGTTTTCTGGGGACTGGAGGGGCTCCCTGGGCCAAGGTGTGCTCCTGACCACCCATGGGTGTTAGAAGGCTCTGGCCCCAGGGCTGTCAGCTGCTTCTGCTTTACTTTGCAGAGATATGAAACCCTGCTTCTCAGCCTCTTGTTCCTCCCCAGACTATTCTCTCTCCAGCCACCTCTCCTGTGGCTGCAGCCAGTGACACTTGCAGTTGAGCAGCCCACAGGCCACCTTCTCCCAGGCTCCAGCTTGACCCCAGTGCTTGCAGAGCTGCACTATTCCCTGAATATGCCGCTGGAGACACTCAGGAGCATGGCCCTGCTTCTGGCTGCAGACAGCAGTGCTTGGTCAGGACCAGCTCACTGATCTCAGGGTGCAGCACTTCCTACAGTGAATTACAGGAGGAAAAAGGACATCTCCCCAGGACTGCAGTTTCTCCCCTTAAACCCCTTTTTCTATTATAAAATCCATGCTTATTGTTTTAGGGCCTGTTTATTTGTTGTCTGTTTATTAAAAGAAAAAGAGAAAGCTTTGCCTTAAGTTTTAACTCTTTGCACTATGGACTAGATACCGGGCAGATTAAAGTCTCCTTTACCAAAAATTGCCTGCTGCCTCGTTCTTGGGAAGGGTTTTCCCTGGGGGAAGAAGGGGGTCTCCTTTCTGCTCATCCCTGGGGTCCTGTGGAAGCCTGTTACTCCTCCAGCTCAGAGCTGGAAGGTGACATCACCAGCAATCAGGGTATTTCTACTCAGAAAGGCAGTGCTGTGGGGTACCCCAGAGCTGGGCTGCTGCATGGGGAGAAGCCTGGCCTGCTGGAAACAGGCTGAAGACATGGTGGATGGGCTTTCCAGGAGGGAAGGTGGGTGTGGATCCCCCTGTGCAAGGGCGCAGAGTATGCAGCTTGCAGGACACCAGCATTTAATGCCTGCATCTTGCCTGGAGATATGTTTGGTCCTGCAGCCTCTTCTGTGCCTGGGAGCAGGCAGAGTTGCTGGGGTGGCTCTTGCTGGCAAAAGCCCAGGGCTGGTGGGCATCTTCTCTCCACACCTAATTTGGGTGACTTAGAGCTATTTAACTAGGAGAAAAGCAACAGTTGCTTTGTGGAGGGGCTTGTACATGCAGTTTCATCTCCTCTCAGGACCAGTCAATCTCTGTACTGGAAAGAAGGGATTCAGGCTCGGGTTCTTCAGAGCTGGAGCTCCCCAGGGCCTGAGCAGCCTGAAGAAGAGGGGCTGAGATTTTCCAGGCTGGCAGAAACATGCCCAGAGGTGTGTAATCCCTGCTCCTGTGTGTCCTTGGTACCTTGATGTCCTGCTGCTTGAGATGGAGGGTGTTGGTAAGCCTGACTGTTCCAGGGATGGAGGCAGCACCCCAAAATACAGCACTCCAAAGCTGTGGAGCAGCAGGCAGCACAAGGTCTCGCCTCTCAGAAAGGCTGTGGCAGGCTCAGCCAGGCTGGGCTTCTGGTGAGCAGATGCATTCCCTGCATGATGAGTTACTCCCTGGCCACTGTCTGAGCTCTTGGCAGCTTGCTGTGTGCTCTTAAGCACTCTCTGCTTCTCAGTCATCCTTCTAAATGGCTTGGAAAAATGTTTCAGGACCCTGATGGGCAGAGACCCCAGGAGTGCTGGCTCACCCTGCCCTGAACTCACCTGCCTCAGCAGGGCCATGCCAGAAAACTAGCTAATTTTAACCAGGATCCTCTCACACGCTGGCTGAAAACCAGTAGGGAGAAGGGGGCTGCTGGGGTGCCAGAAAGACACAGTCTGCTGCAAGGAGCACAGCAGTGCCAGGGACAGTACAGGCACAGCAAGGAGGGCCACACCAGCAGCCTGCCCAAGCCCTGGGAGGGTCTAGTGTCAGGTGGAGGACAATTAGGGAAACTGAGGCACTGCTCAGACTTCCTCTCTTGCTCCCAGAATGTGTGAGCTGGGGCAAGCTAGGCACCCAGGGAGGCTGCAGAGCTACCCTAGGACAGGAGGACTGGGACAGCAGGGCCAGCCATCCCCTGTACAGGCAGACTGCTCCCAGCCCACCACCCCCTTAGCCAGTCCCAGAAGGGGACAGAGTGCTTTCAGCCACCTCAGCCCATTGCGGTCAAGCCAGGACAGGATGTGAAGGACACAGCCTTCCCCTGGGAGCCATCCTGCACTCACTTGGCTCACTCACCAGCCATGCAACAAGCATTTAGAGGAGGAAAATGCAACCACCTCCCAGCTGATGGACAGCACACAGGGGCCCTGAGACTGACAGTCAGCCATGCTTGACCTGCCTGCTCTGGCACTACGGCTTTTGGTGCTGTCTGGCACTGTCTGGGGAAGGTGTCCAGCAGCAGCAATGCTCACAGACCTCTTCAGGGCTTGAAATCTAGAGTCCCCAGGGTGCTCCCTGCTCCAGAGTGTGCTTGGGAGCCTCATACACAAACAGATTGTTCAGCCCACTACAATGCCAAGACCCTTTTCCCTTCCACAAAGGAAGAGGACGACGCTGCTAGGTTACTCCAGCTCAGGAGCACTGGGATGGTGAAGGACAACAGCTTGCAGAAAACCAGTTCCCCCCTTCCCTCCCCCCCAGGCCCTGGGAAAATCCCCAGGATCCTTTTATCAGCCCAGCTGCAACACCCCAACCCTAATGAGCTGCTAGGTCCCAGCCTGGGGACAAGAGCCATCGCCTGCCTGACAGCAGGGATCTGGCACGATAGACACTCGCTGCAGATGCACAGCAGCACGAGCAGCTAATGATACCAAGCCAACAGGGAGGGAGCAGGTGATGATCAGCATCCAGGCTGTGGGGGGTCTTTGGGCTGCTCCTGTGCACCAGCTTTGCTCCCTCATTAGTGGCTCAGCATGGGCAGCCACACTGGCAATCCCTCAGAGCGCCTCAGAGCCACAGTGCCAAAGCCTCAAAGACAGTGAGTGTCTGAGGCCGGCAGGGACCTTGAGATCATCCAGCCCAGCCCTCTGCTCAGGCAGGGGCAGCTACAGCAGCTTGCACAGGACTGTGGCCAGTCAGGTCCTGATTATCTCCATGGATGGAGACTCTACTACTTTTCTGAGCAGCCTCTGGCAGACTTTGACCACCCACACAATAGAAAACAGACAGCTCTTTGCTAGACTCCCTCCAGCATGTCCATGTCTTGGACTAGGGAGCCCAGCACCAGACCTAGCACTGCAGCTGTGCCTGATCAGTACTAAGCAGAGGGGAAGGATCAGCTGCCACATCACCCAAAGAGACTTCAGCCCAGTAAGTGCTCACAGCCTGTTAGTTCACTTCCCAGCAAGGCCATAAGAGCTTGCCCACAATGCTGTCCCCTGTGGACACTGCCCTGTCTGTGCCCCTGTGCTGAAGTGACCCCACTTCAGTCAGTCCTGGTTTGCTGGTAGCAGAGCTCCTGCTGTGTGCACCCCCTGAGCCCTTTGCTTGCCCACCCCATCTCCACATGAGTGAGGACTGCCCCCTCCCCTGCCATTCCCAGTTTAAAGCTCTCCTTACCAGGTCAGCTGGGTGAGGTCACTTGAAGATGAGTGGAGGGTGCTCCCTGCACCTTGTCAGCAATGAGGTGTTGAACCAGACTGTTGGGTGGAGCAGGAGCCATCCTTGCACTGCCAGAACTCATGACCATCTCCACCATCGAGGGCACTTCCACTTTCAAACCTGGCAGGCACACACTCTACCACCATAGTTGAAGGTCTGCACTCTTGTAGAACTGTAGGGTCTCAGAGATGATCCAGTTGATCTCCTTCATGCCCTCTCTGATGTCACACAGCCTGCTGACCTCCTCCAGCAGCTCCTCACCTCGGCAGCACAACTACAAGACATGCAAAACCACACACCTCTTGCAGGCTGCCAACACAGGTGCACCAGCAAGAGGCCCCAAGCACTCTCTGCAGCTCAGAGCTGGCCAAGGTGTGTCCTCCAGCAACACAAGATGAATTGGCTCCAATGGCTGCTGGGGACTGTGACCTTGGTGTGCCAAGGATATGTGTGTTGCTCCCAGAAGAGCTGTTAGCACTTCAAAAAACACAACAAATCCACAAAAAACAACAACAACAAAAAAAAAAAAAAAACAAAAAAAGAGAAAA
>VZTM01006221.1:0-15042 GCA_013400555.1 Jacana jacana | reverse complement strand
CCTCACGTCTCTCCTCCCAAACTCCAAAGGAAATCAAGGGCCTTGGGAGCCAAAAGCTACAAGACAAGGGGAAAAAGAAAAATAATCCCCATGGTGTCAGAAGTGCTTTAAGCAGGGGGAAGGGAGAGAAAGACAAACAGCCCAGTGAAGGGAGAGGAGGCAAGGGCTGCAAACCATCTGGGCNGGCTGTTTGGGATGGCAGCTGCCACATCGGTGTGGGGGTGCCAGTGGGGGACTGTTGGGGTGTCTGCTGGAGGGCAGTGGACGAGCTGAGAGCCTGTTGCACCAGGCAGTGCGTGGCAGGGCAGCAGCTCAGGGACCGTGGGGCTGCGTTGTGGCCCAGCCCTTGGCAGCATCCCTGCTGCTGGCAGCTCTGCTCCATGCCTGTCTGTCTGTCTGTCTGTCTGTCTGGGGCTGCAGCATCCCTGGACCACCCCAGTGCTGGGGACCACCCTACTGCCCAGGTTGCCCCCAGTCCTTCCCACCCCAGCACAGTGAGAGTAGAGCCCTGCAGCTGGCGCTGCCACCCTCCCCATGGCCTTGCCTGGGGAAAGCTGCTCTCTTCCCCCTCCTGGACGCAAAGGCTGCAACAAAGAGGAAAAGGAGGAGAAAAGTGTCTCTCCTCCGCCCAGGCACCAGAGCCAGGACCCCATCGAGTCCCAGCTCCCCCCCAACCTCCCCAGCACAGGGTGGACTGAGCTGGGTAGCCCCACTCACTGCGATCCCGTGGCCCCAGTGCCTCTCTGCTCTCCGGCGTGGAAGGGCTGCGGCTCTTCCTGACCACTTTGCTCTGACGAAGGCCCTAGGAAAGGAGGCAGCCTCTCCACCCNATGAGAGAAAACAGAAAACAGGCAGCGAAGTCAAAGCAGAACAAGAGAAAGGCCAAGGGAGAGGCACCCAGCAAAGGCAGGCAGGGTCGGAGTGGGGAGAAGGAAGAGGGAGCCCTCAGGGCGGTGGGGGATGGACTGGCAGCCTTGGGGGGGGGGGGCAGCTGAGGCAAGGGGGACTGGCAGTGCCAGCCCTGGGAGCACCCGCAGGAGCCAGCCATGGGCTGCTGGCATAGGGCCTGGCAGCAGTGTGTGGGGATGAGCAGGCAGGGACCTGCCAGGCAGCGGCAGGCAGGTGGGAGCGCGGGCAGGAGAGCACTATGGCCGTGCCAGGGAGCAGGACTATCCCCGGGAGACCACAGGGCACGTGGCAAAGCTGGGACCATGCCGGGCTTTCGAAGACACTCACAGCTTCCCTTTAACTCATTCCAGCACCAAGTGCATCCAAGGGACACGGTCAGATTCCGAGCGATGGGACGGTCCTGTGGCTGGCCGGAGTCCCCGTGCCCTGCTGCCAGCTTGCAGCAGCTGGGACAGGCAGGGGGCAAAGGAGCAGGGTGGGCTCGAGCCCTCTGGGCAGGGGTGGCTGTGTGGGAATGGCAGTCCTGTGCTGGCTGCGAGGGCAGAGTGGTGCTGACCCGAGCGGGTCCTGCTCCCAGTAACCCCAGCTGGGATGGGGACTTTCCCACGCACCCAGGGCACTGAGGGCAGCAAGAAGCACGCTGGCACTGCTGGCTTTCTTCTTTCTCCTCCTCATGCTGGTGCCCGCAGTGGTGTGGGTGACATTGCTGGCTGAGCCTTCCTGCCCCGGGTGCCCCCAGGGACAGGCTGGGTGCTGGCAGGGAGCCGCCTGGCTCCTCTCTCCAAAGGTGTGAAGGGGCTGTTGTTTTTGGCCAGCTGGGAGTTGGTTTTGTGGCTACAGGGTGTTGCCAGGCCTGTGGCCATCGGGGTGGCCTGAAGCCAGCACAGCCAGCTCAACCAGCAGGGCCACAGCCCTTGCTGGGTCAGGATCCCTTCCCTGCACCATGAAGCTCCCAGCCTGACCCCCTCTGAGACCCATCCATCTCCCTGGGGACCTGCAAGACCCCCCAGCCCATCGAGGGCACAGCCAGCAGCCCACTCCCCCCCTGCAGCCAGGCAGTCTCCCCTTGTCCCCCTCCATTCCTGATCAGACCCCCAGCCCTGGCTTCCTTCCCTTGACCCCGTGCCTCAGTTTCTGCTTGGTCCTGGCAGGACACACACACAGACCCTCCTTAAATGAGCCAACTGCTCCATAGGGTTTGTCAGCCACTCACACTGTTTATTCTGCTGGCTTTGGGGCTGTGGGACATGGGCAGCCCTAGACATAGGTCCTATCCCCTGCAGCCTGGCTCACCTCGGCCCAGCCTTGCTCCATTTGGGGAGCATTAAGCCTCCCCCTGCTAAGCTAGCAGCTGCCCAAGGGCTGTGGGAAAGAGACTGAGGGCTGGGGACATTAAGGGTGGCTCTGGGCAGGCTGCTTCAGCCCCTGCTTCTCTTCTCTTGCCAGTTCAGGGCTGGAAGCACTCGATGGGGTCATTGGAGTCAGGCAGGACGTTGCAGTTGATGGGCCAGAGAATGCCGAGGAGGGCAAGGGACTGCTGGCACCGCAGCTCAGCAGCCAGGCACACGGCTCGGCAGGGCTGGAGGACACCACCATCCGGGGTGCACTTGGGCACAAAGAGGCTGCAGATGAGGAGGCGGAGGTGCTGGTAGCAGGCAAGCTCCATCAGCGTCTGTGGGAGAGGGGTGGTGAGGTGTGGTGGGGTGCGGGCAGTGGGGTGCGGGCAGACCTGCGTGAAGCCCCCATGCAGCTCACCTGGTAGTCCTGCAGCACCTCAGCAGCTCCCTCCTGGTCTGGGATGGCCAGCCAGATGTTGGGGAAGGAGGTGGCATTGTAGCCCAGCCCTAGGCACATCTCCACTTCCACAGGTTCACAGACAGACCCTGCCACAGAGCGAAGTGCTTCACTTCTTATAGCAGCACTGATGCCTGCCATGTGTGCCTCGGGCACACGTTAGCCACTGGGCAGCTGCCAGCACATCTCCTGGGCCAGGTGGGCTTGGCTCATTGAGAGGTGGCACTCACCAAAGGCTGGGTAAGAGACCCCAGTGCAGTTGAGCTCATCAGTGCCATCGGGACAGTCATGCCAGCCATCACACACAGACTCCAGCGCCCGGCACTCACCATTTCTGCAGGAGAACTCGGCAGGGCTGCAGGTCTCTGTAAGAGGAGAGGGACCAGCACGGCAGGGCATGGGCACAGGCATGGGCACGGAGAGCAGACCTCCCTGCTGGGAGTCAGCCTGTTCCCACGCTGACCACCCTGTCTCTGCTCCTCTTGGTCACCAGCAAGGGGATCTCCAGGTGAGTGGTTGCAGGGCACTGCTACCTGGCAGCCATGGCTGATAGGTGACCATCGCTGGCCCAGCTTAGGGGGATCCCAAATTCCCTGGGTTATTTAGGGGCAGCCCACAAGTGATGGATCGTGCCTTTGTGCAGGGGAGCCCTTCCAGTCCACATCCCCATGGCTAAGATCAATAGGGTAATTTCAGGTGAGAAGGGACCCCAAGGGCCTGTAGCCCAACCTCCTACCCCAAGCAGGGTCAGCTGTGGAGTAAGAGCAGTTTTTTTCCAGGGCTTTGTTCAGTCTAGCCCTGAAAACCCTCAAGGACAGTGACTGCACAGCCCCTCTGGGCAGCCTGTGCCCCTGCTGGGCTACCTACTCTCTGTTGCATTGCGGGCTTGGTAGGTGGCGAAGAACCCATCGTCAGCTACTCCCTCATCTGCCACAAAGAGGATGGTCATGACGTGGCGTGAGGAGGTCAGGGTGGGTGGCAGCTTGTGCCCACAGAACCTGCCAGGGGCATGGGGTGAGGGATGGGGTCAGAGCGAGCAGGAGGCTGACCAGCATCTCCCCAAACCCTGTTCTCCGGTGGCTTGTCCTCACCAGCCTACCCCTTGCCTCGGTTTCCCCAACAGGAGCCCAGTGTACCCAGACTGGTGCTGCAGGGCTGGAGGTTTCAGGGGTGTGCCTGTACCTGCCCATGAGGCTGGCAGCCCCCGTGCCTGCGCTGTCATGCACCTCCACAAAGTCAAAGCTGCAGTCCTCGTGCAACTCCAGGCTGAAGTTATGGAAGCTCAGGTCAATGACGTGTCCCACGGGCACAGAGATCTGCCAGAGGCACAGCTGCAGGGCAGGGGACAGCTGGTGACACCTGTGATGCCAGGAAGGGGCACCTCCAGCTCTCCCTGGTGGAAGGTTGCCTTCTTCCCTGCCTGCCCCCACCCTCCTTATCATCCTCCATCCCGCTGGCATCCCTTCTCTCACCTGCTGGTGAGGGTATGGCTGAGGATGGCTTGGGGTGGAGAAATGCCCCTCCAAGGCGGTCAGCGGTCCCCCGCATTCTGGAGGAGCACACACATGCAGCTTTACACCCTGACCCTCTTCCCTCACCCTCTCCCACCCCTCCCCTGCCCATCACCGTGCCCTCTGGCTGGGTGCCACGGCCACGGCAGGCAGGGGCTGGCCCACCTTTGTGTTTCAGGCTGCAGTTGACCTCATCGCTCTTGTCTGTGCAGTCGTGGAAGCCATCACAGACGAAGCCCAGGTGGAGACAGAGCCCCTGATCGCACAAGTGTTCGTCCCAGGCACAGCTCTCTGCGGTGCAGGCAGAGGTGGACATGCTGGCAGTGGTGTCCCACCGGGCACCTTCCCTTGCCCCAGTGCCCCGGGTGTTACGGGAGATCCCCCCAGCACTACCCAGTGCCCACCAGCAGTGAGGATTCCTGGGGGCAGGGGTACTCACTCTCGCTGGGAGCCACGGCACGGTAGTGGGCACTGAAGCCTGGGGCACCCACACTGCTGTCAGAGACGAAGATGACACGCAGGTTGTTGGAGTTGCTGTTGAAGGTCGGGGGGACCACGTTGCCACAGAACCTGGGGGCACAAAAGGGTGACACTGCTCTCCCCTGGGGATGCTGTCCCCTCCCCATGCACTCCCTGGGTGCAAGGGGCCCTACCTACCTGGTTGGACCCCCACGATCCTGGGCAGGATCTGTGCTGCCAGCCCCTGGCTCCTCGTAGAGCTCCACACGGTCAAAGAGGCAGGAGGCAGTGCCTTCCACGCTGAATGTCTCCATCTTCAGCTGGATGGCGAGGCCAGGGGCCACCTCGATGTGCCAGATGCAGAGTGCATCGGGTGGGTAGGGGCCAGGGTAGTTGGGGGAGCTGAAGGAGCCCTCAGAGCCCCGCAGAGTGGCACCACAAGCTGCACAGGGCAACAGCGTGGGTTTGAAGCTAGTGGTGTAGAGTACCACCATCCCAGCACAGTCCCACACGTGACCTACCTGGTGCTGGAGGTGCTGGTGTGCTAGTTGTGGGCATCCAGCTCTGTGTTGGGGTGGCACCTGTTTTGGGGGCCAGGGGGTCCCTTTGGGTGGGTGCTGCGGTGGTGGAGGCAGTGCCATGAGCGGGCAGAGCTGTGGCTGGGGCACGGGGTGGCTGTGGGGACGTCAGCTCTGTGCCCAGGGAAGAGCAGGGACAGGTCAGCCCCAGCTGGCAGAAATGTCTGCAGTGCAGGGTAGGAGCTTAGGAAGCCCACCCAACCCCATAGCCTGGGCTCCCAGCCCACCCCACATGTATGGAGGTCCCAAGGAATCGCAACACAGCTCTCACAGGGCCCGGTGACCTTGCCACGTCCCAGGGAGGTGGAGATCCCCCTTGCTCCTGTGGCTCTCTCCCCATGATCAGAAGACCCTGGGAGGTCCTCAGTAGGATGGATACCCTTGCTGTGCCCCTCTCTCCTTCTGAGCCGGTTCTGTGTCCAACCCACCATGGTCACAGACACAGTCTGTCCTCCAGCCCTCCCTGCTTGGCCACTCACGGTGGATGATGATGCCCAGCAGGAGGGCGATGAGGAAGAGGAGGACAGCACTCATCAGAGCCACACACAGCCAGGTGAACTTGCAGTCAGCACGGTACCGCCAGCCTGCCTGGGCCCAGAGCTGCCGACCTACGAGATGGCAAGAAAAATGGGCAGAGCCAGGGCAGCAGAGCTAGACATGCCCCAACCTTGCCACCTCCCTGCATGGCCAGCTGAACACTGGCTGGGCATGTCCCCACCTCTTGTCCTCAGGGTGCTGCTGGGTCTCCTAAATGGCCCCAGAGCCCTATGGGGAGCTTGCCTTACCACCCCACTTCCAGACCCAAGGCTGCTCCTGGTGGCCCCATGGACAGGGGCATGTGTACAAACCCCCAGGTGGGTACCGAGGCCGTCCCGAGGCGATGCAGGGCTGGTCCCAACCTCCTCTGGTGGGTGTTTGGCATTTGGTACTGCCTGGGGCTCCTCACCCTCGAAGACGGGGTTGCAGAACTCAGTCTGCAGGAGAGCAAATGTGGGTGGCACCCCAGGACGCTGCAGGGACCCATGGATGGCCAGACAGGGACCCACAGATGGCCAGGAAGGGACCCTCCAGCCAGGACCCCCACCCCAAGCCCTACCTTGCTGTTGTCCAGAGCCTCAGAGCACAGTGTGATTTCAGTGAAGTCTTTCATGGCAGCGTAGATTCCCAGTGCAGCCTGGCTAAAAGTCTCCCCAGGGTGCTCTGCCCCCAGGCACAGCCACCTGCCCCACCACCCCAGCTGCCCCCATCAGCATCTGGGCAGCGTGGGGAAACCTGCTCCACACACCAGGACAGAGGTGGTGGACTCTGACCGTGCCTTACACCTTCTGCCCCAGTGTTAGACCCCACAGAGCCCTGAGGGCCATGCTCACTGTGCCATGAGTGCAGGGAGCCCCGGGGAAACCAGCAGCTCCAGTCCCTTCTGCAGGCCCCTTCCCCCTCGCCCAGTTAATCCAGCTCAGCTGAGGATGCCGAGGTCAGGCTCTGGCACGGAGAACCAGCGTCTTAAAGGGGAAGGTGTGCTCACACCCACCCCACTGGGAGCCTGTCCCACCAGCAGCCCTGCTTTTGGGTGCACAGAGGGGCCATTGGTTTGCCCACTGGGCTCCCCACTGGCACCGGGCAGCACTGAAGGTGCCGTGTCAGGGAGCCCAGGCTGATTGTGTCCCTCCTTCCCTTGCATCTCCCTACAGCTTGAATTCCTGCTGCCCCTTAATGCCTTGGTGCCCGTCTCCATCCCTAAGCAGGGGAGAAAGGTACCATTGTTCAGGGGCTTTGGAGGAAGAGCATGGGAACTGGCAGCTCCGTGGGACCAGAGGAGGAAAAGCTCCTTCTGCTCCCAGGATGAGAGGGACTGCTGCTGCACCCACATCTCCCTTGCCCCAGGCAAGCCCCAGGGCACGGGTGCTGCAGCACCAGTGGTGTTAGAATCCTGCTTCGTGCCTCAGTTTCCCTCCTTAGCCTGCCCAGACACAAGCACACGTACACAGAGCTCTGTTTCAGGCTAAAATTTATTCCTGCAGGAGTCTCCCTCGGATGAGATACTGCCTGCCCATCTTGCTTACACAGTAAACAAGCCACCTGCCAAGCAGCAATGCTGCCCCAGTCCGGTACCTGCCGTGGGCAGCCCCTCCATCCCAGCTTGCCCTCCCCCATGCCCCCCCCGCCCCTGCCAGGATGCCCTAGGCTGGGTGGGATGCTCATGGGGTGAGAAGGTGCTCGGCCCGTGGGCGAAGCAGGACGGATTGCTGGGTTGGACGTAGCTGCCTCGCGGGATGGGATTGCGCTGGGTCGGGCCCATCTCTCCTCCTGCTGCACCTTAGGCAAGGCAGGACGGGTAGGAGAATAAATTAGAGAAAAGGCTAAAAAGGCCACTGGCATTTGCTAGCTGGAGGACAGAGCAACAGGGCGGGTGGGGACGCGCAGCCCCGGGCACCCAGGGGGGGCTCCTGATGGCAGGGAGAAGAAAGCCCCAGTTGGAGATGGTCCCGGAAAGCCACTTGTCCTCCCCTCCCTCCTCACAGATGTTCCTGTGCGACTCCAATGGCCTCCCACCCCCCTAAATGGTTTAAGGCACCGTTGTATGAGGAGGCAGGTAAAAACCCACCCGAAGCATCCCCCGTCACGAGTCCCTGGAGAGCCAGGAAGCGGCAGGATGCTCCAGGCTGAGTGAAGTCCACTATAAATACATATAAATTCCACAAAATGCTTTCTTCCCTCCTGTCCATGAGTCTAGACCTGAAGTCAGGCTGCTTTGAGGAGTGTGCATGGGGCAGCTGGTGGGGTTGTGCTGCCTGAGACGGAGCAGAGGCATCTTGAAGGGCCAGTGTCCTATGCCAGGAGGTTTCGAAGTGCTAGGGGGAGGCCAGGACCAGTTCATGAATCCAGGAACAGTTTGTGAATCCTCTGGGGCAGCCAAGCAGAACAGGAGTGCCAAGAGGTCAGGAGAGATGCAGGATGCTCCCCTGGGTCCCCCAGCTCTCGGCGCTCCCCTTGGGGAGCAGAGGTCCTGGCTGAGTCAATGGGGCAGGTGGCCCCATGCCCGCAGAGTCCCTTGCTCAGCATTTTTATTACACACCAACCAAAAAAAATTAAAAAAAAAAAAGAAACTAAAACGTACCCCAAGGTAAAACCCAAATGCCAGTGACCAGGAGGTGCCTGAGCTGCCTGGGCCCTGCCCTGCCGCAGGCTGCCCTCCTCAGCTCGGAGCTGGGGTGTCCCTGGCTGGGGTCTGCTCCTGGCTGCTTCCAGCCTCCTGCTGCAGCCACCTCAGGGTCTCTCCTCTTCACCTCCCTGGTGAAGGCAAATGGCCAAAACCTGGAGGGGCTGGCTCTGAGGGGTGGTGCAGGGGTCCCCGGGAAGGGCAGGGCTGGCTACATGCGGGAGGACGGGCTGGCCAGCTCGTAGAAGAGCAGGTAGGCATCGCTGCTGCGGACGTGGCTGGATGACATCGGGGTAACACTGCGGAGAAGGGGAGATGTGCTGTGAGCAGTGGGGATGAGGCACCAGGACAGCCTGGGCAGAGGGTCTTCTGCTTGCCCCCCCAAGCCTGCAGCCACCCCTGTCCCATGTGCAGCCTCACCGGGAGTCGTTGAAACTGTGCCACTCGCTGGAGATGGGGCTCTTGCAGTAGGCGGTGTAGTGTCCCCCCATGGTGGTACCCGAGTGGTTGGAGACAGCGTAGAGGTTGTAAATGGCGTGGTCTGTGGGGAGCAAGGGTGGTGCTCAGCCATGCCACCTGCTGCCCCTCCTGTCCCACAACAAGTCAGCACCGAGCTGGTGCCGGGAGGGACCAGCACACTGGATGGCTGTGGCTCCCACCCCCTGGGCCTCTGCAGCAACCCTGGGGGCTATGAAAGCCCCAGCCAGGAGCCACCAGGAACCCAGGGCTGGGCTGGAGCCATGCAGGGCTTGGCACTCACTACAGCTCTGCGAGGCAAACTCCCTCAGGTCCAGGTCCTTCAGTTGGAAGTTCACGAAGGTGGTGAGCTTGCTCGTTCGTATCCTGGACTCTGAGAAGCGCTTCAGGTCTAGAGGGGCATGTCAAGGAGCCAAGAGACAAAGAGGAGCACACAAGGAACCTCTTGCCCCCCCCACCAGCACACCCTGGCCCTGGCCCTCGCCCTCTGCCTGAAGGATACGAAGCACCAGGATCTTGGGGAACTTCTGGATGCTGAATTTCTTTGTGCACCTTGTCCTGGCTTTGCAGCGACAACATGTCTGTGGGAGACAAACAGCATGAGCTGGAGGGTCAGGGCAGAGGCCAGCCCCACTGGGCACCAAGCCCACAGTCCTGGAAATGCAGGCATGGAGGGAAAGGGGCTCAGCCTGCACCAAGGCAAGCCTACTTGTCCCCATGCCCCACGCCCCGTACCGGTTTCTCGTCCCCATCCAGCACATCCTCTTTAGTGAAGAGCCGTAGGCAGTCCATGAGGGTCACCTCCCCGTAGCCTTTCTGTGGGAGCACAGAGCAGGTCAGGGACAGGGGCAGGGCAGGGGACAGGGGGATGGAGGTCGGCAAGGACCCCTTCCTTACCTTGGGTATGGGCAGGGACAAGTCCCAGAAGGGGTCAAAGGCTGTGGAGCAGTAGCCACACTCACTGCAAGTCAGTGAACTCTTCAGCTGCCCAACGAAGAGGTCTGGTGGGGATCACAGAATCATAGAAACACAAGGTTGGAAGGGACCTACAAGATCATCTGATCCAACCGTCCTCCTGTCACCAATCCTACCCACTGAGCTACTAAATCATGTCTTGTAGCACCTTGTCCAGACACATCTTGAACACCACCAGGGATGGTATCTCCACCACCTCCCTGGGCAGGCCATTCCAGTGCCTGACCACTCTTGGGGAGAAAAAGTTTTTCCCGACATCTAATCTAAACATCTCCTGCTGCAAATGGCAGATGGGACAAAGCAGGATGAGACTCCTGGTTCCCAGCCCCACTCCCAGCCCAGCCCTGCCCTCTGCCCTCCTCTCCTCACCACCCTGCTCACCACTTATGCGGCTGTCCTCCCTCTCCTGGTACCTCCTCCACATCTGGCGGCTCTTCTCATCGTCACTGCAAGGGATGGAGAGACAGAGCTTTACTGATTGTGGCCCGGGGGACACTGGCCCTTGTGATACAGCCCAGAGGAACCCACGTGGTCACTGTCCCTGGGCCAGGCTTGCAGGTAGTGAGCTTGTCTGTGGGGCAAGCCTCCACCCCAGACAGCACTTACGGGAGGTGGTCCAGGGTGTCTGTGCTGGCCCGTGGCCGCACCAGCACACGGTTCACCTCGCTGTGCAACCCGTCGAGGAGGAACCTCAGGAACTCCTGTGCATCCTGCTGGCTGCAAGTGAGACACAGGGCATGGCCAGTGAGTGCTGGCAGGTCTCAGCCCCCCTACACCCCCACACCAACACCCCTTACTTGTAGCCGACGAAGCGGGGGGCGTATCTCTGGATCTGTGTCTTGAACTCAGAGGGACTCACGCTGTCGTTGGGGGAGGAGGTCCAGAGCAGCTGAAGCAGCTTTGCAAACTCTATGGGCAGAGAAGCAGGTCAGTGGAAGGGCTGGTCCCGGCCCTGTGCTCTCCAGAGGAGACCTCAGCACCCTGCTCCGGGGTCCCTGTGGCCACCCCTTTGGTGCCCTTTGGAGAGAAGACCCTCTCCTCCCACCGGCTGGGCACCCACAGCCACAGCACCTGGGGAGAAGCAGCGACCTCTGTGGGGGTTCCTCCAGGACGTGGGGTGGCCTGGGGCAGAGAGGATGGGCTATGGGGCAGGAGGTAGGGTAGCCCCACAAGGTGTGTAGCCAGGGGCTGGCGACTGACCCGTCATGAGCGCGGTGCGCATGCGGCTGTTGTTGTTGAGGTCCCGCAGGTACTGGTTCTGCAGGCAGTAATCCCGCAGCTCCTTGGTGTTGCTCAAGCACTGCAGGATGGAGTTCATGAAGCACTGGGGGAGGCAGAAGAGAAAACCATGGCAACGTGAGGCAGAGAGAGGCAGGCGGGTGGCAGGGGGACACTGGGGCTGGTGGGCAGAGGATAAGGATGAAGCAGCGCGGAGCACGGGAACTTCTTCCTCTGCCGGCACCGTGGGGAGTGGGGTGCATGGAGCCGCTGGGGTGAGAGTGTGGGTGTTGGGGGTCAAGAAAAAGGGACAGGGCTTCCCACTGCCCCACAGGTGCACCCAGAGAAGAGCACAGCGTGAGCTGGGGCTGCACAGCCGGGTGACGGGGTAAGCACTCACCGTATTGCCGAGGTTTCGCAAGCCGGTCAGCCCCTGCACTGCCTTGGAGCTCTGCAGAGAGAGGGAACAGGGCTGAAACGGTGCCCAGCACAGGCTGGTTGTGCCCGTGGGCAGCCCAGCGAGGCCATGGTGCCACAAGCCTTCCACATGGATACCTTTGAATGCAAGCAGCAGCAGCTGCACTCTGCAGGGGTGGCACACAGGACTGTGGCTGAGGATACGGTGGGAAGCCACCACTGGCCTGCCCCATCCTGCTTGTTTGGCTGCTCTGCTTGGCTCCCTGGGCCAGGACAATGTGCGGGGCTCAAAGTCCTCCCTGCCTGGCAGCATTGCTGCCCCATGCCCTGGGCTGCAGGCTAGGCCAGCCACCCCTGCTGCCTCCCCTCGACAGCCCTGCTCCCTGGGAAGCTGGGGGGTGCCTGCCCCACAGCTGCAAGAGGTGCACGGTGCCCACCTTGTCCACACTGGGTATCCCCTCCAGGAACACCTGGCACAAGCACAGCCCAGACTTTGGCATGGCTATTTTGCAGGATAAAGTCCACCCAGGAAAGTGCAAGCCCAGCCCAGGGGATGTGACTTCTTGCCCAGCAGTGCCCTCCCAACTGCTCACTGGCCTGGCTGTGCTGGGCCTGTGCCACGGGGCTCTTCCAGGTCCCCAGGCACATCCTGAGCCAGACAAGTTCATGCCAAGCAGAGATGGGCATGGGTAGCTGGGCGCTAGGGCTAGGAGGCATTGACACTCTTTGCTGGAGAGACTGAGAGCATGGAGGGGCCTGGGGAGCCATGGGGTTGCCCACTCCTCTCCCAGTGTTGGGGACTGGGTGCTGGTAGAGATGAATGGTGGGAGCCCAGGGGTCCTGCTCTTGGCCTGCACACGAGCCTGGCACAGAGGGTTGTGGTGGGACAAACCTCCCCATAGCCATGCACAGAGCAGGTTGGGGGGCTGACAGGGCTTGTGGGGTCAGACTGCTGATCACACCCCCCCCAAGCGCTGCCAGGGTTTAAGGATCCTCAGGTAAAACGCCCCAGCTGCCCACCCCAGGCGTGAGGAGGGGGAGGAGGAGAGGAGGGGAGGGGGCCCAACAGCTCCAAAATAGCAGCAGCTGGTGCTGCGTGTGGGAGGTGCTGAGCACCCAGCCCTGACAGCAGCCCAAAATAACCCAGATCCAGTTACACGTGCTCCTTAGCGACGGTGCAGGCATCACCCACCGCAGGGGAGCCCAGCACCAGTTGGGGCTTGGCCACCTTGTGCAGGCACACGTGGCTCTACCAGACTGAAGGATACCCTGTGTGCCATGCAAATGCCCCCCTCGGTGCCCAGAGCACAGGGATGTCCTCAGACACGGCGCTCAGTACCAGGGGGTGCTGTGCAAAAACATCAGGCAACACCACCTCTTATCTCAGGGGCTGGGGGACAGGCTCAGCCAGACAAGGGGTGCCAGCAAGCTGTGGCAGGTCAGTGCCACACCACAGCTGGAAGAGCTGAGCCAGCTCAGGTCCCTGAGCAGACAGGGCTGAGCAGGCAGCAGGAGAAGTGGGTCTATGTCCCAACAGCCCACATCCCTCCTGGAAGGGGCTGACCCCAAGCTTGTGTCCCCACGCCTATTATAGGGGAGGTCACGGTGCCGAGAGAAGTAGCAGCAACACCTGGGAGCTGCCCCAGTGTGCCCCAGCCATCCCCACCACGATGTTGTCCAGTTGCCTGTTCGTCCAGTTGCCCTGGTTGGGCAGCTCCCGCTGTGTGCCAGGAGGGACCGGAGTGTCACACCGATGTGTGGGCGCAAACCTCCCCACAGACCTGACACTTGCCCTCTGCCTGGCCAAGCCAGGAGCTGGGCTGCCTTCCCAGGGGCTGGAGCAATCCCAGGGGAGGGCGAAAACCGGGGTGGGGGTGCCCATTAGGTGCCAGGAGGGACCAGAGTGTCACACCGATGTGTGGGCGCAAACCTCCCCACAGACCTGACGCTTGCCCTCTGCCTGGCCAGGCCAGGACCTGGGCTGCCTTCCCAGGGGCTGGAGCAATCCCAGGGGAGGGCGAAAACCGGGGTGGGGGTGCCCATTAGGTGCCAGGAGGGACCGGAGTGTCACACCGATGTGTGGGCGCAAACCTCCCCACAGACCTGACACTTGCCCTCTGCCTGGCCAAGCCAGGAGCTGGGCTGCCTTCCCAGGGGCTGGAGCAATCCCAGGGGAGGGCGAAAACCGGGGTGGGGGTGCCCATTAGGTGCCAGGAGGGACCGGAGTGTCACACCGATGTGTGGGCGCAAACCTCCCCACAGACCTGACACTTGCCCTCTGCCTGGCCAAGCCAGGAGCTGGGCTGCCTTCCCAGGGGCTGGAGCAATCCCAGGGGAGGGTGAAAACCGGGGTGGGGGTACCCATTAGGTGCCCTCGTACCGTGGCACAAGCCTGTGTGCACCGAGGTCTTATTTCCCCCCCCTGTTTTTCCCTCCCCTGGGTGACTCAACTCCAGCTAATCCCCACCGCCCGTCCGGGGCTTTATCTAGGACACGGCGCTGCTCAGAGGCGGGGAAGGAGAGCTGGCTCACGCGGCGGTGGCTGGGGAGTCCCCGAGGCTGTACTGCAGGAGGGGGACAGGGGACATAGGATAGGGACAGGGGAGAGGGGACAAGATTCGGACCGTCCTGTCCCATCCGCGTCCGCTTGCCAAGTGCCCGGGAGCAGGAGAGACGGAGCAACCAGACTTACATAAGAGCAACCAGACCCTGCCCTCCCTGCCCCCCCTGTGGTCTCCGCGGGGGGAGACCTGCCAGTGCTGTGGCTCTGAGGACAGCCAGGCTCAGAACAGTGACACTGCCAAGGGGCTACCGTGGCCAGGAGCCCTTTCCTTGCAGCGGGTAGGCTGGGGCACGGGAACTTGACCAAGGTCATCGCAGGAGCAGGAACAGAAGAGGGACCCAGGCGTCCTGACACGTGCTTTCACCTGCTCCCTGCCCCTCCTGCAGGACACTGGGGCACCCCGGCCCCACAGCCAGCCAGGACGGGCACCCACCCCCAGGCACCCCATCCTCCGTCGAGGGGGATGCCATGGAGTACCCCATGCTCCTTCCCCGGCGAGGGCATGGGATGACCCCTCCCCACGCCCCCTTCTCTACCCCCAAGCCGGAGGGCAGGGGCTGCTGGCAGCCACAGCGCTCGTACCTTGGTCTTGTTGAGGACAAGCCCGACGAAGGTGGAGACCAGCAGGGACCCTGGCATGGAGGTGCGGGGACGCAGGTCCTTGTGAAGGTCGGGGAGCGCGGGGGGCTCCTCGGGCAGCGTCACCGTGTAGGAGTCCCTCATGATGGCCCCGGCGGGCACGGAGAGATGGCAAGGGCCAGCCGCGGAGAGGAGAACACCAATGCCAGGGGGTGCCGGGCTGGCACCCCTCGCCCCGGGCCAGCGGAAGGCTGGGGCAGGGGGGCACGGCCGTGCTCAGGGGTGCAGAGTGCCGGAGCCGGTGTGCCGGCTCTGGGGCTGACGGCACCTGGGCGGCTCTGACATCAAATGGGTGGAGAGGCGGACGCCGGGCTCCGTGACGGCCAGCCCCCGCCGCACCGC
>VZTM01006220.1:61240-86838 GCA_013400555.1 Jacana jacana | reverse complement strand
AGAGAGGTTGGTGCTGGTCTCTCCTGACGGCCAATTAGCGACAGGACAAGAGGGAATGGCTGCAAGCTGCAGCAGGGTAGGGTTAGGCTGGACATTAGGAAAAAGTTTTTCACAGAGAGAGTGGTCAGTCAGTGGAATCAGCTGCCCAGGGAGGTGGTGGAGTCACCATCCCTGCCTGTGTTTAAGAGTAGATTAGATGTGGTGTTGAGGGATGTGGTGTAGGGGAGAACTTGTAGAGTAGGGCTGATGGTTGGACTTGATGATCCCAACGGTCTCTTCCAACCAAAATCATTCTATGATTCTATGACACCAAACAAAACAAAACAAAACGAACTCCTGCCACAAAGGTGTCCTAACATCAAGAAATTACCCCGGTGGAGTTGCAGGTTTTGCACCCATCTCAGCAAAAGGGCGGGGAGGAAAATAGTTTACCTTGTTTGTAGAACACTACCTCAACATTTTTCTCTTCAGTTAACGCGTACTGCTAAATATGAGTTCAGAACAAATCCATCAGCTGCAGGGAGTGCCTGTACTTTCAACATCCTTCACCAGCAAAGAATGTTTTCCATCCTGCTCAGGAAGTGCACCCCTTTATAAACACAAGAATCAAAGACCTCTATTCTTTAACAAGACATGTCTCAAATTAAAGCATTAAATCTTTCCTTAATCAAAGGATCAGCAGAGGTTGAACATCTGAGCAGAATCAGTTTGCTATTCAGATTTATCATTATTATTATTACTAGAATAGCAAGTAGTGACATAAAATGGACTGAGAGCTCCTTTGAGCAAAGCGCTGTGCAGAACACAGGGGACACCGCCACAACGGGAAGTCAGTAAGTTAGTACGCCCTGGGACGCTACCCTGTCTCATCCAATACATGTGTGCTCCTGACCTATTACAGTTTCAAAGTTAATGTAAAACCATTTTCGTGGCGATGCTTCAGGATAGTTTAATTTAACCTGCTTTAATTTACAACCACAATGAAATTAAAGCATTCACAGTCAGCTACCGAATTTCAGCTGAGAGGCAAAACTTCCAGCAGTGCAGAGGTAAGTTCTTGAAACGTGCTGCCTTGCCTGCAACTGTGCAAATGTGGCCTAGGAAAGTCCTCAACTGACAGAGCTGACAACTGAAATAGCAACATGGATAAAAGGTACATGCTAGGAGAATGGGAGAGTCAAGTCAAACACATGAAATAACTTGTCTCAAGTTGAACAGCACACTAATAGCAGATCCTAGAAAATAATTTATTTCCTTCCAAACTACCTTCTCTATCAAGGTAACCACCAAAGCTACCAGTTCATCTCTCCATAACTTTGCAAACAACTTCTGTGACCAACACGCATCAAACACTCCTACGAGGGTAGGACTCCCAGAATGGTTTATCAGAACAGCTGTTTACACCAAGCTCTTATGCCTACGGTTACAATACTTTACCTACTGGATTCTGCTACCTCTAACTATATTCTCTCTTCAAGTCACCAAAATGGCTACACAGAGTCAGAGCACAAGTCCATCTAGCCTCAAATCTTGTCTTCAACAATAGCCAGAAGCAAATACCAACAGAAGAGCACTGGAACGGAGGACACTAATAGAGATACTACTCTTGAACACACTTTCAGCCTTCAACAACTTGATGGTTTGGCACTTCATGGAGAGTCTTTTGGAGGAAATTCCTAAGCACGTATCACCCCAGTGGATTTTTGTACAGTGAAATTATCCATTTTCATTTTGAACCCAAGTGAACTTTTAGCATCCTAATACTCTGTGGCATTTTTCCTTTAAATGGTGCTCAAATCCCCAAACTCCTAAGATTCAAAATCTGGTACTCAAGCCAAGCAACCACCCAAGCTGACCCATCTTTATAGCACCACATACTTACATACACACACATTTACTCCTGTTCACTCAGTCAAAAGTTGTCCTTGACTATGGTCACCACATCCCCCTAATTTTCAATTATCCCTCTACTCCTGCCAAATATCCAGCTAGCACCATCACGAATGATGGCAACATAGGTCACAAGAGCAAAACTGGTAGGGAAGAAAATCCTCTTTGCAAAAAGAATATTGCTTGTGGTAGCAAGCAAGCTGTCCATCTCTAGACCTGTTGTCTCTCTGTGTCAAGCCTCCAGTATATCAGCAAATAGGCATTGCCCTTACAACAATACAGAGATGAGTATTAGCATTGTACCTGTATAACTCAGGTCGTGACATAAATTGATTCCATTTCTAAAGTAAAATAATTCATGTCATTTCTGGTAACCACTTGGTATTGCCACCACAACAGTGACAATAACATGCAACTGCTATCAAGGTTACCAGTTTGTCTCACCATAACTTTGCAAACAACTTCTGTGACCAATACACATCAAGCATTCCTACGAGGGCAGGACTCCCCGATTGGTTTATCAGAACAGCTGTCTACACTGAGCTGTCGTGCCTATGGTTACAAGAATGTGCCATGGCTAATCTGGATCTGGGTGGGATTAACTCCCTACAGCTGCTGGTGCTGAGACTCCTGGCTTTATTTAATTTGGCAAAGAACCACACAGGAAGCTGAAAGACTCAGTCATTATAGTGAAGCTTCTGACATTTGTGTCCCTGAAATCCAGAGAACTCAGATACAACAACTCCTGCCAGAAATCAGGAAACTATTCCATTTACACAAACAGACATGTAAACTCAGGTTGTAGTTTTGTTACCAATTCAAGATGCCCAAAGCACAAGCTGTCTCCGCCTTTGCCACATCCCTTGGCTGAGTGTTCCCATTCCCTCTTGGGTGCCAGCACTAGTGCTTGTTTGGCTGTACGCTGAGCTGGTTCAGGAAGCTCAAGGATGCACACACAGCAAAAACAACAAAAACAAAGTGGAAAATCAGAATGCCTTCACTTTCAGCAAGATCTGCTCCGTAGCCTGACTCACCTGGTAGCCAGACCAGGATGCACCAGAAAAGGCACAGCTGCCAGCAAGGACAGAATTACCTCTAGGACTGAATTAAATAACCATGAGACAGCAATGTGTGGTAGGACCGCACTCGCTTTCTACAGAGCTCAGTGATGTTGCAGCAGAAGAAGGGAATAGGTCTGATTGTCTACAGCACCACATAGATCATGATCCTGCCATGACTCTGGACAGCCACTTCTTAAAATGATTTAAATATCTCTAACCATTGCCTGTTCAAGATTAAACAAATGAGTTGGTCTGACAGAGCAAATTTACTAATTACTTCTCCAACCTTTTGGTAGTTTATCTAAGCCATTAAGCCTACCTCAGCTTTTTTAATAGAGAATATACTTAAGCAACAACGTTCTGTTCAGATCCCAGTCTTATTTCACAACTTCACAACCTGTCAACTTCAACTTTGCCAGGTGGAGAAAAGGACTACCTGACAACCCCCTAGCCTCTGAAGAAACACAAAGTTCTACTTGAACCTAGAACACAGCACCCTGTGCTCCACAAGACCCGACCTTTCCATATCAACATTAAATAGGACTATCAGGGAAGGATGAGAGACTTGCACTGACCATGCCTATTCTGTGTTTGGGAAGCTTTGGTTGCTGGGAATGCCTATCTGCAGCCAAGTTGTGCTAAAAGGCACCTTCTGTGGAGCCGATCAAAACCACTCCACCCTAACAGGGTTGCTGCACAGAGATCTGAACCTGTCTTCCTCCTAGAGGAAGAACAAATCCAGGAATGAAACTCAGAAACATGAGATTGCTAGAGCTGGCAGAAACATTGATTTTAATAAAAATCAAATAAAGAGTGAGCCAGTGAACCTTCAGAGGTTTCCATAAGCAAGATATGTACAGCTTCACTTTAAAAGACAACATCCACCTCAGCCATATCTGCACTAAAATACAGTTGACACCGTCCACGTTAGCCATTCCACTGGACTTATTCCCACTGGCACCTGGCTGCAAACTGAGTCACCTTATACAGTAACACCTAGGAGGATTTGCCTCAAGAGAGCACTGACATGGTTGCACCAACCTTCCCCCAAGGGTTGTTTCCAATGGAAGAAAACTTTAATTCTCAGCCAGTGCCCTAAAGTATTTTCTCCATTAGAGGCTGCAGAGAAAAAAAAAACAAACCTAAATCTGTGCATCTCTGCAACCAGGACAAAGTACACCTGCTCAATCCTACAGAGAAAACTAATTTTGTCCTTTTTCTACTAGTACAGTCATGTCTATCACCCAGATTTTTGACCCACTGTCGGCTCATGTCTATAAACTTGTATATTCTCAAACATTTAGCACCTCTACTAGACCTCCATTGACAGCTTTGATTTCTCAGGCAACTTCCTTACCAGGAAACTTAAAGGAGTGTCTGAGACATAGCCAGAAACGCTTCCCAAACACGTCCCCTTTCAAATCTTCCGTGATAAGAGTCATATATAATGCTTTCTACTAACTTTTTAGAACCAAAATGAGAAGCAATCTCTAAGATACTGCAAGTGAAGGCGTGGAAGTAGATTTTAGGAGTAAAACAAGTTTTAAGAGTCCTTAGATGACACAGAAAGAGCTGCTATGTCCACAGTTAAATATTGTAATATACTTTTTTAGGCCTGCCAAGCAACTTTTCTTTGTTCTTTACCCCCTCCTTTTTATCTAAAGCGTATTTCTGCATGTAAAACAATCGTCTCTTTCTCTCTTTTGCAGCTGATTGATACCACTAAGCAAAAATAACTCTAGAAGAAGAAAGCATAAAAAGAGACACAAGAAGATGCAGTAGCAACCCAGACACACCTTCAAAACCAACCTTTTCATTTTAGTTAAAAAAGTTTCACCCTTGTTATAGAAACAGGGACAATTATGTTCTCCAATCTTTAAGGAGGGTGGTTGAAAATCATTAGCAACACCTGCAGCTGCAAATCATTTTGTAATGCTCTGAATGAAAGATGATAATAAATTGCACTGACATTTATGGAACATTTGCAATTTCATCATTCAAGAGAACACAGGGATTCTGGAAGAGAAGCATGATAGAAAATCTTAATATGATAGGAAATAATATGGGTAGTTTGCATTTATATAGCTCCCACCACCTGAGAATATTAAAAAAAAAAAAAAAAAATGTCATCAACTGTATCTCTGAACATCTTTCAGAAGATTCTATAGGCTTCTTACCGATCTCAGATCAGAAAAGGAAGACACAAAATAGCAATTTTTGCTTCAGTTCATACAGTAGAGTAAAAGGCAAGAGAAACAACCAGTTTGGAATTCCTTGCGCTGCCTACCCCATAACTTCTTAAACGCTGAAGTGCCAACATAAGAAAAAAAAGAAAAAAAAAAGATCTAAGACATAATGAAGTGGCACAGAAATATTTATCAACATTACAATCTGGGATACAGTTTAGCCTTTTAGCAATATATTCTGAACAGAGAGATGAAATAAGTTGCATAGCATGTATGTAATTTATTCCTAAAGCAAATTCTACTGTAACTTAATTAACATACAAATACAATTTTTCTTCCATTCAATAATAAAGGGCAAACTCTATTTCCTAATGAACTACAGTTAACATGTCCTTTGTTTCAGCTTTCCAAGAATGGAAGCGTTACTAGTTTATTTCTTGACTTTTTCTTTTAACCTTATTTGTTGCAGGAATTTCAAAGAGAACAAAACAAGCATAAATAAAACTTCCTAAAGCCATTTGGACTTAATTGGTTTCAACATAGCAGTTTATATTTCAGCATTATCAGTCTAGCCCCCTTTTATTTCTCCCCAAGATTCCAAACATGGTTAGCTGGAGAGCAAAGAAGAAACCAGGTGGCTTATGAATAATTATTACTTTTTACAGTACTTCTCTACATACATTTCTACTAGCACACTGTTGTAAATTTCAGGGGATTCTGAATACTCTGAACATAAAGAGAAGTATTTACACGGAGCAGCATTGTCCGCCTTTGTTGATTTACTGTTGGTAGAAAGAACTCATTAGCTGTCAGACCAGTTGTTGAAAAGACCATAATGCCAACGCTCAAAGTTGACATAATGAAAATAAAGGAAAGAATCTGGGCCAAATTCACAAGCAATCTGTAAGGTAATGTAATTTATACCCACTTATGCTCACTCAGATTCCCTTAGAACTTGTTCTACCCAATCTCCTGATGCATGAGGGACTCTAAATTGATGTAATTTATATGCCAAAGAGTCAGAAACGCTGTAAGGCCCCAAAGTCGAGGGCACTTAAAGTCATGCTTTCCTACATATTGTTCTCTTTGTTAATCTGTCCTGAATCCTCCCTCCCTTTACCGTTTCCGACTGTGATTTATACCACTGAGAATCCCAGAAACACAATGGGCCAAGTGAGAGGCAGCGTGTAGGTAAGTGAGCATGACTCTAAGGAAATCAAAGTTGATACAACACAGAAGCTAAGGAAGCCAGGTGTCTCTTACATGCACATCTACTCTCCCCATCACCCAGATTCAATTTGAGATTTGGCTCTACAAGTCCTCCATTACCACTAGCAATTGAATTTGGTACTTAAATGATACAAGCATTCACAGCTCACAGACCCTCATTTTAGGGCCAAGAAGAACATTATGATAATCCAGTTAGACCTTCTGCATAACAGAAGCCATCAAATACCACCCAGTAACCCTGGATTGAACACAGCAAGTTGAGGATGAATGAAAAAGGCATCCAATGTTGATTTAAAGACTTGAAGAGACAAGGGAATCCGCTGCAACCCTCAGCAATCTGTTCCAGCAGTAAATTACCATCACCTTTCAAAACACGCACCGTGTCATCTCTTGAATTTTACTGGCTTCAACTTTCAGCCGTTGGCTCTTTCTTTGTTCTACTGGGCTAGCAATTTTTTTTTCTGTATTTCTTATAAAGAGTGTATCAGACTGCCTCTCAGCCTTCAGTTCAGTGTCCCACATTTTACAGATCCAAAATCAAGATAATACAAACATTGTAATCAAAATACTTTTAGAATGAGTTGAGCTTGCACTGCAAAATATTTATATACTCTATCCTGATAAAAGTCTTTTCATTTGAAGAGGAAACAGGACAGCTGGAATCTGGTGACCACAGCTTCCTTCTTCAATTCCTGAACACTCCAGGATACTATCAGTTGAAGTGTTTACTTTACTCTCTGCTGGGCTATCTGGACATACTGGTAGGCAGGGAAAGAGAGGCAGGGTTGCAAGCAGCTTGATTGTTAAGCCACCACTCTTTAGTCCCTTCCAAAGGTCTCTAACTGACAGCTACTCTGCTATTCCACTCTAAGCAAACACTCCATCACACACAAAAATTTTGCATGTAACCCAAAAATTCAGATTTTGCCACCATCTGCTAATGAGAGGTATGTGGTCAGCAGTAACTCTGACAGCAGTGATATACTGTCATACCTTCTGGTTTCCTGTTGAACTACAAAATACTGTGTAATAAAAAAATCCTCACACCTCCAGGGAAATCTCATTTCAAATTCCATTACAACTTGAGGAGTTACAGGAACGCATGAGAAACACACAAAGGGATGCTCTGGAGCAGCGTTCTGGTCTTCTACTGACCAGTAAATGGGATTATCCAGAACGGGATGTTTTCATGTGGTTTGCGTTCTTGTTTCTAAGCCCTACAAGAAGATTCATCAGACAATACAACATGCCACTGTTGTTTCTGATTTCAGAGGTCAACACGCTAATCCGTTCTGCACAAGATTGCCTGATGCTGCCTGTCCCAGCCAGAGATGCAAAAGGTTTACCCTGTATGAATGAAGGGACTGAGGCAGAGACTAGCTCAATTTCTCTTCCAGTCTGAAATCTAACTCCTGGATAGAAACTAGCTGGCTCTAAGCAAAGTTAATGTTTATTTCTGTCAGGATTAGCTGCTGTTCTTTTGGGGCATCTGCTCCCTAAAAGAGGCACAGCCTTCTCACAGGAGCATTAAACGGAGCCACAAGGAAGGACACTGCTGCAATGAACCACAAACAGCAGCCAGTGGCAAACACGTGTTCAGATCTTTCCTATCAGTTAATGTCTTTCATCCCATGGCCTTCTTCAACCTCCAGACTTGGCCTCTGTCCGCATTTACACCTTCCCAGAATAAAATCCTTATTTCCCCCACCCACTTGGTAACCATCATTCAGCTGGTTTGTCTGTGACTCATCCACTTCAAAACCTTGCTGACTCATAATCCTCGGAAAAGAAATTTGCTCAAAGACATGTGGAGACGCGCGTACGCCATCCACGCCGGTGAGGAATTCAGCCAAGTTGACCCGGTCTCTTTACTGGTGAAAGGCAAGAAAGACGCACTCCGTTTGTGAATTGTTATCGTTTCAAAACCTAATTAGCTCGCAGTTATTTATAACTGAAGTATACCTTGATGGCCTGATTTCCAAAAATATTACGCCCCTAGTAGCTCCCACTAAATCTAATGGGCACTCAATAGTAAAGAGTAAGATAAGGCTTTTGAAACAAGAATATACTGGCTGACTTCTTGAAGCCACTGGTAAGAACTGTAACTTCAACATGTGGTCATACTCTTCAAAAGTTGTTAAACATGTATATGAAGTTAAAACAATAGCTGACAGGTAAAAAAAAAACAACAAACCTGTATTGTAAAAAATAATAGTTAAAGATATTTCAGACAGCTGTCACTCCCAAGTTGACCATGCTCCTTCACCTCCATATTATCCATTCAGAATGAAGTGTCTTTAAGAGGGAAAGACAACAGGCAGTACTTAAAGGACAGAAATGAAAGAACTAGAAAAATTTGCCTTCCCCCACCCCACTATAAATTCCTTAGCACACTGGATGAGGTACCTAGGGAAGTAGCAGAATATCTTTCACCAGAGGGTGATGGCTGCAGCAGCTTCTTCAGCCATGCTTCTCACCCTGAGGCACATGTCTCATTAATACAAGCCACTAAGAAATGTTTGGTAGGGATACTGTCAATGCACTTGATTTCACTCCCAAGGAAGGGAGGATGGTTTGAATGACTTCTTGAGGTCTTTTCCAATACTGTACACCTTGTAACAAAACACTATCAAGACCATTGAGGAAATAAACTAAATTCTCACTGCAAGATTATCCTCCCTGCTCTCCTAGTTTCTCCTAGACTCTCCCAGAATTCCTCCTCCTCCACAAATTGCCCATTAAATGCAGTCTAGTTCAAATCCCTGCCTGAATACTCAGTGGTTTACCTTCAACTTTAGCTACCACCAGCACCATTTTTCAGTCAAAAGTTACCGAACACATCTACCTTCACTAGGACACAATTGGGAGGAACTCATAAATGCTGGGAGCAGGACAGGTCTACAAGTATCTGGAGCTCACAAGCACACAAGATTGAAAAAGAAAAACAACAACAAAGACATGACGACAGAACCAGTCATCTTCTGAATTAACCACAGGACTCATCGTTACAACTTTAACAATAAGAAATTTTTGAAGAAATTCACATCCAAGTAAGACACCTACACATATAAACTAAGTATAAACTAATCCAGGTATTTCTCTGACAGACTGGAAAGAAAGAGAAAACAATGATGTTATATTTATTTCTCTGAAACTATTTGGGAAGAGCTAAGTGCCCCGTTTAAACAGACAAATTACATAGCTGGATAGACAGATTAGCCACACAAGACTAATACTGAAATGGTTCAGAAGTGAATACCCAAGCCAGTTAGTAAATCCTCTAACTGTAATCTTGCTAGTCTTAAGAATTTATTCCTATCTACCAATTTAAACATTTACTTTTACTTGAATCATTTCAAAAGATAAAAGACTGCATCTAACAGTTCTCATGAGCTGGTACAACACCTGTAAAAATGTAAATATTATGTGAATGTTTTTCAAACAATCTAGATAGCATGGAACAAAAAAAAACAAAACAAAACAAAACAAAAAAGCCTCTGTAACGTTAGATATTTGATAATTTGTCCATTACCTGCTTGATGCAACATTTAGGAAAACACATTTTGAAAAGTCAGTTAACAATGGTGCTTCTTGTCCCCCAGAACCTCCGAATAATCATTAAAATGAGAAGGAAGAAAACTGAAAAACTTTAATAACATTTCCCAAAGCAATAATTAAAAAAAAAGACCTACTTCACTATTATGAAGACGAATATTTCTTTTGAAAAATCCCCCCTAACTTATTTTCCTCAACCCCCTAAAGGAATATATGCCAAAGATTGCAGAGTTCACTGGGGACTTCAAAGTTGCTACCAATCTCTATACAGAAAGCATTCAGATACTGCAGTGATGGGCAGCAGCATAAAACCCTAAGAGAGAGTGAAAAATAGATAAAATGCCCTCAGGAACAAACTGCTTTCCAGGAAAACTTACTAAACCAAGGCGTAAATTGAAACAGTATTATTTTTCTATGAAGTGGCAGTTTTTCATCTCTTAACTCTCTATTGTTTGTAATACGCTCACAAAATGAAATTTCTTTCCTAAAGGCCAAGTTCTGCCAGTCCTCTTCCTGCTGAATAATTCCTCATGGCGTATGCAGTGCTGTGGTTTCAGCAGAGCTTCTCACAAAGTGACGTGGAGCTGCAAGCTGAAGACATAGACAGCAGGATGGGGCCCGAAGGGAGAGCAGGTCATGTTATCAGTCTCCCACCACAGGCACCCCATTTGTCTGTAAATCACTTCTACCAACAACAATGGGAAGAGAATTCATACAAATTAGACACAGGTTTTTTCCTCTAGATGTCTGTTTTGGATATTCCCATTGTTAGTGCTGAGTAAGCAACAAGATATAGCAGCTCTTGACAGCAACATAGAACACAAATCCAGAATTTCAAAATACATGTCTAATTTAAAAATGTCTATGATCATTAGCTGAGTGTTAATCCCAAAACCTCAGTCTATAAACTAAAGAAATACTCAAGACTGCAAACTGCACCTAAACCTCAGGAGGTCTAAACCTACACCGAAACTTGGTGAGACTGACTGATACATCCCAAGCTTTTTAGAAGACTGAATTCCGCTGTTTTGTGTGACTTTTGAGCTTCTTAGGTAAAGATAGGTTAGATAGTCAAGCTTTTCTCTGCAATCTAGAAGGAGATAAAAATTTGGACGTATAAAAACACACATAGTAAAAATTTAGGCCCTTTTGAACTAATGCACCTTTCCTAATGATAAATTCCTGCCACAACATAACTATGAGAGAGGGTAATGAATCAAAGCATTATTTTTCAAAATATACATTTCATAAAAATAAACTCCATATAACCACAGAGGAGCTTCTGTCGCATTTCTCCTCAACTATGCAAATAATCATTTTCTGACAGCCCTTGCCTCCCAAACACTACAGGATTTTTAAAAATTAAAAAGATAATGGAAGAAATTATGTCCATCTTCATTGTCCAATCTAAGTTGCCAAAGGCAAACAAACAATAAAGTTACTTAAATCACTAAAATTATGCTGATAACCATATGAAGTGTTACCTGTATGAGATATGGAACTATTTGCTCATGGAAATATACTCTATCGCTCCTGTAAAAAATAAAAGTTCTCCCCTTGGTCTCCCACCCTGCTTTTTTACGTCTAAGAAAAAGACAGTAAAAGTGAGAGATTTCCCTGTCAACTTGTAACTGCTATTTAGGGGAGGAAAAAAAAAAAAAAAAAAAAAAAAAAAAAAAAAAAAAAAGTAACGTTTAACCCTAAGGAGCTCCTGGCCTTCAAAAGTGCAAAGTACATACAGTTCTAGTTGAAGCTAATAGGAGCTGCAGGTGACCAGCACTTCTGACTTGGAGGCCCCAGGCTGCTGTACAAAGCACTGTCCCTTTGAAATTTCAACCTAGCATCAGCAGCCAACTTGCTGAAGCACAAGACATACGCATCCCTTTCCCCCATAGTATTTACTTTCGAAAAGCACTAAACAGTTGTGGGAAACATGGCTCTCCTGCAACATTACAGCCCTAGAGAGATGGAAAACAAGTATGAAAAAATACCAACTCTAATCCTCACCCACCGTGAGCCCCCAGCCATTGCACACCATGATGTTTCTACAGCTCTGATCAGCTGGAAGGAGACTTGCTGTCTCACACTGACCTCAGCTGCTTTGCTCTTTTGTCCAGTTCCATTTCGTTCCCCATGAAGCCAGACAGCAACATCAGCACACGGACACAGGCACCTCCAGAGAAGCACACCGTGGTATCCTTTGCTTTGCTGCCAACACCCCCAACCTGCCTGCCAGACAGCAACCCACAGGCCAACAGCCACCAAACAGCAAACACAGAGAAATTAAAGCCCAGACAAGCATAAAGGTAGTTGTGAATTGAATGCATGATGTAACTGCAACCCTAAAAATTAGGAAGGAAAATGAAGAAAATGAGCAGCATGTGATCTGGGAGTTAGAGTGACTCATTCCCAAGGTGATGGAGTAACACATGGTATATGGGCATACAAGAGACTAGTTACCACCTACCATCCAGGTCCTGGCACTGCTCTGCAATGCAACCTCCCACCAGGTGCTTCACTTCTCTCCGCTTCTCTTCCTCTTCACCTTTGTGAGGCTGCCTTATTTACATTGCTCATAAACTCTTGCAGGCAGGGACTCTCCCTAACCCCGGTTTTGTATGCAGCTCAGCACAAGAGAACTGCACAGTTAGAGGCGGTCTGCAAACAGTAAAACATCATCAAAAAAATAGAGAGAGGAAGAGTATGACTGGCTTAAGAAATACAGCTGCAATATCTACATTTAAAAAAAGTTGTGATGGTCAAATGACAAAAAAAATGACCATGACATAAGGAATAGGTGAAAGAAAAATGAAAACTAGAAGAGCTCCTAAAATGATGTGAGAAAACAAAATGGGGAAAAAAAATTCAAAACTGCGAGAAAATGGTAAAGAAGTAGATTGGCTAAATCACAAAGGATGGACAAATTATAGAATAAAACAAAGGCTTCTGTACTTCCTTATATTAATTTCATGCTAATGGTAACAAACCTCATGCCTGAGCCTTTTCAAGGTCTGTCCTTGTCACCTAAGCATCAGATCACCTCTTTGCCACTTGGGCTGGTTAAAAAGAAGGCACAAACTTACCTGACAATCCCTCCCGAGAGCAAGTAAGAATGCAGGAAAGAGGAGGAAGAAAAATAAAACTCTCGTATCTCTACTCCAGAATAGCTGACTAGCACAGAAAGGAAGTCATCCAACTGAAGGTTAAGAAATAATAAACAACTAATAACTTAGCTCCTTGCTAAAAGGCCAGGAGAGCTGAAGCATAAATGCAGTCTACTTCATCGGCTGTTGTTGGAGCATGGCAGTCATACTTCATTCCTCAAAACGCACTGTAAAAATCACGATCTACATCTTTGTGGCCATTGGCACAGTTCCTTGTTCTGGTTTAAAAACAGCAATCATCCACCCTGGTTTATAGTGTTTCAACATATTTAAAACAAAACCCGCAGGACACAAGAAGTTATCAGCATCAGAAATATCACCCGTTTCTCTCCCATCCACCACCTTGAGTCAAACAAGTTGTCATTTTTAAAAACACAAATACTTCCAGCACAACACTAATGGAAGCACATATGATAATGTTACAAGCCAAAATGAGAGGAATTAAAAAAAGTATTGACAACAAAAGTCTAAAATAAGTCCTGGCAAGACACACAACGTTGGGCATGAGAAAACCAAAGCCAATTGGCTCTGATGAATCCGTATCTATCAACTTCTATTTAGCTAACACCTACCCATAAATAACTTCATTGCTGTTCCCTTGCTGATTAAGAGGGTGCTGTGGATTGGAAAAAATATCCTGAAGGACTTGAACACAGACCAGTCTTTACATGATGTTGATCAAATCATGACAATCTTTTGAATAGCCTGACAGGAGGCTCTGCAGAAGCCAGTGAGGCTGAGGGCTGCACACAGGCACTAATTGAAAGAGCTTTTCCCTTTGTTACTTGGAAGGATGAAGTAGCCCTTTGCATCCTTATTCGGGTGTTCACTAAGTGTTCTGCAAAAATTTGGGCCAAGCACTGTCTGAATCTCTACAACAGTGCAAGCTGGGCCCTTCATCTGCCCATCATACCACTAGTCACACACCACGAACATCCTTTTCACCTGGGCATCTTAACAGGACTGCAGACAACCACCTTCTCCAACACTCATACAATGGGGGATTCCACTCCTCCAGAAAGAGTGTCCTTTCACCCTTCTTCCCCTACAGAATACTCCTCTTTCCCTCTTCCTCAACAGAAAGGCTCAATGGCTGGAAGGTGTAACATTGAACCAGCTAGGCTGGTCTAGGTGCTCACTTCAGGCAAGTCATTTTTCAAAGTACTCTGTAATTCCAAACGCATCATCTGAGAGTCATACCGGGTCTGGCTTCAAATGTTTTTGAGACCTCCATCTGTTGGAGTTGCGGGTACTCAGCACTCCTGGATAACCAGAGATGAACATGCCACCTTCTGCAAATAATGTTTTCCCTTTATTTTCCCAGCTTTGCCTCCACTCATACCACTCATGCTACATTTGCTCATAAAGCAGCAACAACAGTCCCCACCTCCAAGTTCTGCCCAAAAAGAGAAGGTGTGGATTCTAAGCAAGTCAGTCCCCAAACTCTCAATAATGCAGTACAGGCTTCTGGAGACTGAGGCCGCTATTTGCATGCAGCCATTACATGAGCAAATAAGGTGTTTAAGGCACCTCTCAGAATGGGCTCTGAAGATCAGTTAATGTTTATACAGCCCGCTGAAAACCGAAATGACTGCTACATGCTAAGTATTACCATCACCAGGGATCCATATAAGTAAAACGGAAGGCAGAACGTGAAGGAAAGAGAACTTATTTCTTCTGTCCAGCACAATTATTGCCAGACTTATGCATGCGAAAATCACTCAATAACCCATCTTACAGAGTAAATTAATGTTTATGCTATTAAGTTTAGACAATCTTATGCTGAAAGCTTTTCAAACTACAGGAAATTGCATGTTGCGCAGGGACAACTGTATACAATTGCAGTGATTTTGTAAAATGGCAGAGATATAAAGCAGAAACTGAGTGGCCAGCAAGCCTTCTAAATCATATAGACAACAATTTTGTCCTGGAGGGCCAGTAGTCTACAGCTTTCTCACAGCTGTTTCTAGCCATAATGTCAAAATCCAAGATGACTGAGTGCATTGCACACTTGAACCTGCGAGGCAACGACAGACAGGTGGGATCAGCAGATACCACTGCTGCCATCCTGGAGCCTCCATACATCAGCCAGACTTATTATTATCCCATCCTGCACCACCAGCTAGCACCCATAGTGAAAGCATCACCGAAAAGGACATGTTTACTGGAAATATTTGGATCAACCCCAGTGTTTCTTTAGGATGCAAAAGCTCCAAAGAGATATAAAGAGCACAAACACGAAATCCAGCAAGTGTGATGCTCTCCCAGGCAGAAAGCTCCCAGATGCTTTGCTGAAGGCCACAGTGCTATGTCTGCTTTATGCCTGTTTTCACAAAGGACTGTTTAACAGTACTTAGTACAGCTCTACCTTGACACAGTAAACGTCGTCTCAATACAGCCTAGGAAAAGCATTCTGCTTACCAAGTCCTACTGCACGCTTTGTCAAACATCTGAAGGACTGCAGTGCCTCTGACTCTTTTTTTGATGTCTTTCAGGTACAGAGCAGTATTAAAGGTAGTTTTTGTGAATGCAAAACCAGGCAGGGACTTGTAGAAGAGCTATCCGTTCTACTCTTTACCTTATTCATTGTACCGTTCACAGCTCTTTTCATCACCAGTCTCCCTTCCACTAAACAATTTCACAAGTGTCATTTGCACAGGAAACAGGTATATATTATACTGCTCAGTTGCATACAGTAGATTATCGGTTTGTGTGTATCAGATAAACAAAACATCAACAGCTGTGTGGACACAACTCAGCTGATACTAAAAGAACTCTTGCTGGCAGTTTTGAACTTAAGGTAAATACACTGAAAAAACTTACCTCTAATTAATTAGGCTGAAAGGCAGATACAGTTTTCTGGGATGAACACTAAATGAATGCTGCCGATAACGCCAGCTTTGCAAAATTTCTTCTTCGTTTTGTCTTAAAAAGATAACATTTCCAAGATAAAATATTCAGACTTAGGAGTGATACGTCGCTGCTGTTTGTGTGTTCGCAAAAAATTGAATTCTGTATTTTAAGCTGTGTTATGCCTTATTAATATGAAATCACCCTCCTGCATCACAGACATATTAGCCAAGCTCCAAGTGACCTAATTCATTTTTAATATTTCATAGTTTGTTAAAAGCTGAAATGAGAGATCACTAACACAGCTCTGACACCCCCTGTCATGAATCAAGAGATGTAGGGAAAAGGTCATGTACTTACTAACTGGCACCAAACGAAATTCATCACTATAAAATGAGAGAACAGAAATGAAGACTGTATTTCCCATTATGCTTCTCTCTTCGTAAGAGCATCCATCAACTTATGCGATACCAACAAGCAGAATTTATTTATATGCATGTCCCCCAATAAAAGGTCAGAGAGATGTGAGAAAGAGAAGAAATAAGGATTGCAGCCTTTGTCTAAACGAGTAGTTCCCTCACTTTAAAGCAAGCTCCACAGCAACAGCCTTTGAAGACCAAAAGGAGAAACAACTCCCAACCACATAAAGAAACTAACAAGTCCCTTATATGGCAAAGAATTGCAATGCCATTTTTTTTTCCACAGCCAGAAAATTTAGAACAAGAGGGAAAAATAGAGCAAACTTTAAACAGGCAGTTCTCTGAGCACCAGGGAATTCACACAGGCACATCATTCCAGCTTTAAGAACTGCCAAATACTTTCTTCTTTAAAGGGAAGGAGGACATTACACCAGGTGAGTCCCTGAAATCTAGATTTTTAACTCTCCTGCTGTAACTATGGATACCTAGCTTTAAAAACCTTTTGTGATATAGCAGTACACCAGGCTCCCTTATCTCCTCCTCTGGCGAAACGCCTCCATCTGAAGTCCCCTAATCACCCTTTATCTTGCAGGTCAGCAATGCACCACCGTCAAGGTTTTGCCAGCTCTGGCACTGTGTGTCCGGAACAGCCCCCTGCCCTATCTACTGCATCTTCAAGCCACTGCTCGCCCTCCAGCAACCCAGGGGTGAAGGTTGCCAGCTTCTCACCCAGGAAGGCAACTAGATTGTATCACACGTTGTTTCAAAGAGCCAGAAAGTTTCTCGCAGGCAAGTCAAAGGGGACTATCCAGCCCTGCCGCCTCCTGTGGGCACAAGGCCGCACGCGGAAAGGTCGGGCTCCCGCACAGCATCGATACTGAACTTTGAATGGCTCAGCCTGGCCAGTCTCTAAATATAGCTGGGCAGAGGAAGGGCTGTGAAAGGGGGTGGGGAAGGGAGTGGGAGAGAAGCCAAATGAGCAATCAGTTAAATAAAACAACATCATGCCGGTACGCCCATAAGACTCTCCCGCTCTTCTCTGCCGCGGAGTATTTAAGGGCAGCTTCGGCATTTAGTCTATTAAGGCAAACTCGCAGAATAAGAACGAACTGCTGTGATTTATACTTGGGGAAGGCGGTGTACAGATCTGTACACCATCTCTTCTTCTTGAATAAATTTGAATCACACAGGAGTGACATCACTTCCACTACATGACAGCCCATAAATCATCATCAGCCACATGGTACCATCCATAAAACATGTGTCATGGAGACACCAATGAGGAACAAAATATCAGAGAGCTTTACATCGTGAACATGCAATCTTATGTGTCTTCGGGCTTCTGCTAAGATCTAAATAAGTCAGGTGGTTTATTTCTTTCATTTGCATCTAAATGAAGTCAATGCAATTAACAGAGGAACCCGTACAGAAGATAGGTCCAAACAATTTCATCTGCATAAATTTATTACATATGAAACACTTTAAAATGTAAATATTTCTTTTTAAATAAATGACCATGTCTGACACTGAAGTTGACTTCACAACAAATCAGCAGAGAGGGAGTTTATTCCCACCATGGTTGAGAGCAAGCATAGAAACAAACAAGGGAGACATGAAGAAAGAAAGAAAACAACAACAACAACAACAACAAAAGCAAAAAAAAAAACCTTTGCATCCCAAAGTAGGAGAAATAACCCTTTACTCTTATTTGATGGTGTAAGAACTGAAAAGTTTTTCACCAATGAAAACATCTAGAAGAGATTAGACTTTGCTCTAAACCAACAAAAATCAAAGACAGTGTGGCTGAGGAACTCAAGAGGAGCCTCCAATCTGCAACTCCAGATAGGACAAGCAACCTTTGCTTCACTTCTGAGGATACAGCATTTCTAAATGGAGAAGTCCTACACAGAAAACTGATTTGTTTCAAATTTCAAAGAGGCTACATAGTATTTATATCTTAAGAATTATATAAATAAAAGCAGAAGCAGTGCTCTGCTCTACCCTTCACTTTTTGTGGATTAACCACACTTACTTTGTTACAGAAATTGCTAATCTTCATTACAGGCACAAGGCTCCGTGCAAGACATCTCCTATGGCAATTAGACTTCCACTACGTATAAATCATATCACAGCTGGCAGAGGAGGAAACAGACAGAAATACAGAGCATCTCGGATTTGCTGCTCATTCTCTAAAATTTTAAATCAAAATAAATAATGTTAAATAGAAGGTATAGCTATAGGGAACCTGAAACGCTGTTAAATGTCAGATGAGGTATGTCCTCACACACAAGCACGATGTAGAACCATTTTGATAGACAGTTCTTGTTTCTTTTGTAATCTGTATTATTTTTTTTTTTTTTTAACCTGCATATTGTTCAGCTGTCCTGCTTTTGCCATGGAGAACAGTATGTGCTTTGTGGGCCTGATTCTGCCTTACTGAAGACAAATGAAGCTCTTTCATTGATTTTTCAAGGGAAGTGGAACAGATCCCTCTCACTGTAACTTCTATTCAATAATATTATTGTTAATTGGCTACTTAAAATATTGGTATGTCATTCTGCATCAGTAGACGCTATTATCAGGCTGATACCCTGCACTTTCTGAGTTGCTCTCTGTGTAAAAGTGTTTACTCCTAAACTTCCCTGCATCACTCCATCTTGCCCATAGAAGTGGGAAAGGAATTGCGAAACATCACCACACAAACACTCACAATACAGTCTGTGACAGTATCTGAGTAAATCACTGTTCTCAGTCTCCCTTCTCTGCCCATCTGCAGTCCTTGGTATGGAACAACTATATCATAAAAGCTCTTATTCACACATGCTTTTGATATTACACTATTTAATCACATACAGCTGTAGCTGATGAGACTGTTACAAAACACAATTTTAATGCAGCACTGGAAGCAAGTTCTGGAGACACATCAACCATTTTCCTCTACATAAAATTTCTAACATTAAAAGACTTTTCTTCAAGAAAAACAAAACAGAAAAAAAAATAAAACCAGCTCACTCATTTCTTAAAAATCTGCTTCTCTTCCTGGACACTCTGGAATGGGCTTGTTTGCAAGTGAACTCAAAGTCCCTGCCTGGAGTATAGATACAGACAAATCGACTTCCCACACACACACAAAACAAAACAACAACAACAACAAATATCCTGCTTGCAATTATATGCAAAGGGAACACTACCCAGGCTACTTACAGCAAGACCTGAAATGAACTCAGGCATCCTCCTTGGAACGCTTACCTGTTTTTTTAATTCATGGGAATTCAAGAACTTACAATCTGATGATTTTTACCAAGAAACTTAAATTAACCTCTGAATATACCCATCCATGAATATACCAAGGCATTCCCTCTCCCTCCCCAAAAAACTCAAACAAACCAGTCCAGTTCTAAAGCACAGTACTTGATTTCGGAAGGTGCACCTTGTATAACTCATTCTAAATTATAACTATTAATACACAGCACTTGCTGCAAGAAAATCTTCATAGCCTAACCTTGCAAATGCTTGTAATTTCCACCTTTTGTTATGGAAGATATCCTTACAAAACAAATCTCCATAGCAAACAGTAACACACAAATACTCAAGAAAGTAAGAATTTGAACTTTCTTACAGTTGTGTTTTGGTCTGCATTGTTTGTTTCTTTTTATTAATTTAAGCAGACTTGTATTAAGACAGCACATGAAAGGAAGAGCAACTAAGAGATTCAACGTTGTTTTAATATGTATCACCGTGTCCCCTACAGCAGCAAAATTATTTTTATCCACGCATGTAAGGATAAATGGCATAGAGAAATGGAAAACAAATGAGTTCATATATTTCTGCATTTTTCAGAGGAGCATAACTTTTATCTTCCTGATTGTTTAAAGCAACTGGCAAAATACTAGAGTTAGATATTAATATTACTGTCAAAATTACCATCAGGCTTAAATATTTTTAAATGGCATTTAAACGAATTCATATTTCTTTTGGGTAGCTCTCAGAGGCATTTAAAACACGCTGTGACGTACTGAATCAAAGAGGGGCTAAGTGCGAACGAACTTCATTCCTAGAAATGCATTTCTCTATTTGCAAGTGTTTGCCTTTACTTTGGCACAATCACATGGGCTCCAGCTAGACTTTTGAGCTCTGGCAGCAATCCAAGCTGCAGATGGTTGGAAATGCAGCCTGAAATCAGTGTGTGGTTGATGAATTACTCCTTACACCTGACCCCTGCTTCACACCAGGCACCAAACACAATCTGAACACTACCAGCCAGAGAAGCCCTGTCAGGCATCTCCGTATCTGGAACGCTTTCTTCAAGGCCTTCTGTATGGCCAGATGGCCAAAAGTGGGGAATGCGGTAAACTCGCTAAACAGAAACGTGAGTGACAAAAGAGCATGGGATTGGTAGGTACAAGGTGAAGAGAGGCAAGAGCTTTGCGCCAATTCCAAAAATATGCTTTCTAAAAGAGGCCGATGGAGCGAGGAGGGAGGCGTGCTCATTGGCACACAACCGAAAGAGGTTCACAACTCCTTTGTGCCAAAGGATGCCCTAAAAATGGCAAAAAGGAAATGAAACATATACACACACCCAAACATGTACCCACAAAATTACTTCATTGAGCTTAAACTTCTCTGAGTGCACCTGTTTGATTTTCCCAATTGTTTTTTCCTCAGCTGGGGCACATATCTGTCACTTTCCAAACACGCTCTTTAAGCCCCTCTTACCCACGGGCCAGCCTGCATGCTTTTCACATCCATAGAGACAGGATTTTATTCGCATAGGCGTTGGGAAATCATACTTCTTTCTTTTGCATGTGTTCACATGTGCATCAGGTGCACAGGGATGAAAAGTTATTGTGGGTACAATAAAAGCTGCCTCTCTATAGTTGGGATATTTCAGCCTTCTGGCTAGGTAGTGGAGTCAACACCATGAGAGTTAAACTACCAAACCCGAATCATGACTAATAGGTAGGAAATACCTGGAGAATGCATGAAAGCAAACCACACAGAAATAGCTGTTAAACTGTCATATTTTCACCCCAAATGCAGGTACAGCAATCGCAAACCAAACAACTCCTGTCAGGAGGTAATTGTGGCGCCTCCTCCTTTCTGCCCAAGCAATTCAGGGTTTTTTTACAGTAGAATGTTTGCAGAGAGAGCTTACCCCAGCTCCAGGTCTAATCATAAGCTGCAGAGGGCAAAGATAAAACACAGTGTCTACTAAACTAAAAGAGACTCAAATATATTGAAATAGTTCAGTTAATATTTTTCTCCCCTTTTTCTTATCTTTACATGACTTTTCATGTTGTTTAGTTTTGTTTTCCACTATACAAAATGGCAAAGAGAAAAGAATTTGCTTTGACAAGAAACTAGAGAAATAAATTCAAACCACAAAGGAAGATTTGGCATTACTATCATTTCATATGTGACTATTTACAATATACTCCTGTAAAACAGCTGTTTGAGTAGTTACACCATCAGCAAGGATGCAACTAAGGAAATTCACTTAATGTCTTAAAATAAATTAAAAAAACTAGTCCAGATTCTCATCAGAGATATGTGAGCTGAACCACCTCTGTGCAATATTCTTTGCAGCAAGAGCACAAGAATATCCTTCACTTACAACAGTAACCAAAAATGTTTATTCTGAAATAAACTCATGGGACAAATAGACTCTGCTCTCAGGATCTGCCTAAAGAAGTTCCAACAATGTACTTTCAAACTGCAGTTGCCAGACAGCGTCATGGCAAAATGAGAAAAATAAGGTTGTGTCTTTCCTCAAACTCAGGGCTTGTCCTTAAGAGACACATTAAATTCCTTGCAATTGTCTCTTAAAAATTGACCTTCCCCCCAACTCTTCATTTTTTGGATGACAATGGGTTTGTCTAAACCTGCAATTTAAGTTTTAGCTTCAGTAGTGGCATCTGATAACGAAGTACAAGTAAATTGATAATAGGAAGCACGCACTCTTATTCCACAAAAGGCCAGAAAACACTAAAAACTTAAAGCAATCAGACAAACATATGGAACCCATTTTTCCTATTTATAATCCCATTACCCACATAGCTATTCATTTACACCATTTCTGCACAACAACACGCTAGCTATGGTAGAAGACACAAACACAGAGTGCAGGCTGAGATCTTGCGCAGCTCCGTGCTCCCCCGTGAGAAGTGCGTGATGTACGGTAACGCGGTACTTCTCAAAGAGCCACCCAGACAACTTCACCAAATAAGCAAAGCTAAAGCGGGGCTTCACCCAAACGCACTGGGGGACACGAATTTCCAAACTTTGCCCACTGAACGTGCTGCCACTCTGCATTTCACAAGCCGTACGCAAGTGCCATAAGAAAGCCTAGAATTTCCTTCTTAATTACAAATGAATGCACACACACCCCCTCAGCATGCATGACCATGAGCATAAAAACACATTCTTTCCGTAGAGCTGAATCCTACCATGCTCAGTACAACGAGCAGTTTCTGGAAAATCAAAAGCTGGAGTTCACAGGACAACTGGAATCATCAAGGCTTTATTAATATGTGTTGCTCCAATAGGCATGATAAAGGATAGAGCTCTCCACCACAACGTTATTTGATTACCCGACTATTAGCTTTAGACATACAAGGGATCTAACTGCTTTAAAATGTCCCAGAAGCTGACGGCTAGCTTTAAGGTAACAAAATCCAGATGCTGCCTGTCTGCACTGCTCTAAACTCTTAAGGTCTATAGAAGAAAAATTCTTGTACAAGTGTGTATACATATGTGTGTGTATGTGTTTATTATTTAGGTTTTATGTCTGCACTTAGCAGTGGAGCAAGGGAAAAAAAATATTAGTGCCATATAAAACATACCACCAATCTGTAATGTTACCTGTCCTTACAGTAATAGTTCATGTGTGCAAAGACAGATGCACATGACTTTCAAGGGGCTGATAATTTTATATACCAGCTATAAAAGTGACTTTAATTTATTTTTTAAAGCATCGGGTTAAAAAAAAAGCGCCACAGTAGGGAAAAGCTATTGTTACTATTTTAAACTCAATTACATCAATTTCCTCGAAAAGCTTATTTTACTAAGTTAAAAAAATGAGGAAAAAAAGGACACACAAAAAAAAGAAAAAAAAAAAAAAAGACAGGCAAACTGTAAGCTACGTGAGTAAAAAGCATGGAATGTCCAATATTTCTCCCCCAATACTTGAGGCTATTGTTCTTTCAAAAAAACACCATCAATTGTTTCATGTCCTTGGCTTGCCAGGTTTTGAGGAATAGCATCAGTCTGCGTCCCCCAATCCCCCAAACAGTTAAAGCTATAGGCAATATTGCAGTCAAGCCAGTGAGGGGCTGCTGCTGCAACAGCAACAATACACACTAAATGGTCACAAAGGTAAAATGCAATTTAGATCGACCTTGAAAGGAAGAGGAAAAAAAAACCACCAAAAATTAAAAAAATAATCAATCCAAAATACAAAATTTTAAAGGCTAAGTTTTATATATGTAAAAAAAATTAATATAAAAAATCTGCACAATCCAGTGAAGGAAACAGCAGAGCAAAGAAGCGAGAGGTAACCCTGCCATGAATTACAAGGCTGTAATCCTATTGAGTGGTTCTGGTGGTCATCGCAACTCCAACCAGCCTGAATCACAGTTTTGACAATTAGTTAATTTATATAATGCAGTAGGCCAGGCTGTAAACCTTAACGGGAAAGTACTTTTATTAACAAGGAAATATAACTTATCCTTTCAGAACCGCAGCCAGATCAACATGCTTCAAACCAAAAGTCTGGAGAAGTCGGCGTCCCCCGTGGCACTTCCCCACACACAGGCGCACATGTCAAACGTCCCATGTGTTAAACTCGCCACAGAAGCGCGATGTGTGTATGTGCATGCAGTGCCATATGCACGTGTGTGCACCCTGCCTATTTCCCGCCCCCCCCTCCATAAAGGACGCTAGTTCGTTAACTGGAACTGCTGAGCAGTGGCTGTGAGGTCACACTTCAGAAGAGTTTTTAATTTTTTTCTTCCTTTTTTCCTTTTTTAAATACAGTGTCCTAACAGGGCTGGCAAACTTCGGGGTTTGGGAATTTCTTTTGTTACTGTCCCTTGGTCACACAGGAAATCTTTTCAGAGAGTAGACTATTATACAATAGCATGAGAAAAATAAACCTTTAATTAACTAACTCATGGCCAGGTAGCATCGACTTCGCTCAGCCTCTTGAGGAGGTGCAGGCCTGGCTTTCCAGGCTGCTGGCATTTGAAAAATTATTAGGAGAATAAAAAAAAAAAAAAAAAAACCGAAAAAGGAAGAGTCTGCGCTTGGATCCACTCTCCAAAAGTAGCTACTCTCTATTTCTAGACCTTTTAAACGCAAGAGAGTACAGCCCTATCATCCTCAATATTTAATGAAATATTGAAAGCAGCACAATGCTCTGAAACAAACTCCAGCAGATTTACAGTCGGTTTGCTCCGAGCTCTCCTTCGAGCTCCACAGCATCTCCTCCCCAGCTGATTAAAAGTTTGAGTTGCCACAGACAGCTTTTCCAACAGCAAAATGCTTTTAAGCTCCCAATGAACTGCAGAGATCGCTAGAAAAGCCACCAAAACAGCGTTTCGTGTCTGATGCTGTCCAGAGCAATCTTTATCCTATGCCTTCGTAAACACGCTACCTGCCCGGTGTTACGACAGCGTTAACCGCACCGGTCTCCCCAAACAATAAAAGGAATTAGCCGACGCCGGCAGCCCTTGGGAGAAAAATAAAATAAATAAATAAAAGAAAAGAAAGAAAGAAGCAAAGAGGAGGGCAGGCAGTAACCTCCCTGCCTCTCTCACGCCTGCTTTCTGCCTACCAGCTCGGCTCTGCGTGACACGAACCCGAGAAAGGGAGAGAAAAAAAGAACGAGCGAAGCAAAGCAGCGGCGAGCCGGCGATTTGCGCGGCTCCGCTCCCCCACGCCCGCCGAGCGCCCGGCCCCGCCGGCCCCTACCTTGGTTTGGAGATAGTGGGGGTAGTAGTAGGTGTACTGGGGGTACATTGGCTGCTGGTCCAGGCGTTTGCCCATGTAGCTGGAGTCCTTCTGGCTGGTGCAGGGAACTCGTTGGCAGGGTGTAGTGCCCCAGGGCCTTTCTTCCTCTCACGCCGCTATTCCTGACAGCGCGGGCGACGGAGGAGGAGGAGGAAGCTGCCGAGACTTCCCCGCCGTCTACCGTGCGCTACTTCCAGCGCAGCCAAAAAAGCGCCCGCACGCACGCACATATAC
>VZTM01006220.1:41033-61009 GCA_013400555.1 Jacana jacana | reverse complement strand
CCCCGCCCCGCTCCGCCCCGCCGTCCGCGGCCCCGCCGAAAAGCGGCCGTGGGACTCGGGAAAGCCTAACGCCGGAGGCGCGGGGCGAGAGAGAAGCCCTACGACGCATTTCTTAATTTTTTTATTTTTTTCTGAAGAGGCAGGGGAAGGGCATGGAGCCCGGTCGCCGAGTAGGGAAGTCGTCGTCCTCGCCAGCCCTTCCAAGGCACATCCCCCCCAAAGGCCTCCTTAGCAAACTACTACTCCGTACCGTCATCCGGCCCTCGGCGGAGCGGCGACCCGGGGCCTGACACATTAAATACGTACTTTGTTACACCGCTTATGTAAGACGCGTTTTATTTAAAGTTGGAACAAAATGGAGGAAAAAGGGTAAAGAAGAAACTCGCCCGGCCTAACTTAGGGGTGCCTTCACCCAGGCGTGTGAAACCACCACAGTGCCGAAAAAGTTACCCGCTGTGCCGTTTCACCCCCCAAAAAAGGCCGAGCCCTCCCCAGCCTCGGCACACCCCGTGGCCCCCGGGCCCAGGTGAGGGCCAGCGGTGGCCCCCGCAGCCGGCTGGGAGCCACACACCTGCCACACATCCCCAGAGTGCAGGACCCCTGTCAGCGCAGCCCTCCCAAATATTTACCCTCCGAAAGATGAGAAGGAAGGGTATGTCTTGCAAGAGGACTATAAATCACCAGTAAGAAAGTGGGCGAGTAACAAAATGTTTCCTCTTGTACACAAATCCCAGCGTTTCTCCTCTTTGCTTTTTAAGCACTTACTCCTTTAACACGTCATCAGATTCCTGGGCCTTCCTACAGTGGCTTTGCCTATTTATACATTTGGGGGGTACAAAAAAAAAGCTGTGGGGCAGCAGTTTCTTTCTGGTTTTATTTAAACCATCAGTAGTATCGCAGCAGGATTGGCAGCTGCTGTATTATCAACCAAATTGCTTCAGAAAAAAAAAAAAAAAAAGACTTATAAAAAGAATTCCTTTAAAGGGACACTTCTCAAGGCTGGTAGAGCTAAAATTAGACTTGCCAGCTGTGTTTTGGTTTGCGGGCACGTGCTTGCACATGACAGGAACATGGAAATATCACGCTTTACTCTGGCAGCTCGCTGTTCTCGTAAGCAGAGGGGTTCACTATGGATTCCTCTAAGTGCCCCATAGCCAGCTCCTTCACAAGCAGAAGAAAGCAGCCGAAGGGAATGGGCAGGGTGGGAAGCCATGCACATGCTTGAAATACTACCTACAGATCTGAGTACGCTCAACAGGTACGCTGTGCATTCGTCACCAGGCATTAATAACTGTTAATTATCGGCATTTAGGTGCTAGTCCTGTGCCACATGGTAGGAACAAAGTTCCACTCTTACATGAGTGTTTGCCCCTTGTTTCAGGAGAAAACCTGCAAAATGACTGCCCTGTTCACAGAGCGCTGTACAGGCATTAACTGGGTGCCCTTCCCCATCCAGAGAAGCACTGTTGTCCTCGGGTTCTTAGTATTGTGGAGCACCACCACTGCCTCAGCTCCCAAACCTGCCAAAACAGCTTCAGAAGGAAAGGCCAGGTCGGGTGAACTATGGAGTATTTTCAATTCCTACTGAAGTGCAAGCTGACCAGGACCACGTGGGTTCCTCAGAACCCCTCAGCGGAGCGGCCGAGGGGTTCTTCACCTCAGAAGCTCAGAGCAGAGGTGAATGAAGAAGAAAGATAGGAACGGGAGGAGAAGCCTGCAATTCCAGTCTCCCAGCCTTATGCTGGGTTTATATCGCTGCTCAGCTTTAAATACTCTGCCTCTCACGGTAGTGTGCGATACTCCAGTGATACTCCTGCTTACACTCTATTTTCTTCCCCCCTGCTTTCCCCGAGGGCGAAATAGACTGTTTGAGGGTTGGTATCTGCAGAAGTGAATAGTGATTACCTGACAATACGTGATACTTTTGAGCCTGACAACTTTCAGATTGTTTTTTCAACTGCCAGAATTAAGTTGTTGTACTTCTCTCCCCACCTTCTCACTTTTCCCTCAGGATATTAATGCAGTTTTTCTTGCTAAGCGGTTTGCTTGTAGAAGTGGATGTAACCAGATTTGGGGGAAGAAGGCACCTATGTGTACAGGGTGAAATAAAAAAGAAATACTAAGGAAGCAGAAAACGGCGCATTCGGACCAAGGGATCTATGTGAACATGCAAGGTTTGCCATGGCCATTATTTTAAGACCAGGATGGACCATTTTGGCTATTTCACCTGACCACTGCAGGCATTTCACATCATGCTATAAAATTTCAACACAAAGATTTCCACAAACCCTCCCATCACACACACTAATTAGTAGCACGAGCTGTTGTCACAACTAGGAAAAGGCTGGGAGCAGCAGAAGCCGGACTGTTCCCTGAGTGGGCAACCTTCCTTCCACTCTCTCCCAGCAAAAGTCTTAATATGCAAATGGTTTGGATTTCCTTCTTCACCTGTAATCCTGATGAGGTGCCAAGCAGCCTCTGCTGTTTGTTCCGAGTGCCGAGCCCCTCGCGTGACCAAGCCTTCAGTGATGCAAGACCGAGCGGAGGCAGCAAAAATAGGAATTCAATATAAAAGAGTGAGGGGCCAAGGGGAGAAGACAGGAGGCAATATAGCATAGCAAAAATGCAAATGAACAGCCACAAAAGCAGATTTAGATAGCACACAGCCTCTGAACAAATGCTAGCACTGGAAAATGGAAAATTTCCATTTGCAAAATACAGACATCAAAAAGATCATCTGTGACTCTGGAGCACACTGTTTAAATAGAATCCCCTTCATTTTCTGGCCTGTGCATTTGAATAACTGAATCCACTTGCAAACTGAAATAGCAGTTTGCCTACTGAGTGTTAAGTATAAATGTTCCTCAAAAGAAAAGACAAGCTGTTTGATCCCAGTGAGCAACAGTGAGCAAACTTCACAACTTTTTTTCCCTCCTATTGAAGGCTCATTATCAAGCTCAAGCCAGGGCCACTTGTGGGAATCCGGCGAGCAGGCTGAGTCCTGGCACACCCACCACGGCGCTGCTGCCACCGGTGTCACCCATCTGGTGGGGACATTCACAAGGCAAGTGAGCATTAAGGAGCTCTTCAACAGGAAATTGAAAAAAATGAAATAAAATAAATGGGAACAGATCAACTGTAAACCAGACAGCCGAATATATTCGAAGCCAGGTGCCAAAGAATATTAACTCAGCAACAACTGAAGCTGTGGGTAAGAAAACCAGAGTTAACTGACGGGGAAAAAAAAAAAATAAAAAAGAGAATGCTTCTCCTGGCAGCCTGAAGTACAGAAATTACATATGTTTGGATGTATTTTTACCTTTCATAAAATGCAGATTTCTTCATTCACAAAAAGTGAGTTAGAAGGAAGGAAAAAAAGCAGACACCTAAGTAGAAGAACGTAATTCATAGACTCTTATTTGCTAAAATACTATTCTGTTTACACCTCTTTTCTTTTTTCTTCCCTTTAAATAAGCTTTTTATCTAGCATGTGAAAAGATTCTAACGTCACAGGTAGCAGAATCAGGGAGCAATTCAAATATTTTCTACCTCCTTGCTCTTGAAAAACAGCAATACATATTCTAGAAGTATTCACTTTTGACAAAATTATGTCAAAATTGTCTAAGCCAGGACTAAGGAAAATTTGGTGGTTGAGCAGGAGAAATATAGCTACCACCACATAAAGCAATGTAATAGGTTAAAGAAAAAAAAGAACAATTATCTTGGGCTTACATTTTTGACACTGTTTCTCTGCTTTTATTCTATTTACTCATTAAAGCTATTTCAAAGGAGACCATAGTGATGCTTGACAGCTTGTTTACAATGGGTTACAAGAAGAATACTGATTTTATTTCTAGATCTGTCAGCTCCTTCAGTCCAGGTACCTTAAAACTATATTGATGAACACAGAATCTTGCTATCTACTAGTTCATTTATCAAGCTGATTTGCCTAAGGATAGCTAACTGAATTTCTAACAAGTGATATATATCCTGGTGCAACCATCAGCAAAGCATGCGATAACTGAGGAGGAGGTGGGAAAAAAAAGACACAGAAGAACAAAACACTTAGCTTAACAATGACAGTGTTAAATGTCTGGAATTGACAAAAAAATATCTCTGAGGTGGGGAGACACCCTCATTTTCAGATGTCCTCCTCTCACAAGAGACCAAACACCACTGAGACTGGCTTTCCCCACACAAGCACACCTCTCTCCTGCATGAAAAATCAGCCAGGTTTGCTCCTTACCCTTCAGCAGTACCATAGCAGCACCACAAAATCTAGACTTGGGCAGAACTGCAGGTGGCCTAGAGTAAATCTGAAAGAGTCAATGTATGAGGTTTTGGATAGCAGCAAAGGCTTGACATCTATCTATCATTAGATATCATACTTTTTCACTTTTATTATCTTCTATCTTAATACTATGGCTCATGTATTTCCATTGGTCTACTTTTACACAAAGGCCCAACCCTAAAGGAAATCTTCAGAAAACAGCAGAGTGAAAAATTTTGGGAAAAAGGCAGGTTGCACTGGTTCTGTTCTGTGAACAACAGTGAACATTCACTCCTATGATATTCTTTGTCTCCTACCTGCACAAGCAAATGAAACTAGCAGCCAACTGTACAGAGAGACCAAAGTTATACGTTAAAGTCCTCTTTCTGAAGATGTTAATGGATAGAACCAAAGTAAACAGATCTTTTCTTTTGTCTGCAGTCTATTTTCCTACGCATCGCAGAACGCTTTGCAAGTGTTAATTCATCCTGTGATGCAGAAGAGAGTTAAGTAACATAACCAGTCAGCAGCAGTGCCCCAGCTTTTGCAAAGAACTGTGGGTTCCTCTCTCCTTACAAACCCTCACTGCATGGTAAAGGCCAAACCAAATAGTACTGATGGGGACAAGGAGTGGGACTTTCAGTTCTGGTAGAGGGTCATGAGGAGAGAAAGCAGTGCAAGAGTAGAGAAACGCAATGTGAAGAAACAGGAGAGGAACATGGGCTGTAGTGTGTCACTGCTGCACCCTTAAATAGGATCCCACATAAATCATTTAGGGCTTTCAGAAAACACCAGGATTTTGCACAGGTTAGGAGATATGCCTTTCAGAGGTGCCATTTTCTATAGCAGCTCCACATCACAAGTTAGTAAGTATTGCATCTGGTTTTGAGTCTAACTTCTTAGGATAAAAAGGGCAAACCAACCCCCAAGCAGTAAGACTAACCAAGGCCATTTCACTCTTGCGGAATAGGAACTTAATACTACCAGCATTAGATGTGGTACGATTTCAGAGGGAGAAAATTCTCCATTTCCCACCTTTCTCCCTCCAACGTCCTGCTTACTAGTCACTTTCCCCACCCTCTGTTTACTTAAAATCAGATTGTAATCAGAGAACATTAGATATTTTTCTTAAGGAAGTTTATTCCTGAAGGTAATGGGGAGACGTAAATATGCCGCCTGTTTACTGAGGCTCATAAACACATAAGAACACAGGCAATTAATTGTCACTGAGAGAGTTCCAGCAAGCACGAAAAATCCTAGCTTTTTAGGGCACATTTAACTAAATGTTCACCCATCATGTACTGAATTACTTAGTGAGATATTAATTTTGTGCTCCAGCTGAGGGTAATCACAGAACAAACTGGCATTATTCAAGTTGCTCTATGAAATTACAGTGAGGGTAAGCTTAAGAACAAAGGCCAGCAGGAGTCGAGCCTCTCAACTTGAAAGGAATTACCTTTTCCTCTAATTGAAGTGAGGGCTGTTTTGCTTTGTTTTTTCTTTCCTTCCTTTTGCTGCATTTCCAACAACACTCCTTGGCAGAAGGTCTCCTTGCAACGGGGCTATTGTGGTTAAAGCCCAGGAGCAGGGGCTTATTTGCCTGGGAAAGTTTACCAACGTAATTGCACCAGCATCCTCGACAGCTAGAGTTACACCAGCCTAACGCTTCGTGTGGGCATTCTTAGCCAGGAGCGATTACGCTGGTTAATGCCCTTATTTACGTAAACCCAGGAAGACTAGAGGTCTGGGGTCCTGTTTTCCTGCTGGTGCTGCCCCTGACCTATGCCATGACCTTGCAAAAACCATTTCTCCTCCCTCCCTTCTGGCTCTGTCTCACAAGCTTCGACTGGAAGCTCTTTGTGGTGAGAAAGAACAATCTCTGTGTTTTTACACAACCACAGGGGAACCTTGATTTTGGTAGGGCACCAAAACAACACATCATCAGAAATCTGTAATAATGTATGTAAACAGCTTGTTCATCCACCATCCAGACAGCTGCTGTTAGAGAACTTACAGGCTGTGGCATTTTTTTGCATGGGAAAAAGTTAACAATAGGCAAGAATAGAGGGTCATCTCAGGCTACATTCCATCGCTATCAAATATAATACTTTCTGCTTTCTCCATACTTATTCTCCCTAGCATGCCAAGACACATTTCTTCTTGTCTCTTTCATATCTGGCAGGCTTGTTTGCCCACTAAATAACTCTTCATCTAGTGCTGGCTGTAAATAAGGCCTGAAGGAGACTTTGCTAATAATTTCCATTTCATCTGCTTATAGGTCCCCTTCTAAAATACAGTACAATTATGGCACTACCCTTGCAATTTAGCCCAAAACTTCCTTCAAAAGTGCTCGTAAAAATATTTTTTCTTTATGACTATTACAAGTATTATGGTTTTGATGAAGTCTCAAAATACGACCTTTTTTCCAGTTCAGTTCCAGTTTGGATTTTTAATTTTTTCATCCAAATTCTGCCCTGAACAGCAATAAAAAATGCCCTACTTTGTCCCCCTGAAAAAGGAAAAATCAAAGTAGAAAAAGAAGTCTCTAACACGTTTTCAAAAATATCTTATGCAAAAATTCTCTTTTCTCTACACATGTAGGAAAATATTGTTTAGGAATTATACAGATGAAATACAACTATTTAGATCAGTCTCTAGGGAAATGTGCTCATCAGTTGTTTGTTTTTAATGGAAATTCATGACTGGAAAAAGCAATCTGCACTTTAGCTTGCCCCAGTAAGCCCTACAGTAATTCAGAGTCTATTCAGTCCAAAGTATTTTATAAATAAAGAAAAAACACTGTAATCTTTGACCATAACAAAATGCTATTCTTCTCCTTCTCACCTAAATACAATCAGGAAGTGAAGTGGAAAGCACATAAAAACACTTACTAGGACCTCTAGTGCCTTGTTATCAACATGTAAAGCTTCCCCGTGACATTACAAGAATAATTCTAAGTGTCCACTAAATATGGAATCAGGAGATTGTGCATAACGATTCCCAGCAGAGGGTGAATTTCCACCTCTCAAATTCTGTCTCACACAGATAGGGAGAAAACACATGGGAAATGGAGAAGTACAGTACTGGGAGTTGGGTAGAAAGTTCCACGTGCAGGTAAGCTGGAGACTCAAACCAATCCTAGGTTTTTCAAATCAGTTCACTCTTTTATATAAAAAACTGCCATTATTTCTAATGGACAGTTTCCATTTACCACAGAACCAATGCAACCTGCTGGGCAAAATCAAACTTTATGTCACGCCAGATTACTGTCCATCATAACCAAAGAAAATGTATTGAATTGAATATATTTGGTTCAGGAAATGTGTATTTTGTCAGCTGCAGTATAGCTCATTGTCCGTTACACAGTACCAAGCCCATTCTGAACAGAGCACACTGGAAAAATGCTTAACCTCCCAATCCTATACATGTCAACTTTCCAGAACAAAAGGGAGGGTGATACCTGACATCTAACAAAACCAGAGTTAGGACTGCCACTTTCCTGTACCAGAGAAATTCTCTGGGTAAAAGATCATTTATTTCCTGCAAACAGAAAAATGCTAATTATAGCTCATATCTTCCCTCTTTTTCTCCTATACCATTTTTTTTTCTTTTCCTTCCTCTCCTCCCTGCTGCATCTTTTCTTCAGTGTTGTTCGTCAAATATCTTTTGCCTTCAAAAAAGATCTCATCAAATCTCTACATTCTCCTTCATCTAAAAGTTATCTGTTTTGAGAATAATTTGCCTGCCTTCTTTTATATTTTCCAGCTGGAGTTTTTAATAAAGCACAGGGACTCAGGGCTACTGTATTTTTATTAGGAGATGGTGGAAACTTTATAATGATTTCTATTCACATTCAGCAAACGCTCTTCCCTATTGTTCTACCCTATTCACCTCTCCCAACATCCTATTCCCAAATCGTTTTTACTCTGTAATCCTTCATCTATCTTGTCTCTTCTTCAGTTCTGTCCCCATCTAACCCCTACTTTGCCAGCACAAATAGTCTCCTTTTCTTAACCTTTTCTCCCCGCCCCCCCCCTCCTTTTTTTTTGTTGCCCTGCTTCTTCAGTCATATATGCTTTAGGCTCCACTCATTTTCTTACTTTTGCCTCAGTTCTTTGTATGTAGATCCAAAATATTCGGGGGGGGAGGGAGGGGGCAAAGATACCACTGAGCTATTCTTTTTAACTTGCTAATTCATCCTGCTAAGTGGGAAGAGAAAGCACTGTGTGCCATAAATATCTAAATACACATCAGCCAAGGTGCCTCGGCAGGGTAGGGGACAGAGTTAGGGAGTTCAAAACAGTAGAAGGTGAGGATATTAAGTTCATCAATAGGGGAAGACTTGGGGCCCATACACTAAGGATCCAACCAATCTCACCTCTTACTGACCTCTTTTCAATAAAGGGATTTAAAGAAGGTTCTGCTAGCTATTGATGTACACAGCTTCCCTTTTCCTCACAACTGCAAGTTGCACATCCCTGACATCAACACGCTTGTCTGTTCAGGATCCTACGGCAGCAAAATATATCAACTTACAAACATAAAAACAGTCTCTGCCAGAGATTTCTCACCTCACATACAACAGGGTAAGAATGACAAGGAGAAAACACTAAAAGCGAGTAGGAGTGAAATATTAATCTTTCCATACAGCTTTCCAGCTGAAACACTGACACAAAATCTGCTTGCAGATAATTTGCGGTTTGGCCATTTGGTATGTTCCCCCAAGCAAAGGAAGATGTTTCTGTACACTAAAGAGACTGGAGGAGCAAAAAAAATCCCACAACTTAGTTTCATTTAATTTAGGAGCTATATTTTAGCAACAGATATTTCTCTGTGCTAATAATTTTATTTGAACACTTTGCCAGAAGGGCCAGTGGCCTTCTGTCACCATGGGGTTTGACATTTCCTATGATATCAGACCTCCGTTTGAGTGAACTACCAGATTGTTCAAATCTCTACCATTCCCGTTGAATATCTCCATCCCATAGATCACATCCTCCCTTCAAATTCATGGCGAGAAATTTCAGTCAACCATTTGTCCTTCTCTTGTTTCTCAAGAGAAAGACAAATGTTTGGTTTTTTTTTCCTGTGCTGCAACTAAGTGACACCAAATGGAGGCAAAAACGTCCAAGCTTATCCACCTTCTTCTCTTTGGATAGTGGCTGGGAGGAGCCCAAAGGAACATAAGGTTTCTTACTACATGTGGAAGAGGGACCTGGAATTTGGGTGAATGGATGAATCTTTCTGCTAGGGATGTGCCTTTTGCCTTTCTTTAGATAACTTTCCAGATTTGGCCACATGTGAAACATCTGAAATTGCATAGTCTCTGCATGCCCAGCAAATACCTCCCTGGAGTTTCTGTGCACGCTTCCCTCCCAGCTCTCATAGACCTTTGCAGACAGATGGGGAATGGCACCTTCCTCCCCCTTGCCTGTGGGGAAGTGTGCAGACAAACAGGAGCTGGGCAGAGCTGCACTGGTCTCACCTGAGGAGTACAGCATCAGGAAAGGATCACAGATGCGATAAGAGATGTTGGCACCTAACACTACTATTGCTTTATTTTTGCAATTACAATACTGCTGTGGTGTTGGGGTATTGCCTATTGATCACTGAGATGAGGAGCTGTGGAAAAGGAGAGCGAGGAGTAAAATGGTGATACTGCCTAGGTCATAGGGGCAGGCAAGGAAAATACCTCAGTGGCCACTGGTGTTAGAAAAGGAGCCCAGAGTGAGTGAGTGAGTGTCGCAGAGTAGTGGTGAGAAAAATCAAATGGGGAGCTGGAAATACCTGTGGCACAATGGGATGCGAGATCAAGAATCAACTAAAACTAAGAGTGAAAAAGCAGCAATGATGGCAACCAGGTAGTTAAAAAGAGACGAATCAGTTTGAGGGGCTAGACAGGACAAGAGAGGAACAAAAATGGGTGAAATGGAAGGGGGAGAGGCACATACGACATAAAAGGACGACAGCCATTCCCCTCTGCATCCTGGCCATAAACCCCAAATTCCTGACATTGACCACTCCTCTGTTGTCAACAAAAATAATCTATGCCCAGCTGCAAAGCAATCCAGCCTCTTCTAGTACTGGCCCACATAGACGATTAAAATCTAATGCTGCCATACTCTCCATGTCTCTGTGATAAATAGAAAGATTTCAACCTTGCTGACAATCCATTTGTCAATATGCCATGGGATGGCATTTTCAGGTTCTTCTCTTAAAAAGCTAAACCCTTTTTCACACATAAATTAAATTAAAAGAACAAGGGGGAAAATTCCAAGCGATCCCACATTTGAGGTTAATGAGTAATGGGATAATTATAATGAATAATAAAAAGATAATGAGTGTTCACAGAGAAGCCCATTACAACTGCGTAGACAACCATTACTCTGTAATTTTATACCTTTTGAACACTTGACTTTGCAACCTTAATGCTTTTTTAACATTGTTTTTGCCTGTGTAATGATATATAACAACCTCCAGACACCATCTGCAGTCTTCGTATTTCCTTGATCTCTTTCAAACAAATTTTAGTACTGGGTATGAAAAGAGGCAAGTGATTACCTCATTGAGCAACAGCCAGGAAACAGTGAGGGATGCATTTGGTCATTTCCTCTCTGCACATTCATAATTCGTATCTCAACAGCTGGGCCCACGCTACAAGCTCCTGGGCTTGGTTTGTCTGCTTTCAAGCATCTGCGTTTCTGACAGGTCTGTCAAAATTCCTTGATTCTGCAGGTTTTTTTCTCATGTTGGTCTAACCACAAAACCCAAGTTAATGAGGCTTCAGGACACAACTAAATATGTAATGGTTCAGTTAAGGTTGTGGCCAAGAGCATGGCATCAACCATTTTCTTGATTCCCTTTCATCTGACACTGTGCCGATTACATTATTTGCACGTGCTGTCCTTTACTGTTGGACCCCAGTTCAGACATGGTACTAGGCATATTTTTTTAACTGGAAAGAGGCATTACACACTTACAGACTATCACGATATTTCTAAGTTTACTGCTAGGAAAAGCAAATATTAATAAGGGTTGCTTTTACATTTCTTCAGGCATCACATATTTTAGCTGCAAAAGTCAGCTCTTAGCAAATTCTTAGCTCTTGTTTCCAAAGCATCCTAAAATTAATAAATGCCCTATAGGACTGTCCCAGGTCTTTGTGTCTCTAGCAACTCTGGGTCACCTCAAAGCCATTGGAAGTCCTTAAACATCTGCATCATTCAGACTGGAACTCTAATATGTACCATGTAGAATCCATCACTACACTACCTGCATTCATATATGCAGGTGGTTCTCTTGGCAGCTGAGATTTCTATTTGCAATAAAAGAAAAAAACCTGTTTGCAGTAAAGAGCAGACACTTTGGGGGACCAGCTCAGCGACTCAACTAACCGTGGAGCACACATTCTCATTTCCAGCAACATGACCCTGAAGCAGTCATTGCAGTCTGAGTGGAAAAGGGAGTTAACACTAAATAATATTAGATAAGAACCAAACTCTACTCAGCACTCTTCAAACAGCAAGAGAAACATGTCTTAGGTGTAAAGTGAGGGATCAAGTAGGAGAAAACAGTAGTGAAGAATGATAGGGCAAATGAAAGACCCCCTCTGCATGCCTCTCTGAATTGGTCTTTTCTATTATGTTCTTGGCTATAAGAGAAAGGTGACAGATCTCACGCTCTCACTGTCACAGCAACTCATTCACTTGTTCTTCAACATTACAGAGAGCAGTATATGAAATTCACAGTGTATATAGCTCTAATTTTATGCAGCAATTTACTTACATGAAGGAAACACAGTAAAACCTAATTCAAGAGCTACCCTGGTAACCAGCAAGGCAAAAAAAAAAATAATCAGGTGATGTATGGATACTTAGCTATAGGACTCATTCATCTATAAAGGTGAATGAAACCAGAGACTCTAACTTCCAGTGTGCTGCTTTGAAAAGGACCATCTCTGAACCAAAACAATTGACAGCTTTCTATATACATAGACACATAACCCTTGATCCAAGTAGGCCAGTAGATGACAGTGTGCCATTGCACACTTTGGTCCCACAGGACTATCTGGAAGCAGTTTGACCCAGTTCAGCAGAACTTGCTCTTAAGCACTGCAACCGTTTCCTGAACCAGCTATTTCAGACCACTTCCAGCAGTAGACTTTGCAAGCTGCATGTCCTGCCACTTGCTCCAGCTTCCCCAGGAGCCACAGCACCCATGGCTCTGCTCTGTGTGTGACTCCCATATACCTTCAGTGCTCAGTCCCCAGCTCTGGCCCCCTCCTTAGAGCTGGCGGTTGTTGAACGTCTGCCAGCATGAATACCAGTGCCTTTTGGCTGGGGAAGAGGTGTCATACCAAACCTGGGAGTTCTGGAATATGATACTGAGATTTCTACATTGGCCTGATGGAGCTTCTAAATTTCCACCTTAGTTGCTTTGGATAACACAACAGAATGCATATGAAAAGATGAGTTGCAAAGCAAACGGCGACAATTTCTGGAATACCAGAATTAAGACTGCTTATTCCACCTTAACTACACCCCTGAGTCTCTTCATAAGAATAAAATCTGCAGAATTACACCCAATTCTAATGCAAGGGCCCCTTGCCTTGTTCTCAGTGTTGGATGGGCCTTGCTAACTGAATAACAAAGTATTTCTTACTTTATTTTCTCATCACTTTTTAATACCTTACCATATTTACTGTACAACATTTCAACTCTGCTCTGAAGACAGAATTATTAATGTTTGCATAGGCTTTCAAGCAGGTGTTTTTCACTACACTGACAGGGTGTTTTAACACACATGTAAATTTGTCTTCCTAACACCCAAGGAGATAGAGAACTACGTTCATCTCCAGCTAACAGGTAGGCAACTGAGGCACATACGAAATGAACTAAAAACTCAGCACTGGTTTTTGTTGCATATTTAAGGAAGGACCTACATTTTGAGAATACTGTGCATCATGCAACACAGTCCTCCTCAAAGTCCAGGCTTTTGCCAGAAGACATATGCTTATTGGTCTCTACTTGTCTATTAACTGGAGGCTTCAAGTAAGCTCCTCTACTACATTAAAACCTGCAGCTCCTTCTCAAACAGGCCTCGGTGACAAAGCTGTCAGAGCAATCAGTAGTAGCAAGATCTTCCTATCCTCTCGTGTGGAGTCATCCCACCAAACTGCAGTAGCAAGCCCCATGGATATCCTGGCAGCAGAGACCTGCTAACCCCCGGCAGGCAGGTAACAGCTCCAAGCCTCAGACCCCCATGCTAATCTCAGTCTTCTTGCTCAGTAAACTTAATCCTACTCTTAAGGCAACTGAAAAGAAGAATTTTAATGGGAAAGGATGGGAAACATTAACAATAAGCAGTTCCACCAATCCCTTTCTATATATAAATTAATGATACTGAATTGTAAAATTATCAGAGAATGAAGCAATAATTTTACAAAATAGAGAGCTAAAATTGACTCCAAAGGATTAACATCCACAGTAGATTATCCCCTCCATACTAAATTGGGTAATGGATTTCTCTGAATAGAATATTTCTTTACAGCAGAAGGATGAGATACTCTTTTGCAAAAGATCTATAGTATCTTACTTTAATACATGCCTTTTGTTTTCTTGATCTGTCACAATCATTTAGAAGAAGTGATCTTGACTTATCAATGTCACAGGTGGACATTCTTGTTGAGATGTCTTAATATAGTGGGGAGAAACTCACAAGCCACATGTGATCTTGTTCAGAAAGTTAGAGCAGAGTTCTGTGGCTGAAGGTTTCTAGTCATTGATGGAGTATAAGTGGAACTCAAGTAAGCAAAAATAGCGTTGTGGTTAAGATACTGGACTAAACTCAGAAGATATCTTCTGGTTCCTGGCTCTGCTGCAGAAATCCTGTGTGTCCTTGGATAAACGTCTCTTGTGAGGCTAATTTCATTTATGTGCTCATGCACATAGTAATGAGCCTCATAAACAGCCTATAAATATAATCACTTGAAATAATTTTTAAGGTACAATCTCTCATATTCAGTGCGGGATTTCATGTTCTCTTGGGAAATGGGAAAGTGTTTGCTAGGCTAAAGGCATGAGATGGATTTGGATCTGTCTCAATTTCAGTGGCATCTGTGTGCACATTTAAATTTGGCATGTGCAGACCATTACGGTAAAAAAAAAAAAAAAAGAGTCTGCATTATTTGCACTATTTCTCACTTTCTTTCTGGGACTGGGATTGTTCCCAATTATGGGATGTCAGACTGCAGGGAGCAAGGAGAAACACACATATAGATGATGATATCTTTAAAATATGCACTGGCTCTGTGTCCTTTTTGTTCAAAATTCTTGGAAACATCCTGTAAAAATCTGTGTGCATGCACAACAGTTGTAATGATTCACACAGACCCTACTGGAAATCACGGACTCATATGTACATCTGGAAGTTACACGTCTCAACACGCACACTGCATGTAGCTATGCAGTTCACAAGCAAACTTCTACAGGAAGGGTGGTCCTAGAGCAAATGCCAAATCTGCTTGTTAGGGTGGTAGGCTCTCCATTTGTGGTGCAAGCTACTGATTTGCTGCTTCAGGAAGTTTGTTGATGCCCTGGGAGGCTCTGCTGTGGACATCCAGAAAGCCCAGGTAAACCACTGCTGCTCACAGCAGGTCTAGATCAGGTGGGCAGCAAGTGGACCCTAGGACTAGCCAGCAACCACAAACTGTGTCAACGTTATTCCCAGTTATGTTTCTTGATTCCCATTCAACCTCTTCCTTTTCAACAAGAATCATCTCCTCCAACATGTATCTTTATGCAGGTATTGAAAAAAAAAAAAAGGAATAAATTATACAAGTACATTTTGTCAGTCTATATCTATTGTCTGCACCTACTACCTATTTCTAACACAGTTTTCATAAAAATATGGCTCCCGGCTTTCCCAAGTAGATGTACCTTACCTGGGATATGTCATTAGAAAAACTTTGCGGCTTTTGTTTTAACTTAATCTATCCCGTTAAAAGCTCTGCACGGCCAGTCATTTCTCTGTGGGTTGCCTACAGGCAAAATGGTGTCTGTGTTTCAAAACTCTGCCCACCAGGAAAACGGTTGCCATAAAGCAAAGAGTTTCATAATATGAGAGTGTAGCTGAAGATACTCTTGATGATAAGCTAGGAACTAGTAGCGTTCATTATTAATTTGTAAAGTAACTAGTGTTTCCCTTAAATCTCTATAGCATCCCTTGCATCACGTTACTGTTTTCAAATAACTAAAAATGCCAATCCCTTAATGAATCAGACTACTATTAAATAGCCTATGATTGTTAAAGCACCAAAACATTATCAATTTCTAACATAAAAGTGAGAAGGCAAGAGACAAAATTAAGGACATAAGCAAAAGATACCTGCTATCTCCAAATGAAAACCATCTGTTTAGATGAGATGCAATGCAGCTAGAAAACCTGCCATTGCAGCATCTATAAGAGCCAATAACTCAAATGTGATCACTTACATATATTAAAAAAAGCAAGTAAATAACTCTTATGATAGGTTTGAAAGTAGGCTTTTGTTTTGTTTTGTTTTTGTTTCCTGGATGGGAGCCCCAGTGTATTATAGTTACTGAAGTGGATTCAAGTTCATTTAAAGGACAAAGGTACATTTTTGCAGCTTACCTTGATGTCTGCTCTGTTGGGGAATTAACAGACTTAGCAATTGGGAACACAGCCTTACCAAGCAGCACCCTTTTGTAAGGGAAAGGAGCAAAGACATGAAATGAAGAACTTTCCTTGCCTATCAGGAACAGTCTGAGCTATTTGTTAACTGCCTCGCCACTGGGATGTCTCACTAACAATACAGCCTGTAGCAAAGTGAGAATCTTGACACTCCCAAGAACTTGATCATTTTGGCAAGTAAGTTAGATCTGGGATGCTGAAGTGGAGAAAATGAAGATGTAATAATGTTGCGATGCAGTATTATTACATGATTCATAAACACTCATAATGGCATCAGATACCTTCCAAAAGAAGCCTACTGATAAAGAAAAAAAACACCTAAACAAACAAAACACCAATGTTGGTTCATGTTCTATTAAAGCTGAGGATACACTGACAGCTCAACAGTAAACTATATGTAACAATTACTCACTAACAGGTTTTATGGCAAGCTTGGATAGGTTCTTGCTTGTATCCTTTTGGCATTCACTTTTTTTTCTGTGTGTGTGCACTGTAATGACAAGGGCATTGCTCATGTTCACTGAAATACTTCCAATTACATACAAGCTGTGATCAGTATCATACTTACCACTGTCTCACACTGCTCCTATAGTGCTATTTTCTATTTTTCAGGGACATACAGTTAACATACAGGCAGAGAGTAAATCCAAAATGAGCCTTAAATAATCTTGTTCAGGGCTACAGAGAATAATGACTGTGTCTTCAATGAGGGGCATAATTACAACAAGCTGTCAAAGGAAACTTTAAGAAGGTTTGGGGGCAGGGGGAATTAAAAGCTATTTACCTCTATCAAAGCAGAATGAATAAGGGTAATGAGTAATAACCCTGAGAAAATGACAACAAAGGGGAACATTCTCAGCACCATGAGTGGGAAATTAATCAAGTCCCTCTTTTGTTAAACAGGTGTTACACAATAAATTCCCTGTGTTCCACCCTGAAAAGCATCCTTAATATTAGAAAGGAAAAAAGTTCTAAGAAGAAGTAAACAAGAAAAATGCTACCTTGTCCTTACAATGCATCATTTGCAAACGTCTCAAAGCACCTTTCAGTTCAAAACAGTAAAAGAAATACTGAAGTTCAGTACCTTTACAGAGTTTTGATTTAAAATTATGGAGAACATATAATGTCCTAAATAGCCAGTAGGTAATGGATCCTTGACTATGAGATCCATTTGGACAATATCAAAGCAGCTAGCAGCTACCAAAGTACCAATGCACCAACTGGAGATACACAAACATGGACATCTTGAATACAACACCTTGGTCCCCTAAGCCAGGGAATACTTAATTCAAGTCAGAGCAGCACAGTGCAGTTGTGTAAACAGAAGGCTGAAAATCAGGAAATCCTTAGTTCTAAAATGGGATCCAACTGTGCCCCTTTTTCCTGTCCACAAAAAAGTTAATGAAGCAACCTGAAGTCACCCGCCCTCTCCTCCCTCTTGGACAGAAATAGTAGTATGTAACTACCAGTCTCAGAGAAGGATTGGATTTATTAAATATATTAACATGGATGGATTATCTAAGTTTACAACTTTAACACATTTTGAGGAAGAAAAAGGCTCTATAAGCATTAGATATTCTTGAAATAGCGAGCAGAAGATATTTTCAAGGGGGAATCACTAAATTTCCTTTCTTTATGTATCGATTACTCATTAATGCAGCAAAACAAAGAAAGATTACATTTGACAGTTCTCAAGGAATAGTTTTCACTGTTACATATGCTCTTCATTTGACACCACAAATGAAAGCATTATTCAGCGGCCCCCTGATCATGGTCCCAAGCCATTCCCGAGGGCTACAAATTTAAGACTTTCTGTGCAAATTATCTTCTCTAATGTCCAGTTCAGCTTAGTTACATATTTAAAAAAACATGCAAGCACAATGCATGTTACTGCTACTCCTTGTAAAATTATTTGAGGAGTTTGTTCAGATGCATACTCATTTTTAGGATTATGAAATATACCTTGCACCTTTACACCTTCTGACTTATATAAAAATCTAAAAAAAAAAAAAAAGCCTATTTATTACAATAAATCTGTATAACCTAAAAAACAAAGACCACTCCTAAACAAAAAAAACCCCAATAGTATTTAATGTTCTGTCAGAAAGAGCCGATGTGAATACCCAAGAGATCTGTATGTTTTAATGAAAACCTGTGAAAAAGGCAGATGAAGGTATAGTATCTGATCATAAAACTGTGAGCTTAGAAACAATTCAGGAAACTGACACACAAAAGGGACACCTTGCAAAGACCATTTTGCCCTTTTTATCAAATATAAAATTTAGAAATTGCAGTAAAGTGAGGTAAAAAAAAACCCAACAAACCAACAAATAACCACAGGCAACCTTTTCTTCACTTTTTCCATTCAGGCAAGTGCTGTTGTTGTGGTGAGGGCTGTAGGTAGCTGAATGCCAGTAGTTAGGATAAATGAAACTGAATTGGAGGGTGATGTTTGGAAAAGACCCTCTAGGAAGAAATGAGCCTTGTAGAGAAGACATGAGAACCCTTTTGCAGAATACGAGGCACAAAATTGCTTTTGACTTAGCTTCTAAAAGAAGATCCAATCTGAAAACAAGTAATGTTCTTCTGGTAACCATAAATAATTGTTTTAAAAGGAGAATGGTCCTGTATAAGCAACCTCAGTGTCAAAGTCCAAAGAGAAATAGAGGGTTCTAAAAGGTGCAAAATTTACTGTATAGTCGGGCACCTTCTTCCACTATCTGCTTTGGAAAGTCTTCCACAAAAATCTTTCATAGCTTTTATATTCTGCAGTTTTACTTGATGTTGAATGAATATAATTAAAAGTAATGGTACATAAGTGTGAGAGTCATGGGCCTTGGATAGGTCGGTGAACCTATGCCAAGTTATTCTAGCTATATATTTTAATACTTCAAGTCTTAAAGAGAGATTTCCCTTGAATGTATACAAGCCTTATATTGCATATTAACTTGCTCTGTTTAGAATAAGATAGAAAAGTTGATGCAGTCCCACTAAATTTTGAAGAACCAATATATGTCTTGAAGCACACAAAAAGAAATCTCAGTTACCCAGACTACGTGCCTAGAATACATCCAAACTTTCCGAGTGTCATCGGCCTTGCTGAGCAGGCAGGCCTATGATTTCTAATCTAATCAACCTCAGGCTGATTGTGAAACCAACAGCTGTGTCAGAGCAATTGGAAAAATAGATACAGAACAAAGGGGAAGACCCATCTCAACAGGGCTTCTCCCTCAAGTGCATGAACTCTGCTGCAGTGGAAAGTATAAATATTTCATTCACTATTTTGTACTGTATTTCTCCTGCGATTTGTGCTCCAACTACCTTCTTTCAAAGGTGCATTAATGTCTTCTTTTAACAGCATCCCTTCTAAACTTTCCCCCTTGTTTAATGGGCCTGAAGGGATTAAACCCTTAGCAGAAAAATGCATCTGTTGAACATAACATCACAGTATTAGACTATCATAATACCAACTCATTTATTTTCATTTTGTGGAAGTATACCTTCCCTTGAGAATGATGCTACAGGGTATATTTCCTTCCTGATGCTTCCTTTCATGTATTGTATGATATTAAGGAGAAACACTTGTATTCAGACATCAGAAGCTCAAGGCCCACTTTTTACCTTGCATTTTGAGGCCACATTATATCAGAAAGATAGCTATGCGGATTAGAAAAGAGCTCCGGAAACCCCGCCTGTCTCAAAGAAGAGCAATGCGTGTTCTTTGTGCTTGTCACAGTTCTGGACACCGACCAGACAGAACTGACAGAAGTTTGCTTTTGGTTTAGGTGACTTCCTTGTGCACAAATTAGAGAAAGCTGAGCATAACATTTCAGCGAGGTCAGCTGTGATCTCACTGCTGGAACACATACCCCAACAGGCAACATCAGCACAAACAATGGCGTCATTCATCTTGTATCGTTGGGCATGCCCTTACAGCTAGGGTAATCCTTTGGGTTTGCAATAAATAGGGTTCTCTGCAAGGAGTGCTCATAGC
>VZTM01006220.1:11061-41007 GCA_013400555.1 Jacana jacana | reverse complement strand
CTCATAGCCTCCATCATATACAAAATCAAGACCAGGTAACCAAAATAGCCTTGAAATCAAGAAATTTGAGGGACTACAGTTATCAAAACTGGTAACTATACTTGGTTCCTTTGGTAACAGCTTTTGTAAACTTACCATTTTTTTTTATAGTTCACCCAAATGGAATGATGCTATTTCACCTCTAAACTAACTTCCCTTTAAGCCTGCTGAGAGAAGCTGTGTGTATTTGGTGCCAGAATCATAAGGGTCTTGAGTTTCTTAAACAGATACATGACAGTTCAGTGGGATTTTCAAAAAGCATCTGGACACCCATTCCAGGGTACATCTGTCTCAATTTTAGACAAATGCACACCTTCAATCAATGGAATCCTATTTGGCTTATTATTTGGCCCCTTTCACACTTATCTCTCAAAGCCTACCTGACTTCCCAATACATTTCTAATGAGCACAGTAATGGCAAAAAACACTGCAAAACCATTTGGAGATCAGAGAAGCTATTTCAATGCTTTCTTTGAAAGAGTACAGGCACAGCGCAAAGCATTTCCTAGATACCCACAGAGGTAAACTCTTGTGGAGCAACAGCTGCTACAAGCAGCCATCAAATCGGGGTGCAGTTCTCTTTCTTCTCAGTGAAAACTTAAAGTAGCCAAACTTTCTCTCATTGCTGCAATAAGCAGGATACCAAATAGTATTTCAGAGAGAATTACAAGGAGACAACCACCTTCGTTAGCTATATAGGACCTTTCCATAGCACAAGATAACATTATACACAGCAGAGGACAGCCTTTAGGACAGAAACGCATGAAGGTAGAAACAATATAGTATCTTGCTGCTTTTAGTGCAAAAATTACCATGCTAGAGGAAGGGGAGCGGAAGAGATGACAACCACCCTCAAGCATTCAGTTGGATTTGAAATGTATCCATTCCCTACTCAACAGCAACACAGAGCATCTACTACACTGTATGCTTCCTGCTAGGATCTGCTAAAAAAAAACCAAAACAAACATTTCCAAATGTGCCAGATTTTCATATTTTGTTAGCAAACTGACAAACTGTGATATAATTCCACAAACTAGATTTTTAGAGAAACTGCAGAGGTTGTACATTGAGGGATAAAAACAAGAAGCAGCTACTTTCCTATTAGGGCAAGAGAAGAAGGACAGCCTTAGGCCAGGTTTTCCTGAGGCAGTCTCAAGAAGCAGTTTGTTGAGTTGAGAAGTGTGTTTAATTCTCTTACCTAACACAATTGTGCTCAGGAAGAAATACAGAGCCAATGCTTAATGGTTCAAATGGAGATGTTGGCAAGGAGCTATTTTGGAAAGAGACAGATCTGCAGTGGTTTTGACTCAATTTTAGTCTATGTTGAAGCGCTCTCAAAGTGCTGGAGAGTGAAAATGTACCACATTTTCCTGACTGTTTCTTCATGCTAGCCTTTTTCCAAGATCCTGCACTCTTCCAGGGCTGAGGGCAGTCATCAGTCTTACCTTAAGAGAATTTAAGATGTCTGGTAGAGAACACAGGCAGAAATGGAGGGGTGGGGGAGAGAGCCATTACTTCTCTCTCTCAGTCAGCAAGTAGATTATACAGCCTATGGTACGTTTGCAGTGCAACAGACTTCTTACAGTACACAAGTGTGTTAATAGTTAGGATGTGTCTAAATGTATAACAAGCTTCACCTTCGGAGAACTCATTATCTAAGAGGGGAGTTAATGAACATTAGCACAAAACAGAACTATGGTTGCAAAATCCTAAAATGACAGGGAGAGGAAAATAACACCGCCTTGGAATCACTACAGGCTTAGCCACTGGATGATGCTGAGAAGGGCACAGTCCCTGTTGACTGAAACTAGAGATGAATTCAAGCCACACAAATTCCAGCTCAGTTTCAGACTTGCCATTATTTTTGCAACCTTGCAAAAATCAGCAACCTACTGTGACTGGAGTGCCCTTGCTGTCCTTCTTTTTCCCAGTATAAGCAGTGGAATAATCTGCTCTAATACTTAGAATTACTGAGGAAGAAATCTGTACTTGTTGCCACTTCCCGTAACTTTCCTGTTTACTGTAAGGCTTTTTCCATTAGCATGAAAAAACCACTGCATTTGACTTCCATCTTGCAGCAATGTATGGCTGCATAATCTTTCACTTTGGTCAGCTTTCCCAGTTGTCTTTCGTCTCTCTGGCATAACATCTGTTTTTCAAAGACAACTGCTTCTCCAATGTTGTCCTGGGACAACACTAGGACATCTTCCCTAAGGAAGGAATTTTCTTGCTGTTTTGCCTTGTATAAATTAGCAGCAACATCTTCCAAGATTCTTGCTAAACCTTTGGGTCTGATTTAGGTGTCAACTGTGTTTTCACACTGGACAGCCAACACATACTGCTTCGCTGGTGTTTTCATTATGCTGAACTATATAGAAACCAAGGGGCAGCATGAAAGGTAGGGCACACAGTATTGCATTAACAACGGCAATATTTTCATGTGCACTTATCTCAGGATGTGGATAGGATACCTGAGTCAGGGTGGCAATCACTATTAGATGATTGTTTCCATACCACCAATACACGTCCAGCAAAACCACACAGCCCTGTCATGCAATTCTGTGGTCTGTTTTGCTTTTCCCTGAGCTGATAGTTCTCCTTTATTTCTTGACATCATATATAACGTGGGAGCTCCTGAGATCAAAAACTTTACTAGGAAATAAAAATTGACTCATTTTGGTTCTTCCTCCATTATGGAGAAATGTTCAATTAGGAATCCCCAAAAGAGAGCAAATCTTTACTGTGGTTCTTGGCACTTTTAGAAAATCAACCCTTTTTGAATTGCCTCTTGTTAAGCACTGAGGATCAAATTTTCATATCAGTTTTGAAAACAAGGATACATCTATCTATCTATAAAATTCCTTTTACATTCATAGTGCTATCCATACATTTAATAAATCTGAGATGGGTCCAAAACCATATTGATCTTCAGATGCTGGCTGTGTATATTAATCTCTGCTTCTTTTTTCAGAGTGTATTTCACTCACTGACAAGGTAATTGGACCACTGGGTAGGTATAATGCTACAACCACAACGCTACAATCAGAAAGCCCTTTTCTGATTGCATTTTAAGTTACTTTTCTCCAAGTCTCCTTCATCAGTAACTGCTGATATTTGTGCAGCAATGGAGGATTACCTGAATGATGTAGAAAAGGAATACGTGAAATTACCAGGCACTTATGATGGCTGGCCAGAGAGACTATGAAAGCAATAAGCACCTGAGTCATGCAAAAAGCTTGAATGTGGATGTGATATGAAAATATTGACAGTTGTAACTACTTAGTTCTATTCAAATTTGCAATAAACATCACCACACAGGATGACTGAACCTGTCAAGCTGATCAAAACCCAAGGTGTGCATGTGAACTGAAAAGAATTAAAAAAAGCTCCATCGGACAGTAATATATAGTTCAATTTTCAAGTGAGGAAATAATGACTCCGCATACATGCAGCATGATGATCACAGTTTTTCTAGAGTACAGGCAAAGATAAGACCGCAGAAGATCCCTTATATGCTTTTTTATCCCTGAAGTTGGCCCATAACAACAGCTGTCCTAGAGGGTTAATAATAAGAAACAAAGTCTAGAAATTCTGCAAAGATTTCAAGGTACCACGGAAGTGAATGCTGAAAAGACTGAATCAGTATTGGGTCAGTTAGAGCAGCATCCCTTTCACTGCAGGCACAGTGCTAGCCCAATTTCCTTCTCTCTGAAAGCCAAGAATCTCCAGGCAGTGATGTTTGCCATGCTTCAATAGGAAGATCATTTCATTATACTGCTAGGGTCAAATTCCAAACTCAGATATATTAATATAGAGCTACCCCATTGAAAGCAGAAGAACTGCTTCAAATTATTATGTAAAATTATATATCTACCTGAGTATAAGGAGGCCATGATTTTTATTTATTTGCATGTGTACCCATTTTTTTTTAAGAGGGCAAGGATGGCCTTGAATTCAAGGAGACCTCAACATGCTTGTATTCTATAAAAGGGAAACTCAGCCTTCCTACACCCTTCCTCCACTCTCCTGTCAGATCCCTGCTTGGCTTCAAGGCTCACGGTCATTGCTTTCCAAACCCTCTCCCTCCCAACCCACTTTTAAGAGCTGAGTGAGATAGCAGGAGCTGGACCCTGCACTGAAATCCTACAAGCCTACCTCACACAAGGGTGAGATGGATGCTGAGCAGCCAGATCTTGCTGAATTCCTGCTGGCTGCCTTGCACAGCAGCAAGTAAGTGCAAACCATCTCATTAACACTGACTGGCTCCTGACTCATGCATAGATAAGACATCAATCAAATGTCTCAAAAGCCAAATATATTGTAGAATATATTTTTTTTTTCCCTTGGAAGAAAGAAAGAAGAAATTATTTTTCTTAGAGGGACATAAATTCCTCAACTACTCCTGTTGCTCTTGTCCCTAAGAAATTCAATAAAGAATAATTTCCTTAGAAATGGTCATTTAAATTGACCACCAAGAGTAATGCAGTTTTCATGTTTCCTCAAGAGGTAGAGGGTAATTGAGTTTATTTTAGCACAGATTTCACCCAAGCTGTATTTCTTTAAAGTCAACATTGCTACTGTTCTCCAAACAACTTCTTTTAAAAATGATCCTGTATTTGCCGTAACTAAGGATCATACCAAAGCTTTGAAGTGATTTAATAGCAGGCAGCCACTAGCCAAAAGAAATCATTTGCAAACTTCAGAAGCTATAGAAATTCATTACTTCTTTTAGCTGATTATATAGCTAACTTATACAAAACAAATTTTAATTATTGTAAAGAGCAGTAAGAGTGTAAATTCAAGCTGGGTCTCACAGAAAAAAATTAAACAGTCTATAAATAGTATCTCAAAATAAAATGCATTAGCTACACTCTGTGCTAAAAATAAATGATCCTGATTTTATTATAGTGAAATATTTTTTTTAATCTTCTAAAGTCTGATCCAGGGCCCTGTGATTCACCCCCAGCCAGTAAAGCTGGTTAAAGAGAGAGTATACAGCTCACAACTGCATAGTTCATAGAACCATAGAACTGTCTAGGTTGGAAGGGACCTTGATCATCTAGTCCAACCATCAACCTAACTGACAAAAAACAACAACCCATCACTAAACCGTGTCACTGAGCACTATGTCAACCCATCTTTTAAATACCTCCAGGGATGGTGAACCAACCACTTCCCTGGGCAGCCTGTTCCAACACTTAACTCTTTCAGTGTAAAAAAATTTTCCTAATTCTCTGAACCTCTAATTTTCTGAACCTCTCCTGCCACAATTTGAGGCCATTTCCTCTTGTCCTATTGCCTGTGACTTGGGAGAAGAAACCAACCCCCACTTCTCTACAACCTCCTTTCAGGTAGTTGTAGAGAGCAATAAGGTCTCCCCTCAGCCTCCTCTTCTCCAGCCTGAACAACCCCAGCTCCCTCAGCCTCTCATCATAAGGCTTACTCACCAGACCCCTCACCAGCTTTGTTGCCCTTCTCTGGACCCACTCCAGCACCTCAATGTCTTTTTTGCGGTAAGGAGCCCAAAACTGTACACAGTACTTAAGACGGAGCTTCACCAGTGCTGAATAGAGGGGGATGATCACCTCCGCAGTCCTACTCACCATGCTGTTCCTGATACCGGCCAGGATACTGTTGGCCTTCTTGGCCACCTGAGCACACTGCTGGCTCAAGTTCAATTGGCTGTTGACCATCCCCCCAGATCCTTTTCCGCCAGGCAGCTCTCCAGCCACTCTTCCCTAAGCCTGGGTTCTTTCCCCAACTATATGGGGTTGTTGTGACCCAAGTGCAGGACCCAGTATTTGTCCTTATTGAACCTCATGCTACTGGCCTCGACCCATCGTTCCAGCCTGTTCAGATCTCTCTGCAAAGCCTTTCTACCCTCAAGCAGGTCAACATTCCCACCTAGTTTAGTGTCATCTGCAAATTTACTGAGGGTGCACTCAATCCCCTTGTCCAGATCATTGATAAAGATATTAAAGAGAACTGACCCCAATACCAAGCCCTGGGGGACACAACTCTTGACCAGCTGCCACCTGGATTTAATTTCATTCACCACCACTCTCACTCACCACCACCAATTAAAGCCCACCAAAATATTAAATGTTTCTGTTTCTTCCTAGCAAGCATAAAGAAACGGTGGAGCTAATTACTAGAAGATAGCAAATAGACCAAAAGCGTGGAAAGGTTATCTTAAGGCTGTCAGCTGTTACAAAATACTATGATTTAGGTGTAACTGGGATAAGGAAGTCGTCCACTGCCAAAGGCTGAAAACTATATTAGTGGAAAGATCACTGCATAGATCCTATTAGCAGCTTGTTCTTTGACCTCTGGGCTGGCCCGAGCCTGTCTGGGTGCACCTGCATATCCACAGGCATGGAGAACTTCTCTCCACCACTCTCCAAGACAATTGGATCAGGACATTATGGTTGGATTGATCTTGCCCTCTCCTGAAGGGCCAGGATGTCAGGTATATGCATTTCAACTAAGAAGAGAGCTAACTGATAGAGCAGTAAACAGTAAACATTTTGGAATTGATGGAAATAGAGAATTTGTGGTGACCTGCTAGGAAGGAAAGATTATTATCTGCCAAAGACCAACATTCTGATAAGAATATAGAGTCTGTTTTGCAAAGTGATTTAGCCAAAATCTGACCCATACAGTGGAACTATAGTCTATAAATTATGCACTCCTTGTGTATTATTTATTTTATACCCAATTTTAATTGTCAATTTTATATTAAACATTCTTGTCGTTCACATACCTACCAGCATAGACATCCTCACTGACTATTATATTAATCCAAAAAGAAAGAGGAGGAAGATAACAGATGTACCAGGAAATGTTTACTTAATGTGGCAGTGCTCCATTCATACTGGTATTCTTCATACTTTGACAATGCAGTCCATGTATTCTGATGACAGTAATTAAAACTGAACCTAACTTTTTTGTCCTAAAAATAAAGACCTTGCTATATTTATTTTTTTTTTGAAAAATACAATGAGAACAAGCAGGTTTGGCTTTTTTAAATATTTGATTCTATATTTTAAAAAAAAAAAGTATTTCTCCTCAGATGTTATGCTACCTGTTACACTTGTTCATGAAGGTGGGAAAAGACAGAAATATTTTCAGTTCAAGTGTTTGTTCAGTTGGCAGCAGCCTAAGTAATATCTCAGAAGGCACTTGAGCCCTTCTACCGTCTTCCCTATCCAATTCCTAACCCTTCAGCCCTTGGGTAGCTTGACTGGAGTTTCAGTACAACTAATGGGCTTTCATAGCCATTACTGATTGGACAGTGTCTCCTCTATGTCAAACAATACAAGAAAGAGCAGCATCTCAATACAGGCAAGTGAATCTTTTCAATTCCACCATAAACAACACTAATCTATCTTTCTTAGGACACGTGCAAAAATGCCTCGAAATGGAAAGAAGTAGTCCGAAGCATAAGCTGGCACATCCATACAACTTGCATTGAAGTGAAGGCTAGAAAATATGCTAATTCACATATTTGGGGAGTTAAATTAGAGAACAATATTTAACAAGCTGGTTAAAATTGTTACTCTGTCATGAAATCACCAGTGAACAGCAAAACTAAGGTTACTTTGCTGAACTCTCCCTCAGCAAATAAATATTCTTCATTTTTTTGAAGTATCCTGTATCTGCTAGATACTCTTGCAGAAAACTTGGGGGGGTGTTTTGGTTTTTTTTTAAGGATGATAAACTATTGTCAAAAACTTTTGGCAATGCCCTAAACGTCCCGTGGCATCAGATCAGTACTCATCATCAAATTCTCAGGGATATTCCCTTTCTATGCTTACTTTGAGTTGAAACCACAGTTGCTCTGGTGGCTGGTTCAGAGTGCTCTCAGTTTGCTATTTATTTACAGCAAAGAGATCTCAAATGGGAAGTGCTTCTCTTTCTGTATCCTAAAATTAATCCTGATAGACAACTACTGCTCATTAAAAAAAAAAGCAAACTAAACTAAACAAACCCACAACCCTCCCAAGTACAGCACCTCCTGCTTATATGACTGATGGCAATACGTCCACATGTGCAGGGAAAGGTGGCTCTTCAGCTGGAATGAACTGTCACATTAATGAAGAGCGGAAATTTGCCATTTAAATCTGTGGCTGATTTCTACATTATCTGAAACAGTACATATTACATTTCTTATTATGAAGAAAAACAAAACCACTTGGGAAATTAGTTTTACTTCTCACCTTCTTTGTGTTAAAAGCAGAATGTAAAAATCTGCAATGAAAACCAGGAATAATTGACAGTTTATTTCCCCACTGAAGGATTAATGTGGGAATATATAAGACTGGACAAGTATTCTAAATTCGTCCTATAAAAGGAAAGCCAAAAACTTTTTGTTTATTTTATGCAGGTACCAAATAAAGATCTTTCTGTCCTACAGATTACAGACTTGAAAAGCCACTTTAAAATATTCTGTTAAGATCTCATTAATCATCAGTGCTGAATTCAAATGAGTTTCAAACATACTGAACTATCACTTTGCAACATATTACCTACCCAGGATTATTTTAATTTTCATCCAGTGCTACTAAAAATTCAGCTCACCTCCTCTGCCATATCTTTGTGTACATAATGAACTTTATGAGTTCTTACAGACACAATCTATTGCTTTTGGTTTGACTTTCAGGTAGTTTTTCCCAAGTCATTTTTCAGTAAATCAAGAAAGCCCAAATACAACAACTTACCTGACGAGAGTTGTCATCTTATTTTATTACAAGGCAAGATATTTGGGGTTTTAAAGATTAATGCACTGGACTGGTCACCCTCATGTCACCACTAATACATCCAACAGCACACTCTCAGAATTGAAAAACAAAACCACCATCAACCAAATAACGCCCCACAGCTATGTAACTTCTTTAAATCATTGATCCAATTTGTGGAAGCTTATGCAAGTCCATAGAAAAAATACTTTACCTGACCAAGTCAGATTTCATTTAACTTTTTACATTGACTTTCAAAGTGAGAGATCAAACATGTTGGGGAAAAAAATATCCTGCAAAAAAAAAAATGCTGCAGGGAGATCCATGTGGGGACTCCACCTCAGGCAATTGTATCAATGTACATGGGTTTAATGCTGTCTCAGAACTGGTACTAGTTTCAAAACATCAGGATGGCTAATGACTGGTACCTTCTGGTACATTTAGCAAGGTGGTAGGGAATAAGAAACGTGAGTTCCAATCTCAGTAATGTTCCTCATCTAATTTCACTGTACATCAATTCCTGTAGCTATAAAAGAACTGTTCTCCCATTGAAATACTGAGGATAACTGCCAAAACTCATAGTATGCTATGGAATGCTTTATTAATTAATCTGAAAATCGTCAGCCAAAGTGTGGGGCAAACCTCACAGTTCCTGGCTTTAGAGCCTGGGCTTCTTTCAACAGTCTGCATTGCCTCAAAGAGGGCAAAAGCAATTTGTGAATAAAAACAGTGGTGAAAATGCATCATCCACAGCTACTGAAATAATTTCTAAACTATTAACAAAAATAAATCCCCAAAAAGTTAAAGTAAGCAAAAGAAAACAGCAAAGGTATTTCCAAGAGACAGACCAGGGTGCAGAAAGAAAAGGAGTTGAGGGATGATTTCCAGCTTTGTAGAACTCTGCAAGTGGGTGGTTGTGTTAAATATACTTTACTCCAGTATTTTTAAGCATTCTAAACACTTTTAACAAAATACTTGGAAATAAGAACTATCCACAATTGACAGAACAAATGTATGCAACAGCAACCATACAAGCAATTATGTAAAATATGTCTAGGGAATTTCCCTCCATCAACTGAGAAAACAACAGTGAAGAAAACCATATGGGGATGGAATATAACATGAAAATATTTTAACTGTTGCATCAATAGGAAGAGTGTGAAGATTTTCTGTGGGATCATAGATGCCATTCCCTAGAGATCATACATTTGTATCCTTTACCAATTGAAGGAATACTGCTATGTTTATATTCATAGCATTTAAGAGCAAATACAGAAATGAAAGGTGACTTTCCTAATTGCATTCAGAAATATTCCAAACATTACTACTTACACATTCTGGGAGTGACGCAGCAGAGAATTTTCAAGGCAGTTTATTAAAATGAATAGTGTTACTACCTCTCTCCCCATCAATCCTAGAAACTTAGTTTGGAGACTTGTAAGGATTCATCAAAATATTCAATGGTGTTAATGTCTACACTAATTAATCTCTGGAAGGCTTATTAGTTTTTTCTCGTTGAGTTCATCTGTTGTTACTACTGCTCAGCACTCTCCCCTCTGATGCGTAAAATCCAATGGAAGCACCGTGACAAGCCAAAAATAAGTTCATTTTAGGGTGTACATTCCCATTTACAGGTGCTGGTCTTTGAGTTTTTCATGGTTTGCTGAGCACTTCATTTGGGTTGGCAGATCTGGTGGGTCATATGGTGACAATTCTCATTTTCTGCAGCATCTGAAATGTCCAGTCATTGCATCATTGACAGCTAAAATTAGATATTTGGCAAAGCAGTCCTAGAACTAAGGACTTGATTAAGTTGCCTAATTATAGCTGCCTAGTGCCATTTGCGATGCCCTAGAGTACCCCTGGCAACCACTGAGGTCTTGCAGGTAGCACACAAAACCAATGGGAGACCTATGGCGCTCCAGAGCAGGAGCTGCAGGCAAGGAAAGATAACCCCTACATCATTTCAAATGGCACAGGGAACCTTTTTGTTTAGTCTCATTTAGGAGCCGAACACTCCACGTTTGCCATAGGGATACTGAAAAGATCAATTCTTCTGCCTTAGCCACTTCTTGCATCTCAGCAGGTGGGCATGGGAGCTCCCAGTGCTGCTCTGTGGCTGCTCTCCTGCACGCATCATGTGGAATATGAAAATAGGTCAGAGTGAACTTTAATTTTTGGGGGGTGAGGAGGGTGGTGGAGAACTTCTTCAAGGGAACAGAAGGGAGGGCTTGCATTCTTCCTCCATATTCATCCCATCACTGATCACTCAGAGGAAAAAAGAGACCTGCTTGAGGAATTGTGTGTGTTAGTTCCTACTGTATCATGGGGCTTTCCTTGGGGGCGTCCAAAGCAGAATCCAGTCTTGCTTAATTTGTGAAATTTGACATGATTACAGACTGGGGTTGATAAGGTTTGTGTTTAGGGAGTCTCGATGGCATCTCTGAAGATTGTAATTCTTCATCCACTGCTCTTTCTTGACAAGATTGTATAAAAGTGGAATAAAAAATTGCTTTACTCTTCTTTTCCACATTAAGTAGAAAATGGCTTTCTCAAGAGTATGCATTTGCACTGGACTCAAGAAAACGGACCCCTGCAGAGCATGAAATGACACTGGGGAATACATTTTCCTTGACACACTGGGCATTTTTCATCTGTCTGAGGCAGCTCTCCCAATTCCCCGTCCCCCTCCCTTTTTTTTAAACAAAATTATGCAATACCCTATATCAGCACTCGTTACTATATTCTCCTTAAAAAAGAAAATGAACACCAACAGTAGAGAGGGAGAAATAATGTTTACAGTAATAAAAACAATACGGTCTCAAAGAACCAAGCACTATTTGGAAAATGGTATAAAAAATATAATGCTCATATAGTTTCCCAATGCCTAAAATTTCACATTTACTCATGAAGGTGTAAAATATTTCCTATAAGCCTGCTGAAATTACATGAAATCTAATAGTTTGATGCCCAAGGCAGGGCTAATAAACTTCCCCCGCTTCAGCCCAACAATTCTACTGGCTGAATAAGCAATACTGAACAACTACCACAGCTAAAAAGTCTCCTGAATATCAAATCCCTTTCTCCAACAAAATAACTCTCATTGAGGCCAATATTTATTCTGACTGGCATATATTTCTGTTCAGATCAGCAATTTGCTTTTTTCAAATCTGAATCAATGTACAAGTGAATGGTCTTACATTTTTACGATAGGGAAACTGCTTCCAAACCCCTCTGCTTTCTGCATTAACTTGATCTGTTCAGCTGCACAATAGATTGGTTAAGATGATTATTAGTGATATGACTAAAGTTATTCTGCCCACCATCATTATTAAATAGTGCATTCAGAGCATGAGCTAGAAATAGCATGCTTAAAGAGTGCCTAAAACGGAACAAATGCTTAAAACTACTATGTAGTTAATGAACAAGGATATTCATTGAAGTAATTCTCAGTCAGAAACTGAGATAAAAAGCTTGCTGTTGAGCAAATGTAATTTAAGATATTTTGGGAGCCAATGTAGACTGGGGGTGGGGCATGAGACTCGTGCCAAGAGTCCCTGGTAGCCGGTGACTTCCATGGAGTGGATTGTCGCTAGATGGCACAACCTCCTGGCCTTCAGTCTGACCTTGTTCTCGCCTCCCTAGAGAAGGCTGTGTACCCTAAACTTAGGGACTGAAGCAGACACTGAGTGAATACATCCAGAAGTGGTTTGTTAGAGTTGGTTTGGTTTCCATTTTGGTACCCAAAAATTTACGCACTCTGCTTTGAACCATTTTGTTTTCTTTTTAACTGCTAGTCATGTTTTTATAAAACCAGGATCCAAGAAAATATCTTCAGCTTGACTGAAAAGCATATCACAAGTTTTTGTCATCTTCATATCAAACTTTAAGGAAACTTTGAATTTGGTTCAATATTAGTAAATTAAAATGTAAACATATAAATATATTAATACTCTATTTAATAAATATCCAACATTAAGCAGTCCCAACTGGTTTAAAGTAATTCCAGATACAAGGGGTAAGATTTGCAGAATTTTAAAATATAGGTTAGCATATTAGACAAGATTTTGAACAGATTTTAACAAATTACATTTGGATTAAAAAGACCACGTATTCATTTATTTATGCCCTATGTTTCTGCTTTGGTCTTGAATCATAATGCTACAGAGAAGAAAAATATTTTAAGATGGATAAAGATGGGAGAGTAGGAGAGAAAATGAAAAAGTTTATAAACTGCTCTTCGTTTCCTACACTGTAATAGAAATGCATACTCTTCCTATGAAAACCCTGTGGCACCCTCATGTGACTATCACTTCGGTAGTGCCTGGCAATGTCAGGTAGAGTTTCTTGAAGGCTCAGATCTTTTAGCTTCTAAAACAGTAACAAATAAATTAAACCAACACTTTTCTGAATTGCCATCCCAGGCTGAAACAATCTGTACAGGGAGGCAGATTTTTCGAGAGATTTTGTATGTGTGACAAGTGAAGAGATGTGGCATCTACATTACTAATATACATCTGGTGAAAAGGTTCCCTCCTTTGCCATGTGCATTGTTTAAAAGTAAACACGCCAAGAATTTGACCATTTTAATCTTCTGTTTATCTGAGAAACTGGACACCTATTCCTTATTCTTAGAAAGAGAGTTCTTGTCAGCATTCATGAATTTCTCACTTGACCCTGAGCAGCGAGAGAAGCAGCCTGAGACATATTGCAAAGCCAAATGTTTAAAGTTTGTATCAATATACACGTGGGACAGAGGTAATTTACTCAGTGAAGGAAGAACCCCCTGCTACATTTAATCATGCTCAAGTGCATGGGAAAGTGCCCTTCCGGCTGTTGTTTCTCTTTCTCCGCCTTTTTAAAGCAGCTATTGAGAAGCCCTTTTCTTCTCATGAAACACCTTAAACACAAAGCCTAATTAAGCTAGTAAAACAGCATTAAACCTGGGGAACAGACTTATCTCCAGCCACTACAGTATGAAATTACACTTTGGGTGAGGGTAGGGGAAATCAATGTTATGTTCACCTTTTAATGAGAATATAAACACTTCTACATTAAAAGATTATTTCCTTAAAATCCCAACAGGTAGATGGGGGATTCCCTTCGCTTGTCAAAGAATAAAACACAGGAAAGGGAATGGGGGGGGGCGGGGAACCAAAACCACCTCTTTGCCTCATGTGCAAAATGTATTTTCCTGTCTTCAATGATCTCAAGAAAAGCCAGAAGGGGACAGAGCAAAACAGCACACATGTATCTTTGATTAAAGACACATGGTGAGGGCAACACTCAGAGAGCCAATCTGCCTCTTCTTTAGAACCAGGCTTGTTTCAGTGTATCAATACAACAGATAATAAAGACTTAAGTACATGACAAAGTGCCTCTTCTTTAGAACCAGGCTTGTTTCAGTGTATCAATACAACAGATAATAAAGACTTAAGTACATGACAAAGAAGTCCACATCACAGTCAAACACACCCGTTGGCTACTTTTGTTCATCAGACCATCAATGAATGCCAACAGGAATGTCTTGGTTGAAGCCAGTGGGACCTCATCACTCATCATCTGAGAGCTTTTGGCCGATTGCATTTTCTACACAGAAAACTATTTTCTGTACAGAAAGAGCAAGTACATACTTTGGGTGTTTTTTTAGAGGGAAAAAACAAAAGTGAAGTATCAGTGGGAGACATTCTGTGCAGCAACAGGCACCATCACCTCCTCAGACTGGAAGCTGTATTATAAATGCCCAATATATAAGCAAGGAGTAATGTCCACAGCTGCAGATCTGCTGCTACCACAGCCATCACTGGACACCACTGTAGTAAGCAATGTATTGAGGAAACCTTCCCTTCCTCACAAAACTCAAGTATAGTGCAAAGCAAGAAAAAGGCTTCTGCTTCCAGCTGTGCAATTTGTGGAGGATGACTCTCAAGCTTATCCTCCAGTTCACTCTTTGCACCAGTAACTTTGTGATCACTAGCTTTATTTGCATCTGCCTTTGAATTACATTTGATTCACTTTAGTTTGAATCAAAATGAATTATTTTCACTTTGGGTGTAGGAAATTAGATGTTTTATTTCTTCAGTCATATGACTTTTAAAAATGTATAAGGTCAGTTTTAAAAAGTATTGCTTTAGTAGGAATGACATCTCTCTTGAGACTGGTTTGTCATTGGTTTGTTGTTTTTTTGTTTGGTTGGTTGGTTTTTGTTTGTTTTGGTTGGTTGGTTTTGTGTTGGTTTTTTTTGTTTGTTTGGTTTGGTTTTTTGGGAGGGTGGGGGGAATAGGGTGTTGGGGTTTTTAGGACTAACTTAAATATGGTGAAAACAAAATTTCCTAAGAAAGTTACATGTAACAATCTAAGTTCACTTTTGCTGGAAGAGATTATATATATATTTCCTCCTTCTATGTATTTGACAAGTTGTTTATAGACACTTTAACAGTTTCGCCAAAAACACAACGTAATTGGCACTTTTCCTTCTGTGTGGGTTTATCCTCCCTTTTTCAGAGGAAAAATCTTTCCTTTCCCCCTCCCTTTTTTATTCTTTAATAAGGAAATATATTTTTAATCTTGTAAATTACTCTACCCAGAGAGACCCCCACACCAACGCAAACATCCCTAATGATGTTAACAAGACTAGCAAAAGGGTTAGTTCACACAGAACATCTTGGAGTAAAGTACCAAAATTAGATGTAGTCCTTCGAATCAATTAATTTCTTTTTAATCAGTTAACAAGATTTCAGTGCTGGTTTCCCTTTAAAAATAAGTTATACAAAAGGCGTGTGACTTCACAAAAGCGCTACATTAATGTTATGGGGGGATTTTTTCTACCTCACTAATATTTCAGGAGAAACTAAGTGATTGTCATGTGGCACACTCAGTCCTGGAACAGCAGCACAGCTGTTTACTCCCAGACTCTGAGCATTTTTCAGATCTATGCATCAGTCTGCGTTATCTCTGAAGGGAATTACAATCTTGCCATAAGTAGAAATGGTTTCCATATTCAGTTTGCCTGGTGTACAATACTTGACTGTAAGAATAACACATCGAGTGTTTTGCCTTCTCTTTCTATTGCCTTTTTGGCCTCAAATTACCTCCTTTAGTGCAAAAAAAGAGGACAAAATAAAACCATAGCAGAGAATCACAAAATCACTCCATTTCGCATTTCAGAAAAATCAAAATGACCAAACATCTTCTTCAGATACCCTCTGCTGGAAAACATCATGTTTAACTCTCTGCTCCTGAATTAACTGATCATATTGGAGCAGGGAGGGGGAGGTGGGAAGCATGAACATTTAACTGCCTGAAAGACTGGTATCTATTTCAGTAAAGGTAAGAAAGGTGCATCTGACTTCTTTGACTATGAAGCAATGAAATGGACTCTATTAAAAATTCTATTCAAATAAAGGGCAACTTGCCTTTAGGATTAGACTATACCTGACAGGTTCCTCACAGAAAGGTATAAGCATCATAAACTTATCAGCAAGTAAAAATGTGGTCTACAATGAAGAGACTTAGCCATAATGCACACAAACAGTGACCTGGTTATTTTTCCCACAGGTGAGAAAAAAGTTCTTGAAATTTGAACTAAATTTCTTTAAATTAAACATGTTGGGTTTGTTTAATTCTCAAGCAACAAGTATGCTGGGATGTGGCTGCTCTGCAGTTGTACGTGACCACTGCTAGAAACTCTATTAGTTTACCCTGTGCAGAATTCTATTCTTTAAACAGATCTCTTCCATCATTCATCTATTAAATATATACTGAATATATTCACTCTGGGCTGAAACCTCCATGGAGTCAGAGTATCTTAACTCTGTGATGAGCAGGGTTGCTTTTCAAGGAAAGGGTGAGAACTTCCTCTCTTCAGAAAGAAAAGCCTGAGCTACATTTTTTTGAAACCTTGGTCCTCGTTTTCATTATGGTAAAATAAATTTAAAAAAAAAATAAAAGAAAAAGATTAAATGATCTAAATAATGACAGATCCACTACCACTTCTTTAAAATCTCTATCCCAATGAACCTTCAGAACACCTTCACAAACCGTTTTCCTCACGTAGTTAGTGCCAAGAGATTTTGTTCTTAAAAGACTGAAAAGACAATTCTATCAACCTTCAATCTATAATTAATTCTTTTACTTTTCTACTCCCAAATAAAGTATTAAGATAAACAGCCTGATTTGGTACCAGGCATTGTTCATTGTATGCTCTCCTCGCCGATGCTACAGCTTTCACAGTTCTGTGTGACCTGCATAACATACTGTATGTGGGGCAGTGAATTACATTCCTTTCTAAGAGACCATGCTGAATTACAATTTCTTTCCCAGGACTCAGAGGTGAATAATTGCACCTGTTCTCCTTAAGCAGACAAAAGACATTAAGTAGCAGCCAAATGGAAAGAAAGATTTAAAAAGAAAATCACTTTATATTTTGGTAGGAAAACAACTCAATTCAACCTTTCATCCAGCTGTATACAACACGAGGATTTCTACTAGTGCAACCTCTGAAGAAAGAGAAGCTTTCAATCAAAGACAGACTACCCTGATAACAAAAGCAAAAATTGAGGTGCTTTCTAGAAGTTTACATGAGACGACTTTTAAAATAAATCATTGACAATACAAAAAGAGAATCAGCTGCACACCTAAGTGTTTGTGGGCAAATTTTCTCATTCACATGATATAAATGAAGAAATGAAGAAATGAAGATGGGGGAACAAATAAAGCCTCAGTACTTTTCCAAGACCACACAGAGATGCGGTAGTAGAACCTAGCATAGAGCAGAAGTGAATATGCTGGAAGAGACCACAACCTAGATCTCCTGACAACCTTCACACTGTTTCTTAAAATCACAGAATCATTTAGGATGGAAAAGATTTAAGATCATCAAGTCCAACCATAAAGAATTTGTGACCGTGCTGAACGTAAGGGCTGAGATTTGCTCTTACTGACTGCAAGCGGTCGGTAGATCTGCGGCAGTTCTGGTGTCAGAGCTAAACTGGCAGACATGCAAGGTCACTAGGGTAGAAGGACAGAGCTTCAACAAAGCATTCCCCCTTGGTGCCAGGAGATTTCTAGCACCTGACCACGCCAAAGGACTAATGCTCAAAAAGATGAGAAACAAGCACAAAAGGTGAAAATACTGTAGAGAATCTCTGCAGAGATCTTTGCAATATTTCTAGGCTCTTTCAATTTTTTTTCCTCTCGCATGGGAGCTGCACCTATACCCCATGAAGACAGGTATTTGCACATGAATGGGCCAAATGGAAAATATTCCACTCCTTGTGGAACCTAAAGGTAATCTCTTTGGCAAAATCCAGGCAGTACACCTTGCAGCTATAAAGAAAACCACCATAGAAAACTATACTAAAATATTGATACCCTCAGATAAAATAAAAGCAGAGGAACAAAGGAGGGATGCCTTGGTGGGAGGGTGCCTTTGCAGGAAGCATGTCTCTTTTTTCCCAAAAGCACAAATACCAGTATTTAACATCTGCAATAAGAACTTGATATAGGACCAGAGAGAGATACAGATTAAAAGCAAAGAACCTGCTTTCAATTAGAAGTTTTGGTCTTCAGGAAACACCTCCATCACCTTACGGTTAGAGGCTTTAGAACAAAATTAAACATTGTCTAGTTACATACTTGAAAAAATACAGAAAAACTGCCTGGTTTTACAGATAAGGCAACAACCTGAAATTAAAGAAAATCAAAGCCTACTGCCTTGTTGTTTTCCTTCAACAACTGCATGGCCCTGGGGTGTTGGGTAGGATCCTTTCTCCCACTGTCTCTGCTTCCCTTCCCTCCTTTTTGTCCCATCTAGTTACACGCTTTGGGACAGGGACCTTCTTTTACAGTATATTGGTACAGTTCTGAGGTCAATTAGAGTCCTTATCCAGGAAAAAGTCAAGAGAGCGCTGTGCCGAGTTGTTCCCTGAGACTCAGCAATAAATAAAGCCTGTTTTCCTGTGGATTTCTATTTTCCCTCCTTCAGTTCCCTCCTTTGTGTGTCTTGTGGGAACATGTTCCATACAATGCTTCCAGTCTCCCCAACATGAAGTCCACCCACTGTAACCTTCATCTTGAAACTGGCCAAAAGTAGAGAAATTATGGGAAAAAAGGCTCAAGAGAGACACACAGATCACATTATCTGCCAATGTGTTTCTCTTAAAGGAAACACAACTAATACAAGCAACAGCAAATATTTCAACAGAGGTGAGGATGATCAAAATTCAGATTGCTTAGCAGACTAATCACAGTCATACAAGAAACTCCTGGGTTCTTGGTTTTTTTAGGTCGTGTTCTCTCAACAAAGCATCTAAATTGCTGATGGAACTTATGCCAGAAAACAGCAAGAGACAAACGATCTTTGGTCAGCATTTGGGTTTCCAGTAAAGCAACAACAGTTGACATCTGTAGAGGGTAAAAAACCTGAAATTCCATCAAAAGAACATTTCACTTTGACAAATCAGTCTTCCCACAGACATGCATTTCTTCCAGCTCCCTTTGTAAACAGAAGTCACTGTTGACGGTGCTGTTAAAGATCATCCCTTTTGCAAGACTACTGTAAATAAAACTTCAAGGCAAGGAGGTAGGTCTAAGTGCAAAAGGAAAATGTTCATCCCCTATGCCTTCACTAAATTTTGTTCATCTATATCAAATCAATACCCCAAATTAAAATGAAAAGAGAAGATAAAGAGTCCATCAGCAAAATTATTTGAAGCGGTATTTGTTCATACTAGTCCAAAACTCTTCAGCCTTGGGGGCTGCAATACAACAAGGAAATCTCCTGAGCCTGTTAATTATTTAAAATGAAAGCAACAAAGTTGCTGGCCTTTTAAAATAATTAATCTTTCAAAAAGTGTCAGATGTCTCTAAAACATGTGACAAGTTGGCAGTTTATAGCATCTACTCTCAAGCCCTAATACCAGGATTTCCTCTGGAGCCTGGAGGAACTCATCACCTTTACTAACAAAACCTAAAGACAACCTGTCTAGCTCACTGAAAATGAGATGGAGACGCTAAATTAGAACCACAGACCTCCTATTTGCTAAATTAAAGAAGAAAACCAAAACCAAAATAAGCATTAGAAGCACGTATATACATATATTTAGACACACACTTATATATGAATGCAGTCACAAATACATGTAGAGATATGTATAGGCAGATATATAAGCTGTAAATTACAGACTTTACTGAGATCTGTATTTACTGCCTCCTACAAGTCTATTTTACAGTCTAAATTTAGGGAATTTTCCTCCATTCAAAAAAAAAAAAAAAAGAAAAAAAAAAGGCAGCATCTGGTTTATATTTTTCAAGTCTATTCAGAAATACCTTAATTTCTGTGTATATCTACCACTTTGGTAAGTGGGAATAAAAACAGAGAAACAGCCAGAAAATTCCTATAGAGCTTGTTTGTAAACAAAAAGTTCCCATCTCCAAAACAGTTGCCCTTATTAGCACTAGGTGGTGAGAAACCTTTCAGCAGTACATATCTTATCAATATGGTGGAGATATAGCAATATCTATTTTTTGGTCATTTCAAAAAGTTCAATTATGTTTTTCACAGAGAAATCTCTCTTACTGAAAATAGTGCACAAGAGTTACATGCTGTGGATTTTCCCCGATCTTGTTAATGTTACCAGGTCAGAAAAAAATATTTTGTCCTTAAGCTTTTGTGGAAAATCTGAATATTTATTTTCTCTTAAAACACAAGCTAGAGACAAATCTATAGAAGACATCAACAAATATCAATTCACAACATTCGTTAATTGATTTTTTGAGAAAGAATAACACGATATAAAGTATGTGGTGTGTAAATGAGTAGTGGATACAGGAAAAAAATAACATCAAAACAACATTCACCCAGAAAAACCAGAATTCTGAAACCAACCATCACCAAACTCAAATTTAGGTAGAACTTCTCTGCTATCCCAGACTTCTTTTGAAAGATATTTGTTGCAAGTCGGCTGAAACATTTTGCATTAGCAGCACTCTCCACTCTGAGAGGCCTTGTCCTTATTGACCAGGGCAATCAACTTCAAAGTGTAATTGCCATTCACCAAAAGTCCTCCAGAAAGAAAATCCTCACTTGGTCAACCTCAACCACCCATGGGCCTTTCACACACTAAACATCAGCCCTTCCAGGTTTGTGGGGCTGCATCCACCCCGTTGCACCTCTGCAGGAGCCAAGCAGAGCCACAGTCAGCATTTAACACAATTAGAAGAGCACCATATATATTTTTAAATAAAACTGCTCTTTGAGGTACAATACAGTGAAGTACTCTGGCTAAAGTCCTGTGTTATGGGTGATTTTCCCCGACAATCCTTCACAGAAGTTCAATTTCAAAGCTTAATACACAAAACAAATACGCTGGATACCTCAAAGGCTGAATGGAAAACACGTTCGTGGATTTTGTGATTTTTTTTTTTAAAGGCCTGGCCAAGTTTTAATGGGCTGTCACACACGACTGATTATGAAAGCGCTACAATGAACTGAGCTGATAAGCTGATCTGATCGGAATTAACTGCATGTGATTGCTGCTTTGAAAAGCTGGCCTAAAGAGGCAGCATTGAAAGCAATCTCACAAGTCACTGGTACCGCTTGCCTCAGCTATAAGTAAGCACAGATGGTGAGAAAAGTTAATTAAGAGACATATTTGTTTGGGGGCTTGAAATTTCCACCCTCTCTTCTCCAAAGAAGCCAAGCCACAGTGAAAATGTGTTTTACATTTGCGGCCTAATAAGTTCATGTTTTTGAGGCTCTGTTCCTGTAGATGGAGGTACTAGATAAACAGAATAAATAATTTATGTCAGCAGTTAGCATATGGATTTGCACTTGATCACCAAGCTACTCATTGCACCTGAGAGCAACATCTTGTCAATTAAAAATACTCCTTTCTCCACAGTTCTTCATTTATGTTTCTTCTACCCAGCACAGCTTTTCTCTTATACCACAACTGATAGCCAGCAATGGAGATGTCATCCTTTTCATTCTTACTTTAACGACTGCCTTTTTCATTTGCTTCCTCACTTCTTGCAGTCTATCAGATGGAACATGTCACCAATTACAAAAAATTGCTTCTGGTGAGAAACCTTTTCTTTTTCCTGGTTGGGAATTCTCTTTCCCAGTCTCTCCAGTCCACACTTAAACTTTCCACCAATTAACTAATGGGCTTCTGAAGCTGGGGCTATGACAGTGCTCTGTAAAGAGTTCACCATCTTTAGAGGATCAAAACATACCCCTTACAACTTAGATAATAAAAGACTGTGACCAATATCACAGAGCAGACATTTTGCTCAATGGTCCTTCAACAGTGTATGATTCTTTGGACCCATTTCACACTTTTTTTTACCTGTGGCTACTAAAATGACAATGGCCAGTAGCACCAAAGAAATACTGGCTGCAAAATGGTAGGGATCAATCTCACATGAAAGGCACTTGAAGATAAGAATGGGTTAACATTACAGACAGAAAAAGTGAGATTTCAGAACTTTAAGTGAAATTGAGATGTTCTTAGAGAGACATTTCCAATTCATGCCTACTGTACTATTTATTTCCTTTCCCATCATTGCTGATTATAAAGATGTGCATGTGTAAAAGGAAGTTTCTTCAGCTCTAATCAGACCAGCTCTATTCCATGAATCCACAATCCACTGTTCGTGACAGTACAAAATGAACCAGGCAGAAGGCTCAAGACAGATCAAAAAGTGACAGCTTCTATTTAAACAGATATCTTGGAAATTAGCGATGAGAGAAGACAGTATTAGACTGTGTAAGCATTTAACTCTTTGCACTGTCTCATTCTCTAAAAAGAGCTGCAATGGAATTACACACTGGAAAGATCTTGGTATAACAATATTAAATAAATTGGAGTGCTGATCCACTCCACCTTTATTTCTAGAGAAATAAAGGCCTGTTTTGAATTGGACACCCATGCTATTTGTATTGAACACTCTCTGGATTTAAGGAAAGGTGCTTCTTAAAATATTATCTTTGCATTATAGCGTATGGTCACATAATTCATGGTCTACCTTAAGAATCTGGCATGTATCAGTATATTGCTTCCGTCAGACTTATTTCCGTGCTACAGAACCAATTTTGAGTAGGATATTACACTTACAAGAATGTGTTCCCTAACTCGGTTTACATTTCAGATGACTAGATTACATCAGAAGACTTGACATTGACACACAAGACCAGCCCTGCACCAAGAACCTTCCTGTGTCATTCTGCATGGATTTTAGCCAAATACTTGACCTGTGTACATAAATATATACATACAAACTAATAATTTACCCATTAGATATATTTACTTATAAATACAAATTAATAATTGCATCTCACATTCCCAGGTGGCCCCTAAACATTATATAATCTAATCACATAAAAATGACAGGTTTTCTAATTTTATAAACATATACAAAATAAGCTGTTAAACAGTCAATCATTGAGACCTCAGTCCAGATGTTAACACGATTTGTGTGGTAATGATCAAACCAGTCAGTTTACATTAGGCATTACAGCTGTGCAATGTTGCAGTACTGCAGCTCTGTCACCAGCAATGAGGGTTACCCACCTGCCACTGGAAATTTTTTCGATGGACTCTGCATAGTCACGCTGACAGTGAGTAGGACCTTCCATTAGTATTGCCCACAGTGACAGCACTGCTCCCTTTTTGCCTTTCTGTCCAAAGATTGTCTGTGGGAAAGTGTAAAAGGAGCTATAGCTCCTTCTACTGGGTCTTAAGATTCCTAAGCTTAAAGATCTGAGATCCTACCCGGGCTCAGAGGACGGAGTGAAAGAAGGCCAGCCGTGTCTCACAGAGCTCTGCGTCACTGGGGTTTTTTTAATTCTGCTTTGCACATCACATTCCCACTAACAGCATAATTTCAGAAGCAATCATGCATTTAAAGAAGTTAGCAGAAAGAAGTCTGGGGACTGACTGTTGGAGTGAGGACAGAAGTACTGCTAAGCAAACTGATTGTCTGATCCACATATGACATCTCAGATGTAACAGCTTGTAAACATTATCTGTAGAGCTCCAAATAATAACTTTACAGATTTAACCAATCATGCTTTGAAGGCTGTCACTGATCTAGTGGAGCATGACCAAATCCCGTTAGAGTGCAGAAGAGATGCTAGCAGAAAGTCTTACATATGCTGGGTTGCACAGCTAGATAAGGAGTGCAAAAGCATCACATACGCAACAGAGACGAAGAAATTAACACATGCAACTGAATTCAGCATCCCACGGGCCTACAACAAAGGTTTCCAACCCTGCAGGGTAACTCAGTCTGCAGCAGTACTGTGTGCTTCATCAAAGTGTCTCACATTGCCAAATGCCTTCAGAAGGACTGACTTCTACACAAGTGAGTGTGGCAGATATCTGTGACACTACATGAATATTCAAGAAAGACATAAGAGACTCCCTTCCAATTTCAACCAGAGGAGTCAAAAGCAGATGAGATCTGTGTTTTGCTTGACCACTTTACACATGTACTTCTTTAAAATTACAGCATAACCTAAGTTGTAATTTGCTAGAGGTAATTCACTGGACAAGATTTCCTAAGATCCGTTGAAACTGAATCATCCTTTTAGCAAAATGTGCACAAAGGGAAGGTAAGGAGTCTTTGAGACACTGGAAAAAGCAAGGGTAGGAAACCTGCATAGATATGAAATGCTCAAACAACTGTTCCTATCTTGCCTAGTAGGGATAATCAGAATTACTTTGACTATTTATTTGTCTTTTTTATCTTCCTTGCATGAAGAAAGTTCAAGAGAAAAGCATGTTAGATGCCAAGGTGTCTTTTCCTATTCTGAGCACTACACGCTGTATTTTCTCTGGCTGCAAGCCTCTGCATGTGAATGCCAGGGGCATTTCTAGCCCCTAATATCACAAACAAGTTGACGTATACTTTGCAATGGACATTTACCACTTTACCACTTCTATTAGTATACACAGATCCTACAGGGTATCATGCCTCCCAACATCACTAGGAGAAGCTAGCAACTTCTTGTTTGTTCAAAAACTGCATTGCACAGTTGACTGGGATGAGATGCAGCCTTTTTTTCGCCCTTAGATAAGTCCAAGAGCTGAAAAATTCCTCTGTTTAAACAAACTTCCTGTTGTTTTCTTTCCTAGGGTGGAAAGACTGCTTTTAATCAACAACTGCTGCAGTATGGAAGAGAGTTGCAGAGTGAACTCTCAGATAAAATTTTAAAAAACCCCACCGCCTTTGGCTCAGACGTATTTCTCAGGACCAGACAGAGTCATAGGGGTCTCTTAACTGTGCACTTAGTATGATACTTTTCCTTTTATTTAGGAAAAAAAAAAAGTGAATTAAAGGATTATTTTTTTTAGATAGGTTTGGCCCAATTAACATGAATCTTTTTTGTCTCCTTCAGCTTTTATCCACAGTAGAGAAAACCAAAGCTTTTCTCTTGGCTCTCTCCAGGGACTAATATCTTTAAGTACTTCAACGCCAGATCCAACTCACTGACATTTGTCTGCCTTAAACTTGCAAAATGCTTGTAAGTTTGTTAGCCTCCAAAGCGTCAAGAAACTACAATGATCTTTAGACATATTCCATATGGGAGGTTTTGCAGAAACAACTTCATACAGAAATGACACCTACACCTTGTTCTGGTGAACCTATGTCAGATGAGGGCAAATAAAATCCTCTGAAGTATAGTAAACATCCAGTTGAGCATGTTACACAGGGAAGATCCACGAATAAAGGATCTCCTCCATACCCAGCTTTTATTGTTATCATTTGCCACAGAAGAGTTGGTTTGAGCCCAGATTAAACAAATCTAAGTTAGAAACAGAAATCAGGCTAATTCTAACTTTACCATACGCACTGCAACAAATATTCAAGCAAATATTAAGGCATTGTTTTTGCATGGAGAACATTGCCTTCAACCAATGCTGCAGGTGGGAGGAACTGAGCTTGTGGGTGTGCCTTGCCTGGGACTCACAGCCTCACCCTCTGAGTGTGCAGAAGTAGGGAAGGTATGGAAGAAGCATATGATTGGAGGGGTAGGCACTGCAATGGCAGTTAATCTGTTGCAGCTTCCTACCACCAGCCTAAGAAATCAGTCCAGTTGTCAGTAGCACCACAGCAGAGCTCCTCAGATGAGCAGAAGCCAAGAAATGTGCCAAGTTTTCTAAGCAGTTGAACCCAGGGACACTGAGGGCAGGATAATCGAACAATTTAGTTATTTATCTTATACTTAGCTACTTGGTTTTGGCATTTCTCATACACGCAAAGATGTATGCAACTGCCTATTCTGAAATCCCTACTTATCAGCAATCAGCTATATCAACTTCCAGATGGAAGTATCATTTCCAGCAACTAAAAATTAAGTTGCTCAACAAAAACAATTATTGTAAAGGTAAAGCAATTCTAGTTGAGGTACCATCAGCTTTAGTCTAAACAAAGGAACTGTGGAATCAGCCTAAAAAGATTCCTGCACCTTGACTGACATTTTAATTCCTATGGATACAAAGAGATCTCCATTTTAAAAGCATTGTACAGGAAGTATAGCATTCTTCTGGTATGTTCTTTTGCTTAGTAGAGTCAAAACTTGACTCACAGTGAAGGTAGCGTTTATTCTAAATGATCAAAATTAAGGAGCAGTTAATAACTTGAATACCCACAGTTTAAGTTAAATTAAGCTGTACCGGGATTCTTTTTCAGCCATCATTCTGAACAAGGAAAATATCTCCACCCTTCCAATGCCAAGTAGCTTTTTTTCCTTCACAACAGTTTTTATCATTTTCAATGACACTGTAATGGAATTGAGCAAACAGCAGAAACCACAGAGATGTTTAATTCATTCTGAGATCTCACCACCTCAGAAAAGAGATAAGATTTTACAAATTTATTCCCTTCCTTTATTTCAATTACCATGTTAATGCTTGAGACAATTCCTAAGTCAAACTTCTGGCCCAAAGTCTGTTGGCAGGTAAGATAACAGATCTAAATCAAATCACAAAGATCTTGCAGTAAGATTGCATAGCACAATTTCCCCTCTGCAGTAAAAGCTGCACTTTCCCCTATTTTCCTTCCATAATTTACTGTAGGATAGCAAAGCTTCGTTACATACTATCTTAACATCCTGTCATGAGTATGTCCTTTAAGAAGTTCTAACAATATCCAAAGCTAAGTTCACATCTAAACATTAAAACAACAACAGTGTCAAGTGGGTGCAAAAAGGAAGATTGCTTACTCTAAGGAGGCCTTCCCTACTTAACTCTCTCATAGTCTTTCAAAATCAGATACTAAAAGAAAGGGCTCTGCTGTAATCAGTCTGCTACACCAATATGACAAAAACCACCATCAGCCTTCAGCAGTTGTGACACTTTCATGGTTGTCAAATAAAAACACACAACAGTGAGCCCCCCTCCCCGTTCTTCTGGACCACCAGTTCACGCAAATAACAAAAGACCAGCAGTCTTTGCTTAGCAACAAGATTGCATGTTCACTACCGATCACATTAATGATAAAGTAGTGAATATTAACAAATGTAATGATGAGAAGAGATGCCCTCCTTCACTGACTCACTCATACAATTTAAAAATCTCTGAAACAGAAAGAATAAATCATTCATCTAACAGACTCACTATAAACAGAAAAGAAGCCATCAATAATACTGCTTTCCAGCCCACATCCCTGACACTGAAACCCAGGCACACAACAGTAATTTCATGCAGGGAGAAGGATTGCTAAATGTAGAAAAAAATATATATTTATACTGAGCCATGAAACTTTCACATTTGCTTACGCCTTAGACTCGTTCTAATACTTTCTAGAGTTCCAGTTAGTACACATGAGCTGTCCTGACTGCTGTAGGACACAATAGCACTGGTGAAGTGCGCCGAACTGTCAGCCCCCAAGCGCTTCCACCTCCCAAGGAATCATGCAGCACATTCAGGTAACTGCAGAAAAGGTTATATTTACTTACAGCAGGATGTCCAGCACAGTAGGTGTAGCTAGCATGAGACTGGTAGTGCAAGCTTGCTCTTGGAAAGGTGTATGTATTCCAAGCAGGTTGGCTGCTATTCCACTGGGAGCTAAAGCCAGGGCTCATGGTCACTCTTGATTTACTGTTTTGGTATGTTCTCACTGTGGAGCTGGACTATCAAAAAAGAAAGAAATGCAATGTCAAAATAGCTTTCAGGGTAGAAGAATACAAACAGTGCAGCTACATATCATCATTGTGCATATACATAAACCTGGAACAAACTTGAATGTTTCCTGTAAGGAACTGAGAAAAGCAAAAATTGATTTCTTCAAAGATATCAATGTAACAGCTATGTCACTGTAACGCCCCCCAAAAAGACTGATGACTGTTAGATTTCAGGCTGGGCTGTAAATCAAATTAAATCTACGTGACAGAGACAAGGGGATGTTCTAAAAACGTGTATTGGGTGCAATCCTGCAAGATTGATAGTTGAAACTTCCATATTTATCTATTATAATGAACTAAATAGTGACATTCATTAAGCTCCTGATTGGCTATATTGAACTTATAGAAAATGGCATTTTGGGGCCAATACTTAGATATATCTCTGGAAGTCCTGAAATCCCATCTAGTGGCTAGGTAAAGCCAAGTCATCACAAAGCTTCCCCTATACTTCAAATATGTAACCTTCTACACAGACTATGGAACTTCATAACATTTTTTAATTAATTAAAAAACAGGAAAGAAAAAAAACAACCCACAACAAAATCTTAAGTTTCCTTTTAAAGTGAATTTGATAGTTTTACTTGAAAGTAACCCAGACTAGAGATGCATAATTCACTTTCCTTCATTCTGGGTTTCTCTCATTTTACTTTAACTGCAGCTTTCCACTTCTAGTCCTCATTTAAAAAAGAAAAAAAAACATTCCTAATAAATGCTTGCACTGATAGGGGTGGCTTATTAGGGCAGGAAAAATACTTTTCAAAAAAAGTAGAAGGTGCATTTGACATGGATGCATCTTTAGCAGATATTTAGGTTGGTCTTCAAAGACATGCAAATGTACTTTTCCCTGCATAATATGTCCTGCATTTGGGTTGTGCTTGCTTTCTTTTTATTGGAAAATTTGTTCTCAATATCCCATGCAAATTTACTTCAATTATTTGTAATTATTATAAACCTCAAACTGTTCTTTTTACATGGTGGAATTCAGTACCTCAGTAATACAGTGCAAGCTTGAGAAATACGAACACAACATTTCTTAGAAATGCTTATAAAGGCCCTTGTTAGCAAATTGATGCTCTCAGTTTCAAAATCTATATTGAAGAATGACGCTTCATTTATTTTTACCCTCCTTTCAAAGACAGCTTTTATACACTATATATGTAGCATTAACTGAATATCAATACGGGCCACCATCGAACGAGGTGTTTTCCACAGTAAAAGACTATTCTTACCCTGAGGTGCGTACAAGATAGATGAGAAGGTCAGGGAAAGGATAAAAGTGCAGAATCTGATGCAGAAGCAGAGAAAACATGACTTTCAGTTTCAGTTCAATGCTTCGGCTCAGTTTCATTGGGAAAGGACTAGTGAAACGGAAGGAAAAGGAGATGGAGGGAAGACATACAAAAAGGTTTCAAGGACGCATTCTAGCTATAAGAATATATACCCTGTATAGTCTTCCCAATATTTAATACCGTATTTAGATGAGCTGGTTGTAGAAACTACAGCCACACTGGCATTGGCTGAACACACCCCTCTTTATGTCATTTAATTTTCAAAAGTTTGAGTACACAAAGTTTGCCTGATTTATCAATTGCTGTATAAACTTTAAGTTCAAGAAAAGGCCAAACGACTTCCTGCATGTGTTTATTTCCTGTGCCGCCGATTGGGAAGCCTGAAAAGAGCAGTTTCCGCTCACCAGTTCTCAATATCTCGACAGATTCTCCTCCCGCCCCCACCCCTAAGCGAAGGATTCCCGCGGCGTGATTTCTAAAGATTTAACTTACGACTAGCTGAACACAAAGCCTATGAATGAACACTAAAACCCACACTAAACTCTCATTAGTCACTGTGTGTGACAAGTGGTAACTTTGTTCTTACAAAAGGCTTTAGGGGAAAGAAAAAAAAATCTGCCCCTACACTTAAAGGGGCTTATTTGAAATAATTTTTTTTGTATGAATTTAAATCATGACAAATCAAAGGAAA
>VZTM01006220.1:0-11039 GCA_013400555.1 Jacana jacana | reverse complement strand
AAAAAAAAAAAAAATTTTTTTTTTTTTTTTTTTTTTTTTTTTTTTTTTGCCTTCCCCTTTTACCCTTTTTCCCCAAGGAGCAGAAACTGCATTTTCTTTCCTTTGACGTATTACTTATCTTTCAGATCACTCCTCAAAGACAAATCTCTCTTTCTGGGCCCCAGTAGACTTGCTTGTACATGAGAGATAAAGGCTAGGTTTTGTTTCGGACAGATCAAGTATGTTTTTAGCCAGATTGTATTTCTCTGTGTACATCTTTCCCCTTTATAAACATCAGGTATTCAAGTGTGGCTGCTTATTACCTCTTCTTGAGGAGTTCATCCCCGGCTGAATATTCTGTGAATACTGAGCTACTACATCTTAACAATAGCTTCACTCCTTCCTATCATTTCTGATGAGTTGGCATTGTACGGGCCAGTGGAAAATACCTGTGGCTTGATGGGATGTGAAGATGCATTGTCAGCTGTGATAATTGTTAACTGATTATTTTCACTATGGCAGCAAACTCCTACAGTAAGGAGAGACATGCTATTGCCTCTATACAGATGTGCACAATACCTGTTCCTGTATTAGAGCAGGAGCCAAAATACCCCTGTTTTTTAAACAACCTGCCTCAGATTCTAAACAACCTCCTGCCTGTTGACTGAGTATTGTTTCGTGCTTGTGTGCTACACAAAATGCCTTCCAACACCCTCCGCTGTGCTACAGGCATGATTCAGCTCCAGTGCTAAATCCAGGCACATAGCTGAGACCCTCTGCCCATCCTTCTGCTCCTCCACCCAGCTCCCACCTCATGAGGGACACATTAGAAACAGTGAACCATTCAGATCACCAAAGCTGTGCTGGGTGTCTTCTCTGTGCATGTCACTCAGGACGCAGAGGCAGGAAGTGACACCCCACAGGTGCTGGTCCCCCTCAGAGTGGTCAGGCAACTGTGGGAGGGAGGTCCCTGCAAGGAGAGCCCTCTGCTCTGAAAGGCTTTGCAGAGAGAGCCAATAAAAGCTTCTCTCTTTCTGCTGGCTTACCTCCAGAAACCAAATCGAACCAAACCAAAACAGAAGTCATTATGCAAAGACATTCCCAGGATAATCAGCTTCGAAATCTTGAAGCTATCCAGGTTGTCAGACAGAGAAGAGAGACATCTGCGCCACCAAGTCTCAGGATAGCCTGGTCACCTCATCGCTCTAATCAAGAGTGATCTGGGAGCTAAGATGTGAGACCAGGGACCCTGTGTTTTGAATTCAAGGTGTCCTCTGAACAATAAATTGCTGCCTATCTCTGCAGCCCTCCCAGCTTGGTGCAGATATGCCTGTGGGAAAGACACTGGACCAACTGGGAAAGACAAAATGGTGCATTGGGTGCTGGTGCCCAGGCACTGGCAGCACACGATGCAGGGTGGCCTCTGGGAGGAGTGGTTGGGGCTGCCCTGTGCCAAATACAGCTGGTTCCACATACTTAAGAAAGGGTAAAATGCTGCCAGGGAGTGAGGGAAGAAGTTGAGAAACATCCCTGCATGCACCGAGGTGAAAGCAGGAGGAGGGTGAGGATGCTCCCCCCAGCCCTTGGAAAGCCCACGGGAGCAGGTACTCCGGGACAGGATCTGTGGAGGAACCTGTGCTGGAGGACACAGATGTGTTCTGAAGGGACTGTGGACCATGCTGGAGCAGGTTAAAGCACAAGAGAGGAGCTGTTATTCCTTATCCCCCTGTGCCAGCAGGGGCAGGGAGCAGACGCAAGTCCAGGAACAGAGGTGTGAAGCTGAACCTGGGACAAAGGGACTGGGGGAGGTATTGTCTTAATTTGTCCTTGCTTCTAACTATCCAAACTTATTTTAACTGTAATAAATTAAGTTTCCACAAGTTGAGTCTGTTTTTGCCAGAGATGGCAATTCCTAAGTTATTTACTTCCCTGTCTATACTTTTGACCCACAAGATTTACATCTTATTTTCTGCCCCCATTCCCTTGAGCAGAGGGAGTGAAAGAGCAGCTGGGTGGTGTCTGGCAGCTAGCAAAGGTAAACCCTCCACAAACTGGCAGGTCTTGGGGCACTCAGGCTTTTATTCAGTATCTGAAAGTGCATCTATTTCCCACTAACCCTATTGATTACTCCAATAAAAGGTATCACCTATCCCTATCACCCTGTCTTATTTATATCACTTTGGTTGTCAACGGTAGACTGGCGCTGCCACTCCTGGGACAACCTGATCAGCTTTTCTCAGAAAGCTCCTGCAGAAAATCATCAGATTACCACAAAAAAGAAGTGCTGCCCTCCTTGCTGTTTTGCCAGAAACAACAAATACTACAAAGCAAGAGGAGAATTTTCCTTCCCTTGAATAAGTCACTCCAGTAACTTAATACCCTAAAGGCCTGATGCAATCTAAAGTTGAGATCGGTGAAATTTAAATGTCTAAGTATATTTTAAAATATGAGCTTTTTTTTTCCTGTTCCTTAATTTCTTCGTCTTATGAGTATAGATTTCTTACTTTAAAGCTGCTAGGCTAGCCTTTTCCTCATATTTGTAAAACTTCTGAACACTTTTGGACATAAGCGTGAGCAAAGTACAAAGTATTATTAGTATCATTACTATTTCTTGAGCTTAACTGCTCTCAGTTCTTAGTTCTTTTAATAGTTGACGTGTGACGTCTAACGGTGGAAAGAGCAGAGCATAGTATTTATGGAGCACTTTTTATCTTCAAAGCACTGTCCAAATGTTAAATGGTGGCAAAATTTTTGACTGGTGAAAATTCCAAATTTTAAAGCAGTTTATAGCATATCTAAGAACTAGCAGCCTTTCTACTTGTAGGTGAACAAAGCACACCATTTGACTAGGACAGTAAGCAACATAAATAGTTCTAATGTAGACTTCTTCTTCATGTCATCACACCCGTGCCCTCCACTCATTTGCAATACAGCGTCACCATGCCGTAAACTAACAGGAAAGATACATGCTAATTCTGCAATTCTACATCGTGTCGAATGCCAGACTGACTACGTCTATCAGACACCCTACTGCCAGCTCTTCCAAAGCGCTGTGGTTGTTATTGGCTTTGGCACTCCAAAAGAAGAGAGAGGCTCAAATATTCTGCCCTGTGTTACCTCTCTGCATTGACCTAAAAAAAAGAAAAAAAAAAAAAAAAAGAAAAGAAAAAAGACAAGGGGGATTAAAGAGGCATAAAGCAACATCTGAATTTAGCCTCCCACTACCTCATCCGTTGAAAGCGACTTCCCAGGTCTATGGTGTCATTTTCTTAGCCCACACAATTTGAGTTGTCTCCAGGCCCTCAGATTTTGATTACAGGCTGGTGCCGTCTTCAGCTGCATCTTCTGGTCTTCTAGGTGGGGTTTTTTGTGAAAAGACTTGGGTTTGAAAGGGTGTACATCATCTTCCCACCATCCCTTCAAGGAAATTGACATCCCTTATTTTTGGATGTCAAAATGATTACAGAAGTTGGGAAAAGCCAAGCAGAGAAACTGCCATTCAGGCAATACCGCTTGCAGGAACTCTATATGACTGTACTTGGATCAGAACATGATGCAAAGCACAGTCCTATGCTCTTAAAAGTTTGGATGCTTTACAAAATACTACTGTTCCCATAGAAATCAAAGTTTTCCTATAACCTGGAAAAGTCAGAAATGAAAATAGCTGCCCTGGAACATTATTGCCTGAGCTAAAATGATGCATTTGTTTTCCTGCTCAGAGAAAATATGAAACTGGGAAACCAAATCTGAAGCTGGTTCACCACAAAATCCACCTGAGAGAGCTTGAAGCTCATGGTAATTGTGAAATTAGAGTGAGGGTGTTTTTATCTTTTGGGGTTTTGCTATGAAAACGAAATGTGGAAGATACTGCAGGTTTGGGGTTTTTTTAGTAACAAGAAAGAGGAATTTTGTGCTGCTACTTTTCCCAACATAATCTTTCACTATAGCGAAAGATATGCTTACAATTCTTTTACAGTCTAGAACCAGATTCCATCTGTTCCAGTAAGAACTGAGCTCTTCATATTTGGCCACTGCAGATTTCAAGTTTATCAAGTTCGTCTCATAACCTTTATGAAAAAAACTTCAGAGACATGACCAAACTTAAGAGAAACGTTGTTTTTCCAGATGTGGGATTGAAACTCAATACACTGTACCTGGAAAAACAGGATAAACCAAGAGAAATGGCATTCCACTGAAACCGCAGAGAAATTATGAGCATGTATTTCATATCTCAGCATACATGTAAGGCTATTGCTCATCCAGTGGATCCAAGAACATGGAGCACTAGCCCACATACAGGTCAAAACCCAAGGTGTACAGCCCATCTGCCCCCTCCCTACAGGTGGGAGAGAAGCACTCTCCTTGGGTTAGCTGTGCTCAGCAGGCTCCCCACAAACAGGACAAAGGACACAACCAGCACAACGGAATCACTTAGAGCTGGGGCCTCATAGGAACACTAAGTGGAGAGACTTTTTAGCATACATCCCAAATTATCTATATAAATCTTGAGGAATGTATTCTGGAAAAAGAGTCTGCCACTTATTGTTATTTTTCCCCAGAGTTATGCCTTGAAAACAAAATATATGTGGTTTTCACACTTTTCTGGTTAGAATTGCTGTCATTTCCAGTGACTCAACACTGTAATTCATGTTGTACTTTTAACTGTTACTTGAATCCTAAGAGCATATTTTTCCTGGGCAAAGCATGAAAGATTGCTCTTGTAGTTATGGAGAGTGAGCAGGGGAGCTGAAAAAAAATTAAAGGCCTTCATGGTTTGAGGAAGAGGCCATGAAGAGCCTGGTTTTCTGCCGTCTTATCATGCACATCAGTGCCAAGGGGCAAAGAATTTGTAATAAGAGACAGGTCAATGACAATGCAGATTAAAGCCTTAAAGTGTCTTGGTGACCTGCATGGAAGACCTGGGTGTAATCAAAAGTTGCTGTTACCTGATGGTTCTCTAGGCAAGACACTGATGAGGTTCAGTCAACTTCTGCACACCTTCACCTCCCAAAAATCCCTACCAACACCAGTATTTCAGCAAGCAAGCTCAGTGCACCGAACAAGCCACAGGAAACACTCCTGTGCTTCAAACTGATCTCTCCAGAAAAAGAAAATGAATTGTGCACGCATAAGAGAAACTTGTAATGGTTTTGTGACCCATATTGCACCCAGCCATAGGGAACGGGGATACTCCTGCTCTTGGACTGTTCATTTGAATGCCTTTATTCCACAAAAGGAAAAGTGAGGGAGGCTTTCCAAAGGATTTTTTTGCTTCTTTATCTTTGTTAGGTTATTTGTAAAAAGCAAACTAGGACTAAAATGTATGGTTTTAGATGGGATTCTTATTGGCCTACTGTAAACCCTTTAATTTTGGTTTGAATACAGGGAATATCTTAACTCCAAGTCCCCTCCTCCACCTCATTCACTTTCAAAAGAGTATGGGCATGTCAAAGTTTCTTCTGTTCAGAATACTATTAGGTCAATCTATTGTGAGAAATTTAAGTCATAATAACCTCAGAAGGACATTGAATATGACCTTGCAATGGTAGGTCATTAATTATTTTCTGAAAGTAACACACACTGGCATCTGTTAAAATTATTCCAGCTTTCTCTTCGATACCAAGGTTACAATTTAAAGTAGTGAAGGATGATGTTCACCCAAGATGAGCATGATCTGAATGTTTAGAGTAAACTCTGGCAAGATGGCCCTGGTTAAGATCCCACTACAGATGACCTGCATTTGATCAATGCCTGTAAATACTTAAAGGGTGGGTTTCAAGAGGAAGGAGCCAGTCTTTTTTCAGTGGTGCCCAGTGACAGGACAAGAGGTAACAGGCACAAACTTGAGCATAGGAAGTTCCATCTAAACATGAGGAAGAACTTCTTCACTTTGAGGTTAGCAGAGCACTGGAACAGGCTGCCCAGGGAAGTGGTGGAGTTCTCCGTTTCTGGAGACATCCAAAACCTGCCTGGACACGTTCCTGTGCAACCTGCTCTACGTGGACCTACGTAGAGGGGTTGGATTAGATGATCTCCAGAGTTCCCTTCCAACCCCATATCATTCTGTAATTCTGTGATGTGCTGAATAGTTCTGCTTTCTAAGTTACTCAAATGAAATAATCACTTAATATCCATATGAACGCATGTCTAGTAGTAAATACTAATCTTAAGGGAAGTTTTTGATTACAAACAAAACATATCATATTTAGTCTCTGATCTTGGCAGATCTCCAGCATAGTATTTTCACAAGGTCTGAGAATTCCTCTTATATGACAGGTGCCACTCTAGAGGGTTTTTCTGCAAATTACACAGCAGTACTTGGGACTTGCAGCATGGCCTTGGTAAAAAAGTGGGCACAAAGGGATGTTGGAAAAATTGAAAACAATTAAGGCAGGAAATGCATTTCCTAGGATAATATTCCCACGTACAGAAGGTTCCTGTACTAGTTTTGATGTAAGTCAACAAACCACTTCTCCCAGTATCTTATTTGTTTTATGTGGGTCTATGTACTGCTGACTGGAAAACAATTTCAGGACCTTGACTGATTTTAGCATTTACCTGCATGCTAAACTGGGACTTTTTACAGACAGCTAACATCTTTTTGTTAAACTCATTACTTTTTGATAGTTTGGGGAGAAAAATAATTATTTCGTTAACACCTGAATTCCTTCCCTTTTTACAGGACCCAAAGGTATGCTTCACTATATTCTGCAGTATCTTAATGCTTTTTTCTGATGTATCTGTTTACTACATGTATATTGAATTACTCCCCAAACAATAAATCAACCACTGTCTTGGATACAAAATTATTTTCCTCACACTAGATCTGCAATGTACAACTTTTGGTTTTTATACAATCCCAAGAGCAACAGCTGGCTGACAATTTAAGCAGGTCCGCAACATTAACCAGTGAGCGCAATCCAGGCTCACATACCAGGGAAGAAGGATGCTTATGAACAATCAGAAATTGTCTGTGGCAAAACATCACTTCCAAAACCCTACCCAACAAGGAAAAATGCAGGTTTCTCTCCTCAGCTGCACCAGGCAAAGCCTTGATTCCAGCAGCACACGCACATTACAAGTCTTTGCATCCACAAAACGCCTACTTTACTGAATACAATGCAGTTATGAAATGCATTTGGCCACTGGGAAGAATTCTATAAATCCTGCAAAGCTACCCGATGTACCACTCCACAGCTAACTCCTGTGGCTGGACCCGCAAGCTTTTCTAAACCTCACTGTGGGATTAGGGCATTTATCAAAGCTATGATTTCTTTCTCGCAATGTTATATCTATTGTATACCAGGAGTTCTGCAGGTGCATGATTTACCCATCTTGTCATTAGCTACAATACCCTGCAAACAGTTTTTATTTCCTGCTGGAGAAATAAATACTCCTCCCATAAACTGTTTTACTGCTGACTGGGGAACAGGCTCCTGCTCCCTTGACAATAGAACAGCTTGCTTTCTCTGACCATGGAGTTATAATTTCCAGCATAACAATCTGATGCACAACACCATTTCTTATGGAATTAAGCAATATAAGGAAAATTATAGCTTACTTCTGTGCAATATCATGCCTGAACTCTCATTATCTGTTAAGCACCAACATGTCTGATTGCTTGAGGGACACTACAGACAACACAGCTCCTGAAGTTACAACCAAGGGAACACGGGAAGAGAAAGCAAATGTCAGATAAATCGAACAGACAAAATTCTCTTTTAAAATGAAAGGAAAAACTCAATGTAAATTTTGTTACAGGGATTGGGATTTGTCAAAGGTTTCAGCAAGGCTGAAAATGTTCAATGAACATTTTAAAAAGGAAGGAAACAAACTGGATATCCAGGAAATCCAGAAATGAAATGCAATTTCTTACTCAGTGAAACCATACTCAGACAGGCCTTTCACTCAAATTAAATATTCATAGAACCACATATATTGTATATGACACATTTGAATGTGAAAAGGCTAATATCCTCTGGCTCTTACAGTACTCAACTAATCCATTAGAAATGTAATAGTCAGTCTAACCATTCTGTGACTTCAGTAGGAGGTATAAAAAATAAAAGAGAAAGCAGAATGAACTACAAAGAGAAGAAGAAAATAGGAACTAAGATGTATCCAAGACCAGCTCTCAGGGTACTCAAAATCAATTTCAACTGCCCCAGATATCTGTCGAGTATCTAGTACTGAAAAAAGGAACATGCACATAGGGCTGCAGAGTTGCCTAGAAAAGCTGCTTTTTCTTCCCTTAAGCTTTGGGCACTCACAATGGAGAAGAGAGAGTTCACTAATTTATCAAAAGGGATGAGCAAATTATAACCGGGAAGCTGAATATAAACTGAATTTAGTGTAGCAAAGACTGGTTTTCCAGGATGTATCCTGGAAAAAAGGTTACAGATTTCATTAAAAAATAAGTAAATATCAATGGATAATGACATTAAATTTCCCAATACAAAAGACAACAGAAATACCTAAGAGATGGTGTGCTAAAGCACAAGAGCTTATGGGATTTTGCCTTGTTTTATTTCTATTCCTCTGGAACAACAACAAAAAAAGCAATGAAATGCTATTAAAATCCAAATAATTCTGCAGATTACTGACAGTCCTGTAGTCTAAAAATAGTGGGAAGAAGACATGGGGATCAACAAACAAAATACTATGAAGTCAGTGAAGAACTTGGTAAATATCTTAAATGAAGCATAACACACGAAGACGCTTCAACCACACAAAGCTTCTCTGGCCTTGGTCAGCACAGCATTTAAAATAATGGGACTACTCACGACCTTAAAGTAAACCATGAGTATAAGCAAGCAGATCCCAAAAAAAGCTTTGTAGAAACCACTCCTGAAGTTAAACACGGTTCCCTCCTGCATATTTGCCTCCGGCACATAAAGCGCTATCCTGCGGCCAGATCATAAAAGAAAACTTCCTTCTAGATACTGTCAGTCAAATGTTTCTAAATACATAAAACCACTTTTACTTTCAAGTATTGGTGTGAATGCAAGTAAGTCATAGCACTTTTCCTTCAAAATACAAACCATTGCTTTTGCTCTTATCAGCTAATGATCAAGAGATTTATGGGTGACTTGCATTTTGGCCATGACACGAGTGTTTCAGATTGGCGTTTTGCACTCTAGGAATTGGTAAACAAACCAAAATAACAACAACACAACTCCAATAGCTTATATTTCAGTAAGGTTACTGCCATAAGGGACACTCACACAGGTCTGGAAATAGCTTCAGCTTTCATGAAATTACACTGTGGAGAAAAAATAACCCCAACACACACCACATGGAAGGGCTCAAAGTGGAAAACACATCTTTTGAATCCTCGTGGAGGGCACTCAAGTAAGAGAAGTCGTCGACCCTTGAGAAAGGAAATCCAGCTGAGGCTCCTCAGAGCCTGGCACACAGAGCTGCACTTCTTTGCTTAGGAAACACTGACAGCTAGGGGAATAGCTCGGTGCAGCCCAGCCTAAGGGATTTTTTTGCCCCCAGTGCCCAAAGTTATGAAGAAGATTCAGACCCTTCCTGCAGAATTTCAATATCATAAATTGACAGGCAAAACAAGGAGGAAAAAAAATAAAGGAAATATCTGGTTTTGTGTTTCTCCTGGCTGTAACCAGAGCCCTCTTTCCTGTCCCCAAATGTTTGTTAAAATGGTAAAATCTAGATTTTAAAAGGTAAATACAGCTGCAAGAACCAAATGAGAGATGAGGACAGAGACTGACGACAAGAGAGAAGATGAACAGAAACCACGGCAGGAGGCTGCAAGGATAAACAGATTATACCCTGTCTCATCTGTGTTTTCTGTTTTCTGGTTTTGAGCTTACTTCTCTAAAGACTAGACATGGAATGACTGCACAAGGAGATTTCTGTTGCACTTTTCCCAGTCGGTTTATAACCTTTCCTTTTTGAGTCACATCCTTTCTAGAGTTGATGACTGCATTTCCAAAGCCTGAGGATGGGTAAACTCCATAAGGACACTGGTCTAAACATACTAGAGGATTATCAGCAAATTAAACAAATTTCCCAGAGAAATTCCATTAAAAGGTCTATTTTTAATTTCATATTTCTATGTCAGTAGATAGTCCGTGCAGCTCTGTGCTTAGAATATACATTCCAGAAAAATTTGCTGTATAGCATATTCAGCTGTACATTGTTCTTCCTGACACGTGTGGATGTCATAACCTTACAGCAGAAACAGGAAAAAACAGTAATATTAACAAGATTTGCACAGAAACTTAAACCTTAGTTTACCCTATTATCTACCAAAACAGTTCAGAATGACTGGTAGAATATCTTTGAAGGTTGCTAAAAGATATTTTTAGAGATACTTTATTTGTTCAGTTTAAAATATATTTTAAAAACTCCAAGAATTACCAATATGTATCTTCATTACTATTTAAGTGCAACTTTAATATGTAGTGAACTGTTAGATACTAAGGCAGAAAGTTAATGGGAATAGATGTAAAAGAAAAAGAATCTCATGCTCTATACTTGGGAAAAAGAGATGGTCTTTCACCTAGAGAGGAAAACTATGATTTGGAACATCAAAAATCTTCATTCTCTAAAAATGGCTTCTTATGTGACTCAAACTCTCCACAACCACTTCCTCTAATAGAGATTTTACAGCTTCCTTTTTGGCACCCTTTGGGAGAAGGTGGGACATCTTTTCTCCATTCATATAGAATAGCAAAGTCCTAAATCACCAAGTCAGACACCAACCACCTAATCACCAAATCAAGTTGTTTAGTTATGTAGGAGCGTGAAAGCTCCTATAATCAGGAATAAACACAACAAAACATATAGAGACGCTTTCAGTAATTCACATTCATATACACAAGCATAATAAGTGAAATAAAGAACACAGAGGATATTTCCAATGACGTTTAAATCTATTGGCAGAGTATTTTTTTAAGGAAGCTAATAGCAGAACCATGGATTAGGTGGATTTAAGAAAGCTAAAGTACATACAAAAGCAAAGACAAGGGAAAGTAGATTTCAGGAGCTGAATCATAATAATAAAGCTTTGCTCCACCTCATTTATCTATGGA
>VZTM01006217.1:274393-284500 GCA_013400555.1 Jacana jacana | reverse complement strand
AAAAAAAAAAAAAAAAAAAAAGCATATAAAAACCCCACCAAAACCAGCAACAAGCCAAAAACCAAAATAAACCACACACACTCAAAACAATGCCTCCCCCCTCAACACCAGAACAAACTTAAAGACATATAGCTACTACTATACATTCTCAAGTAACTCTTGAAGAAATTTACATATTGTGATTATGCCACCAAGTAAGAATGAGAATCAAGCATTTGGAAATACCAACAGCATCACTGTCTCAATACAACTCTTTCTGAAGTATCATAATTACCAAAAGTTATGGACGTAGCATAAACATCTCTGCACTACTCCCTTTTAGAGCTGACCCACTCTAATGAAAACTTACAGTCAATCATGAACTGCTCAAACATTACCAGTGAAAAAATAATCTAGTGTATTATATAAAAAGACAAATTCACAGGCTACTGTGTAAAGCTGAAGCACAGACAGCACACAAAACATGTTGTTTGCTGCCTCATAAATATGTGTACCTGTCTGCAAAATCTGACAGGCGTTTCAAACAGATGTGCTACTGGGGAAAACAGCCATCACTCTTCTGCTGTCACAGGTTCCAGCCATGTCCCCACCAGCTTCCCTGGACGCCAAAAGCTGGTAACTCCGGCCAAAGAGAAGCTTTGGTCCATTGAAGTTAAGACTATCATGAAATAGCAGACACTTGCAGCTTTGGTAGTATTCCATTACCTTACGAAGATCATCTATTAAACCAACTTCATTTCTAAAATGCACTCTGACTGAATGACATTGGGAGAATTTGCTGGTGAACTCCACTACTCAGGCACATAAAGAGCCCAACAAATATAATTAACTGCCATCCCCATGTCACTTGCATAATAAAAATCTATAAACAACCCCAAACAAGCACATGCCTACTGCACTGATCAAGGAACAGCAAGCTCGATGTTGAGCTCAATCTAAAACCACCGGTACCTTTCCTTCTGCAAGCTGCAATCAAAGCTCTCCCTGCCGTTCCACTGACAAGCGTCATCTGAAGTTCAGGCCCAACATTTCTGAACAGTAAAGTTCTCCCACTCTACTCAAACCATGTGGTTTTCTCTCTAGTATAGTCACTATTTCATCCACTAGAAACCAAAACCAGACGAACGGGAAAAAAAAAAACCCACCTAGCTTTCCACTGGCTCTTCAAGCATTTCCCCAAGACTCAAGTCAACTCAGCAGTCCATTGCAGTTACTAAAACATGAAATACAAAATCAACCAACCATTTTTGTAAACTTATTTCAAAGTCTCCAAAGCTGAAATTTGATTAGTAAGGTTTCTCTGTGGAACATACAAAAAAATGTTAACTTGCACCTACTACATTGCATTACACTGTACGTACCCCTGGCTCCCAAGCCAGTAGATACAATCACGAGTAAGACTGGAAGATTAGAAGTGAAATTGTCAACAGATATGATCTTCTCAAGGACAACATTATTTTCTGCTTCTTTAAGTTTCAATTGAGCAATTGTATAAACAAAAAAAAGAAAAACCAAGCCCAAACCCAAAAGCCCAAACATTCCAGAAGCCTTACATCTTCTCACCTGCAAAAGCATGCCTTGCCAGAAAGCTCTTTAAGTCTCTCAGCAAGGCACAAAAAGTTATTCCTGATGCTGATACTCAGCCTCCCACAAATGTGGGGAAATTCACTTATGGCTATGGACTTCATTCAAAGGGATACAGATCTGTGCCAAATGATTCATGTTTACTTGGCCAACAACCAAAAATTCTGCATATTTATGCTGATGAATTTGTGTCCCCTTCCTCCCTCAAGGAAACCCACTCATACAGGTCAGTTCATTGTGTTAGGTATGGGGATTTTAAAGACACTTAAGGCAGACGAAGCACACGAGAGATGGAATACAAATAATAATACAGGTTTGACGTAACCATTTGCAGCAGGGTGCTAACCAAGAAAACCAAAGAGACTAGTGCTAGCAACTGTGACTGAACAGTTTTTCCTGTCTACACTGCAAGACAAATCAAATTCTTCTTTGCAGCAATGGTCACATTTTAGTTTATCTTTCTGCAAAACATATTCTTGACCTGTCAGAAAATTAAACAATTGCCTGCATTCCTGGCAAAAGATGCTTCTTTGAACTACGAGGCTTGCAGTCAACTAGAATTACATTCCTACTGAAAAAAAGTCAAAACAGACAACGTTCTACAGTTGTGGCTGTAAAAAGCCTGCCTTGCTTGGAAAAATTCAGCTGCTGCTTCCCTTCTGGTTACTAGTTCAGAGCCAACACCCAACTTCTCTCCTCCTAAGTGTTCTGACCCAAAAACCCATGGGGACTTTTATCTCTGATATTCTGTGATTCTGTAGTGAGGGTAACAACACTGGCAGGGGCTGCCCAGGGAGGTTGTGGAGTCTCCTTCTCTGGAGACATTCAAAACCCGCCTGGACGCGTTCCTGAGTGACCTGATCTAGGTGTTCCTGCTCCTGCAGGGGGATTAGACTAGAAGAGCTTTCAAGGTCCCTTCCTTCCAATCACTGAGATTCTGTGACTTTTGCCACTCCCCTCAAACACTTATCTTCACGCACATACAGCAGCGCAGTATTCCCAGGTCCTATCTACCTTCTAGAGCATTTACTTATCCACTGGTATCAATCAGAAGCATCTTCCCTTTCTCTTCAGATCAGCGGGTCTCTTATTATGATTGCCTACTGTCAGGCATTTGGCCTAACGGGTTTCTTCAAATCTGCCCTGCTGCCTGAAGAAACACATTGAGCAATGTAACAATATCATTATATATTCCTGTGATACATTATTCCAGACTCAAAATCCAACAGAACCTACTTAAACAAAGGAAAAATATTAAAAGCTATCTCTAAATAATTCAACTCAGCCTTATCATAATACTAGCCAAACAGTCATTCACTACTTTCAACATGACTACATTGGTCATTATAACCCACAAAGCAAAGAGATACTCAGTCATATTCAGATTATTTACAGACTTATGAAACTGTATTTTTCTTAGTTGTGAGCTCTTAGTTACAAGCAAGCTGAAGTGAATTTCCTGTGGCAGGCACCAAGGGCCGGTGCAACCCCACAGCACTATTCCTTCAGCTAAATGACTTCACATTACTGATGCAGAAACTTAGCAAATAATCAAGAAATTATTCACATGGAAGATCCTTGGAAACTCACCTTCACCCAATTAATACCAACTCACTAGGCAAGTGTCTGTGTAGGAAGCCTTGGTTACCAATACTAACCTACAGCACATCAGCTGATGAGACTCAAGTAGAAAATACTATGTCTGCTGCTACGGAGAAGTGGCAATCCTTCAGTCAAGGAGTGGTACCATCCCTTCAGAAGAAGCTGTGGCTGTATGGCTTTCATTTAAAAAAAAAACCCTTGCTTGACATGGACAAGCTACCTTACCACTTTCCTCTCTTCCACTGTAAGACAGACTAAGGTGAGAACACAGATTGCCTTAAATGTTTAGGCTTCCTGTCTGCAAGAGACATAACTACAGAATTAACTGTTTTGCTTATTTCCTTTACTGAACAACAGACAAGTTATCTGTGGCAAGAGCACGTAAAGAAAAGATTCTTTGATAGCAGTGATCACATAAGAAAATAAAATAAAATAAATTAAAAAATCTGTCTAGTTCTTTTAGAGGCTCAACAGTATGACTTCTGGGCATCCACATTTTTGACAATTCTCAGAGGGTGCAACACAAATGCCTTCAGTAAGGTCTCCGACATGGATTTGTTAAAATCATCCTCAGCTCTTCTACTGCATAGACAGAAGATCACACAATAGCACTGTCAGAGTATACTGGACTGAGTCAAACATGCTCCATCTCATGGACTACATCTACATAACTGGACCTCTCTGTGGCATGGTAAGCCAGTACCAATGGGGGCAGAATGGATTCTGAAGATTTGGTCAAAGCAGTTCTACCTATGGTGGTTATCCAGATGTAGTTTCAAAACCTTCACATAGGCCTTCATTTTCATCTTCGGTTTAATGAGATACAGAAGCACTGACCAGGAACACCCCTTCTGAGCAGTACTATGATGTTGCAGCCGTTTCTCAGAAGTGTATCTTGCTACCATGTCTCACACCTTTCTCACCTTCCTTAAGACCAGATTGCTGCAGTGCACTCAACATATTGCCACACTTCAATTCAAAAACATAAAGTGGCATAGACCATCATAAATCTTACGAGCATAAATCTTATGAAGAGCAGCTGAAGGAGCTGGGGCTGTTTAATTTGAGGAAGAGGAGGCTGAGGGGAGACTTCATCACTCTCTACAACTACTTGAAAGGGCATTGTAGAGAGGTTGGTGCTGGTCTCTTCTCATGGGTAATTTGTGATAGGAGGGAATGGCTGCAAGCTGCAGCAGGGTAAGTTTAGGCTGGAGTGGTCGGACGTTGGAATCTGCTGCCCAGGGAGGTGGTGGAGTCACCATCCCCGACTGTGTTTAAGAGTAGATTAGATGTGGTGTTGAGGGATCTGGTGTAGGGGAGAACTTTGTAGAATAGGGCTGATGGTTGGACTCCATGATGACAAGGGTCTCTTCCAACCTAAATGTTTCTATGGTTCTATGATCATGCCTGTAAACTTGCATCTTCCCCAATGGCAGCACATTAGCAACAATCTCCAGTAGAAGTGCCAAGGAGGTTTCTGGTTTTGCACCAAAAGGGGGTTGGGGGCTGGGGTGACCTGTACAGCACCCTTGCTGGTTTGAGCCTTAACGTCCAAGGGCGTATGTTTTCTTGCCACACTGTAAAAGCTGTAATTACTATTTCTTTTCAACATACGTAAAGGACCATCTATTTTTGCAGCTTACTGAAGGAAGTGCTAACAAAAGTGGGGATTTTATATGGACTGAGGTCAAAGGAAAACGAGGAGTGGCATTTCAGGAGGCATTTAAACATTCAATAAGCTCCTTTTCATCGCTGCTTGACTTTTAGTTTTATTCGTCTTTCAAGGCTGCTCTGGGCTGATGCTCATTAAATTCAGAAATCAGCCAAGTAACTAAACCAGCCATAGAGCTCCTGCAGGAGACAGCCACTTTAGCACTTCCCACACTAGCTATGGTGACTAAAAGTTCTCAGCGTAAAGTTAAGGGTTGGAGTTTTTTCTTTTTAACAAAAACAAAAGGAAGAGAACTCCAGAAAAATGCTCAAGTCTTAAGTCTACAGAAATTTCTGGAAATTCAAAGGTAATAGACTTTCCTATTTAAAACAAGACTCATCAAGTCATTCAAAATAAAGACTCCAACAGCTTGAACCAAGGGACTACAAGTATTCTCCAATCAGTTTGCATATTATTAGCTAACATGTTCAAATAACGAAGAAATTTAGCATTGCTTCAGAAAATGCTAGAGATGATCACAGCACAAAGCTTTAACTGCAGGGTTTTTGCAAACACAGATACCCTGCAGGCTTTGGGACTTCTCATATCATTCATCCATCCAGTTCAAGCAAAGCATGGGGCAAGGGAAGAGCAATAGCCCATAAAATCGTAATGATATGAAGACCTGCAATGAATAAAACTGGACACCAGTGTTGGAAAATCCTTAATGTTCCCTATCAAATAGCACTTAAAGATAGAATACACCAAAATTAAAGAACTCTTGGGTCTCCAGTGGGAAACCCTTCAGCCTGTGGAATAGCCTTCAACAATATATACCAAAGAACTTCTTTTCCTATCCCACAATAAAAAGATCAAGGTACATAAGCCATCACTGCTTTGTGATACCTACAAGGTCCTATGAAGTTAATGGATGAAGATAGCAACTTCCAGAGAGAGGATACACACAGGCAGGGAACATACTCCATAAGCCATATCAGTCTCCAGTGTAAATAGGCGAACAAGATGGTTACAATATTGCTAAGAAATACAAAAGGTGAATCAAGTGATAATACCCATGGGGATTACCTCCAGCAAGCAGTGAAATGAGCTAAACAGTGATGGAACAAGAAAGGGTTCAGAATAAACCCCAGTATGCCTTACAACAACAACATCACCTGAATAAAAAAAACCCAATAAACAAGATGTGGTGGACGCAGCAAAATAATTAGTCAGATTGTCATTTGACAGATTCCACTGGCAGGCCACACTTTATTATTATTTTTCTACTCAACTACTCCTAATAACATAAATAAAGAGAAAATAGTTTAGCAGTGGACAGCTGTTTTATTCCTTTTCAGACTGCAAGGCATGACTTTGGGGCACTACAGCACGAGACACTTCACTGTACTGCAAATGGTCATTAGCTGACCCCGTTAGCGCAGTCTGCTTCAAGTTTAGGCACGAGGAAAGCTGTTCACCCAGCAGCAATCGGAAAGCTGGACAGGGATAGGATCAGCGACGGCGAGACATGTAACACTCAGCAGGCTTCTGGAAGGGAGTGATCTTCCTCTCTCCAGCAAGGAGAGCAGGATGGGCGGCTTCCAGTTTCAGAAACCAATTAGGCAGAAACTGCTATCAAAGCAATAGAGAGGGCCCTACCCTAACTGAATTGAGAAACAGAAGGTGGCATTATCTCAATCGTTTTGCCAGTTTCAACAGTCCCGCTCATTCCTTCTCGCTGAAGTTGCCCAGGGTGCTCTTTTCCAAGGCTCCTCCTACATCTACCTGAACATCCACGGTATTGAACTGTCACCTAGACGCCACATGCTACCTAAAAAGCAGTCGCTGTTACGTACTCGCTTGTGGAGCGGCTACTAACGGAGCAGTAAGCCCCCTGACTTTACTCCTTCGTTAACCACCTTTTAGGAAGATGTTACACTGGCAAAAGATCTGTCACACCCAAATGCCAGCAGTAGCACCGTGTGTGAACAGTACACAGTGATAGACATTTACCACTCTGTTGTGCTTTTGAGAAATTATACAGTACAAAAAACAGTGAACCCAAGAAGAAAAGAACTTCAACAAAAAACAAGTTTGGCACCACTGTAACATTCTTCCAGAGAGTCCAAAATGAAGTATTACAAGATTGTCCCTTATTTTTTGCAACCAAGAGTATGAGTACAACAGCAGAATTAGCTAAAGCAAATAAAATTGCCTTCCTCAGCCTCCAAGTTAACAAATTTTGCATAAACAATTACAGAGCCATGTCACTCATGCATGGAGCAAAGACTCTTCAAGGCAAGCGTTAGCCATGACTTTATTGACTGCAGACCAGAAAGATAATTGGCTACAGTTACAACAAGCACTGCTGCCTACAAGGACTTGGTGTTACTTGAAACACTTATTTTCCAGAAGCTCAGGGAAGAAAATAATAATAATAATAATTAAAACAATCAATTCCACAGTCATTAGATGAGAATTCTCAAACTGCAAACTTTGAGACTTCTATTTTTATACAGATAGTTTTGGTCATGTGTTGCATGACTACCCTTTATATTTCAGAATTATTTTTGTCCCATTTGAGAAACAATGTACATCTGGAAGCAATACAGAAACAACTAGGTGAAGAACAAAAGAAAGCTTCAAGCTCGTGCCTCTTAAACTATAACCAGCAGGTTGACAGTATCATCGAGAAAAAAGCTGGACGCTCAGCTCCCTCCTCTTGAGGAACAGGCTCAACATAAGGAGCCTACTCGCTTCTTTTGTGCGGGGAAAGCCTACAAAAGCAGCAATGCAGACTTCCACAAAGAATAACCTACTTGAGAATTACTTCAGTGTAGAAAGCCACATAGCGAGATAGAAAGAAGGGTGGAGCAGTTTCAAAAACACCAAAACATAGTGAAAGCAGAAAGAGATTTTAGCAGGTTACTCCTAATGCTGACATGACTTGAAAGAAATACAAGAAGGCCACAGGGTTCCTACTCTTGCAGAGATGTTAAAACCCTTGTAACATCTATTACAGAGCAACTGGAGAGCATGCATGAGAAGTCATCTTTCCAAACAATCAGAGGAGAAGCAGCTAAGCAGCTCTTGGTATTCTCCCATTCTTTCATTCAAGGCTCAGGTTTTCTTAGCAACTTCTGAGAACAAAGTCTCATAAATCAAGTCTAATAAATTACTCTGGGACAAAGTGAAAAATCCTTGTTCGCTCTCTCCCACACATACCTTGGGGAGAAGAGCAACCATCATATGGTTCTAGTAATGCTCCTCCCAGGTAACACAAGGATCAGCAAGCCCTCCTCCACCACTTCATGAATCCTTTCCTCATCAGTTGGATTCATCCTCCACAGATAACTGTTACAGTGCTCAGCCAGAAGCAGTAATAGTTGCAGAGACACCACGGTAAGAGTGACTTCATCATTTAATTTTGCCACGACTCCAGGCTTACAAATAAAAGCAAAAAGGCTGACATCAAACAAGTTGGGTTTTGGTCCCAGATGTCTTGGAAAAAGATCTGCACCAAGACAGAGGTACTAAAGACGTCCAATCGACTCAGAGTACACCAATCCAACAATTTTCACCTACCCCACAAAGACTCTTTGTCTCAGCTTTCACTCAGAAGAGCTCAGAACATAACTACCAGTCTGTAAATATATAGCAAAATGAAAGAGCCAAACAAACTCACCACATACGTGATTATTTTTTCCCCCCAAGCACTCAACACTGGTAATTGAATACTCGCTACATCATGACATAAAGTGCTACCCAAACACATGAGAACCTGAAAAATATAACCCTTTTTGACACCTGGGAATTTTCCTCTCTTACAAAGGAAAAAAAAGAAGTTAACTTACTGGATTGTCTTACATTGATGGATTAACTGAAAATATAAACTGCATTTCCCACAGAGTCCTTGTATGTGGTTCTCTTGCTTTGTTCTGACTTTTTTTTCCAGACAGCAGAAGGGCCAGGAGCACATGACTAGAGCGACTGTGGGGGTTATCACAAGTACGTGTGCTTTATGCCACAGCCTTTGTTTCTCCTTCAGTGTTGTACACTTGGGATTGAATCATATTTGCAAACTTGTTATTCTGCATCAGTTAGTACCCTCTTCACAGGCAGGCATCTGGCTAGGCTTTGACCTCAAATAAACGGGAAAGGAGCATCAATGACCTTTCAAGTATCATGCTGTACAGCTTGAATAAGACAAATTTAGTTGCTGAGCATGACAGGTTTAGGTCTGGCTTGGTTTAGACAGCCACCTGCAGAAATACTGATCAACAAGACCTGCTTCCTATTCTACACACGCATAAAGTAAACCACTCAATTAAAATGGAGTCACCCACAGTTTGTCTCCACACAAATCAAGAATCCTTAGTAAGTGTTGCTGCTGAAGCCGATGAAATTTGTGCTCTTATGCTGCTAACGTGGGTTAACTGCACCCATCTTTTTTTGAAGCACAGCAGGCACGCCGATCATGCAGATACAAGGTAGGCTATGGACCCCGAGACCAATGTTCTCTTCATGGCCTCAACCGCAGTGGAAGACATTTCAGTGCAGAAAAAAATGTCAGAATTCCTGAGCTGTCAAAAAGCTCACAACCTTATAGCACTTGGAAATGAAACGCATGAAATGATATATATGCACGCATGCACACACAGAGCCGTGTCAGGTGTGGCCGTACGCAAGTATCAAATAGATCAATTGAATGGTTAATGCATATCAAGCATTCCAGGTCCCGTAAAGATAACCACCCCGCGCTTCCACAGGAAAAATATAGCTAAAAATTATGCTATTAATATGAATCTGAGAGAAAATTTAGTTGTTAATATGAATGTGTTCAAATGGAATAAAAAAATTCCCTATTATACACATATAGCCAATCTTTAGCAACTCAGAACAGGGCCTTTTTCCATTTGCACTGTGCATTTGTTCAGATGCAATACATATCTTTAATTCTCATAAACTGGCTCACCCCACAAGACAGAATACGAAGGGTGGGCACATATTAAACACCATTTCCAACCCGCCTGTGCAGAATAAAGCACAGGCCTCATTCTCAACGATATTCCTCCGATCAGAAAGCTGGAAAAGCCACACGGAGCTTGAAATAACGACTCCACGGGCTCACATGTCAAAATAACCCTTTTCTTCTCGCCTCTATTGAGCGTTTTACCAGAGCCTGGAGGATATTAGAGAGACACCTTTTGTAAGCCTCCTTCCCCCTCCCTTTTCTTTCCTTTTTTTTTTTTTTTTTTTTTTTATTGCGT
>VZTM01006217.1:247350-273068 GCA_013400555.1 Jacana jacana | reverse complement strand
GAGCCGCCGGCAGGAGGTGTTTCGGCGAGTCGCAAGGGGATCCGGCAGGGGCGGTGGGATCCGCGGCGGGCGGAGTAGGGGTGAGGCGGTCCGGGTGGCCTCGCTCGCTCGCTCTCTCTCTGGCTGAGGGCTTCTCAGTACAACGTTGAGGCGGTGGCTCNACTCCAGGCCCTGACGGAAACTCCCGAGCCGCCTCGGGACCAATCCAGGGCTCCCCACGGAAACTCCCGTACCGGGTCGTAGCCAATCGCGGGCGGGGCCGATTATCACCGAAGTGCAACGAGGGCCCAATCGGAATGCGCTGCCACCGCCCTAGCAGCGCGATCGGGAAGCCAATGGGAAGGCACCTCTCTCTTCCGGATATTGCAGAACCAACCCGAAGAGAGACGAAGCGGGGAAGCCAATCGGAGGCCGCGCTTCCCCGTCACACCGCCCAGGGACGGCTTCAAGCCGCAGCCCCAGGCGGAGAGCTGGGGCGGGCCGCCATTGGCTTTTCCCGGGCCACAGCGCTCCGATTGGCTAGCGGCGATGAGGCGGCCCGAAGACGCAAACCAGCTCTCCGCCGCCGCCCAATCCCGACGCCCACGGCCGTTGGGGCACGGGCGCTCACCTTTATGACCTCACCAGGCGCCGGCGTAGGGGGAAGGGAGCGCGCATGCTCAGTGCGGCACGAAGGGTGTGCCCGGGGACACAGGGTGGTGGCCGCTGCCCCGTGGCAACGGGCACGCCCTGAAAGCCTGAGGGGAGGTGGCTCCGGCTCCGAGTCCGGGTCCGGTTCCATCGCGGGGGAAAGGAGCTCCGAAGGTTCCCCCCGGGGGGGGGGTTGCCTACAACCCTGGGAGCCAGAGGGCCGGGTCTCAGTCGCCGCGTGGAGGCGATGGGCGTCGAACCGGCGGCGGTGACTGCGTGCTGTGTTGTCACCCTGCAAGGCCTGCGGTAGGGTTGGTGGGGAGAACCAAGCTGGCAGCTGTGGGGGACGTGGTGGCAAGCGGTGCGCTGAGAACACAGTGAGGGCGTGCTGGAAATCGCCACGCTGGTAGGTGGCACGACGGTAACCCTGTTCGGCAGAAACTGAGCTGAACGATAGGGGCAAAAAATCTAATAACCCAAGACTTGTAGAGAGTCCCCCCCCAATTCATCCGTTATCAGCAAGACCTCGTAAGAAACACAATTGGAATTAGAGCTGCTGAAATGTCTCGCGTATGCGCGTTTCGGTGCCACCACCAGTGGGTTGAGCTTGGCCAGAGTCCCGGGCCCTGTTCTGGAAGAGCTTGTACTTCTTCCGGGCTCTGAAGCACCCCTGGGGGCATCGGTTCCCAGCCCTGGCAAAGCAAGCTCTGGAGTGCTGCTCCCTGCTGTGACCTCAGTAAAATTACGTGGCAGACCTCAGCAAAAATTGAGCACCGCTTGCTTATGCCTTTAAAAAAAAACAAACCCAGAGCATTCTTGCCAGAATAGTTTATGCCGCAAACAAAACAACTTGGACTAGCAGAAGCAGTTTCTGCCAGTGTTAAAAATCTCGCTAAGAGCTGCTGTTTTCAAGGCATCAAAATACTGCCAGATCTACTTTATTTTACTTCTTTTTTTTTTTTTTTTTTTCTCAGTCCTGTTCTGAACAACATTGCTATGTGAGGAAACAAAGACCTGGCCAAAGACAGCTAAAATTTATCCTTTACAAGAGCTGTTTTCAAAGCAGAAAACAAACCCAGTCTCTCACAATGGTCCTGTTCAGCAGTTTGCTGGCCCCAGGGTGCTCCGTTTGCTGGAAGCCTTTTTTCCTGCCTGATTAACAATGAATAGTTTTACCTACTACAAAGGACCTGGGGTTGTTTAAGGTTTGATTCTTCATGAGCTACCTTATGCAGCTCTGTACAGCTGGAAGCCTGACAGCTTGAGGGTGGTGCTCCCTAACAAGGACTCAAAGAGGCAGCTTGAAATTGCAGTGCTGGAGTGGTACTGCAGCTACCCCCTAAACCACTCTACCATACTCATCAGCCCAGCCCACCCCACCAACCATGAATATGACATTTTCTCTCCATTTTTGGTAGAACTGTTGACCCCAACCATGACTATTTATCAAAAATTAGTGCTACAGATTGGAATAGTTCTCTAAAGAGCGGTCTTACATAAAAAGACAAAGTAAATATGCAACTAGCATAGTCCAGCTCGCTTCTACCTGAAATGCACCATCAGACATTCCAGTCATGAGCTCAATTTTTATTTTTTTTTGGCCAATGCAAATCACATTTCCTTATTTTCTGATTAAGTTATTTCAAAAGGCTGCATAAACAGGAGAACCAACTTTAAAGAGACAGCCAAGCTCTGTTACTTGAAAAAGTTGGTGGTCTGAAAAACAGTGGGTGGAGGAGGGTGAGCTCTTTGCTGTAGCATTTGTTGTTACTCGTAATGGTAGTTAATAAAAATCAGACCAAGGCATAATTTATACTGACTGTGTTCATTTGAAAAACATCCCTCAAAGCTTTATAACGAGTCTACAACCTGATAACAAAAATGGAAACTCAACTTCACTTAGAGAGAACAAGGGTACCTTAGGAAAACAACTTCATGCTTGTCCTCCTGTATATGTTATAGCCCTTCCCTAAGATCACCCAAATTCCTTTTAAGTACCAAAACAATCCATATCAACCCCAAAACTCTCAGGTACTGCCAATCTCACTTTTCTGAATACCAAGCCCATTCATCCAGTAGGGGAATGCACATTACAGAAATCCCAGCTGCTCTATTTCCTATTAGGCAATCCTGCCCACATTTCCAAGTAATAATTAACCAACCAACTCCCCAAAGCCTGTCCGTTTAAGCCTTAGCGTCTTCTCACCTACCAGGAAACCACACAAGTGTGCTTAAAGGAGGATTATTATGTTTTTGAAAGGATGGGAAACTATAAAGCATCTCCAGTTTCTGTTAATCTTTTCACGGATTCTTTCCATAGCTAAGACTACTCTCAGAAACCCTCAACACATGATAAGGGCATCTGTTAAGCTTTCGTCCTCAATTTCAAAAATGGACCGACAATTAAAGTCATTTGGGAGAGTCATGAGTGAGCCAGTTGCTTTTTTAGACTGAAAGATTCTCTTTTGACAACATTGCAAAGTTCATGTTTATTTTTGGCCCCATGGCTGGTGAAATGACCTCCCTTTAGAATCTGCAAATATAAATAGAATTGACGTTTTAATGATCAGTTTTCACGAGCAAATATAATCCAGCTTCTCAAGCATTAATATTGTTCCAAATCTGGATGCAAGGGGCAGTTTTACAGCTGCTGTGTTTCTGTAACATCCAAGTTCCCAGGGAGGCTGCCTGAAAATACAAAGCTTCCAATAGAAATTACTGAAGTGTTATCTCTCTGAAATGCCATAAGGTGGCAGTGAATTGGAAAATTGGTGCTATTTCTGGGTAGAACAAAGCTTTAAGGAGCTCAGTAGAAGAGGAGAGGAGGCTTTTTTTGTTTGTTTGGGGCTTTTCAGTTTTCTTTTTACATTTAATAGATCCCCATAAACTTCAAATCCATCTGCCTTAATTAGGCATTGAATATGTCTCCTCCAACGTGTACCAGCAGGCATGTTCCTGCACAGGGAACTCCTGCTTTTCTCTCTCCATTGCTTCCTTTCTGGGTGATCAGCAGCAAGATTTTCTGTTTGCTTACCTTGCAGCTCTTACTGGGTCATTCCACCAGAAGCCAGGGTGAGAGAGCTACCTCTGCTACCCTGATAAGGATGCAGTCATTCAGGGCTGGTTTGAACTTTGTTACGCTGGTGAATCAAAATGATATTAATGGCTCTACCAATCTTGCATCTAATTCCTTAATATTGCCAAGGGAATTATTCACAGAACAATCTAGTGAGATGTTGTAATGGCTCGCCTCTTGTTTGACTGGCACAGGCAAACTCAGTGGCTATGGTTGAACTTTAACTTTTCCCTTTTTTTCCAGTGGAAAATCAGAGATTGTAACAGTAACAAATTTACTGACTGCCCGGGTGTTAATGATTAGACAATAAATCCTGAAAAGTGGTTTTTGATTTTTGTTCCAGAACAAAACCTGAAGGCATCTCCGTTTAGGACATACCAGTTGAATTTATTTTTCTGAGCAGGACAGAATTTTTAAATCCTGAGAACCCAGCGTTTTGCAATGGTTTCCTGTCACCAAATATGTCATCACCAACAATTGCTTCAGAGAACGCTGATGTTTTGCTGATCTGAGCGTGCGTGGGTGCACCAAGGCCTCGCAAGGCTCCAGGTAAGTTTGCCAAAACCGATAGAGCCAAGTGGTCCGGAGAATTTGATGTAACAGGAGCTATGGAGAACTTCCGTTTCCTGGTTCTGCAGCAGAGTCAAACAAGCAGAGACACCGAATACGGGTTCATGGCAACGTTGCAACACACAGAAAACACCAGTGACTCACTAAGCAGGCAAATGCATCCTTCTGTGGGAGTCCTGCCTGCTGATGTTCCGCACAGGTTTAAGGTTGGTCTTATCCACTGGCTCTTGAAAGAGGCATCAGGTTTCCCACTGTGCCAGAAGAACATCTTGTTCCGTTGGACAGTTTCCCTTGCTCCAGCAGTTGTCTGACCTCACCTTCTTCATAAATAACCCTGGAAAACCAAGGTCTGGAGCCAGAGAAGCTCTGTCAGTCTAAGGAGCCTTTGATAAGTCTTCTAGACATTTGTTTTCTGGAAAGCAAAAATTATGCCCATTTCCTCAAGAGCTTTAAAGGGTTCAAATCTACAATTTTTTTTTGTCTCATCTGTGTGTATTACCTCCCCCACATTAGATTCAAGCAGCCCAAGAATTACTTCCATTTGTGTTTTCCCTTGCTGTCAGGAGCTTTGTCTGTTTCTCTAAAGGGGATACCAGGGAGCAGAGGGGTCATTCTCACGGCATGAAATTAAAAAGAACCCATTCCACAGAGTTTACTGGGACTCTTTCTATACTACAGTACTGGTGGAGGGGCCCGTGAACATCCCACACTTGCTATTTCCCTGCCTCCCTGATCAACTTCCAAACTGGCTTTTGGGGGGATTTTCAAAACAAAGAGAATTAAAACCATCCTGATCCCTGCAACCTTCAGTCCATTAAAAAAAAAAATCTTCTAGGGCTGGGAAGCCTTAACTTAAGACAGGGGTTTAGGACCACTCTTTACCAAGGTCTTAGACATAGCAGGAGAGGGGGAGGCATGGGAGAAGACCCAGGCTGGGTTTCCAAGTTGTCACAGTGACCTAGAACTTGTACAAGGAGTCAAGCACAACGGCCAACAAAGGAGATTTTTCTCCATTTCCTCCTTCAGACAGCTGTGGGGATGTTGCTGCAGGGTGATGAGTTCTACTGTGCCTTCTCACAAATGCAGGAAAGAGGATTCGCTAGTTCCTATTGAAACAGTTTTTGGAAAGAAAGCATTGCATACGGTGCAGGGTGCAGCAGAAGGAGAAAGGGCCATTGGGAATAGAGGTCTGCATCACCAAAGAAGCAAAGAAAGCAGCCAGTGGGGCCTGCCTAGGATGCTGTCCTTGCTGCAAAGGCTCCCTGCAGACCAAAATTACCATCCTTAGCTGCAATGAAATGCTCATCCAGCTCTTGCTGTCGCAGCTGCTTTTACCCTGGCTGAAAATAACTGCGTGGGTACAGGTCTCCCCAGGACAGCCAGCTCCCCTGGAGGAGGAAGGAGACAATAGTACTTGGTGGATTAGAGCCATTTCTGATATCCACAAGGCAAACTACGGGAAGTATAATACACTCATGTCAGCAGGGAGTCTCCATTGCTCTGCAATATACAGCAACATATAGCAAAATGGTTGAATAGGGTTCTGAAACCTTGGTTTCATGCATCATGCCACAGCAGTGAACTTGCACTGTTGTTGTATGTCTTACCTGTGAACTGAGGGTCTTTAGTTTGTAGCCAGGAACTGAAGGTAGCAATTCTCCTCAGAACGTGGGAGAAAATGCACAGTTAATTATGAACCGGCCAGAAATGTAACAGTATTTTCATTTTGCTGATTGAGTTTTTGCCAAGCACTCTAATTGATTTAATGATCCCTGTCCCTGGCTGCTCACTAATCACCATCGTACACTACTTCCGTCATCTTTGGCTTGCAAATGGTTACTAATTGTTGCTGCATTTTGCATTGTACATCTGGTGTTGACAGCTGTCCTTGCCCTGAAATGGAGAGACAGCTGTTTTTAAAAGGAGAGCGCTCTCCCAAATCTCTACAGGAGAATGCTCTCCCAAATCTCTACAACATCTGGGAAAATGTGGCATTGAGACTCAGTTTTCAAATATAACAATTTAACAAATATCTGGACAGGCTAGAGAGTCTGCAAATACAGAGCTTGAAAGTAGGCATAGGAATCAGAGCAGAAAAGACCGTGTCTTTAAAATGTGAGAGAATGTCTTTAAAACACAAGCCTTGGGTGTTTCCCATTAGAAATGCCCATTTCCCCTAATTCCCTGTTGACTGCTTGACATGGCAAAATATTTTACAGTCTGCAGAACAGAGCACACCTCCTAATTTGAACAGACTAACAGCCCATGTTGCTTTCACTTCAGCCTATTCCACGTAGTGCAAAAGCCTTTCTACAAGGCGGGATTCAGGATCTCGCAGCAGGATCTAACTGGCCTGAGACAAGAAACCAGTAGCATGAAAGCACCAAAAAAAGCACCCTAGAAATCAATGGAAACAATTGCATTCCTTAAACAAACAATCAAAACCCCCAAAACAACCCGAAAACAGCAGCAACAACAACAACAAAAAAAAGCCCAAACCCAACCAACCAACCAAAAAAACCCCACCCAAACCCAAACCACTTTTCCAGAATCTCATTTCCTCCTGAACATTTTGTGACCGTGATTGTTACAAGCAACCCGGTGGGTTTTTTTTTTTCCCCTCCCTGTTTATTTTGTGTATTTAACAGCACTGAGCCTACAGCCCCATTGTTTTGCTAATGGTCAGCAGGGCTTATCTCGCTTATCTCCCCATCGCGCCCGGCCGCTGCCGCTCACAAGCTGTTCTGCGAGACTTGGATGAGCACTCCTCTCGGACCCTTCGAGAGGCTGCGAGCCAGCAGCAAGAGCAAAGCTGAGCTCAACAGGCAACAATGAGTAGGCACGTAAGGACACGGAAAGGAAATGGGTGAGCTGAAACAGGGTTAGCGTGATTGGAGTAGCCGTCGCTCCAAATGACCCCTAAGAAAAGAGCCCACAAGCAGAAAAAGTCTGGTAGGATTAACGACGCTTTTTTATAAAGGAGTCATTTCAGGACATCTGACTTAAGGGAAGTGCTGCATTTATTTATTTTTAATTGGTCTGGATTTAAGCCATATCAAGCTGATGATGCCATTCTGAGTTCAAAAGGATATTCTCTTTGCCTCATAGCATAGGAGCAAGGGGACAATGCAATTAACAGGAAAGGTGGCACTTTCAAAAGTGGTAGAAGGAAGTATTTTTAAATTAAGCAGTTCTTTGATATGTCGGGTACTTAAAATAGGAGTTTTTTTTTCTAGTGACTGGAAGGTGAGAGACTTCTCCAGGAGATCATCCTAGTTCTCAAGTGGAGCTGCTCTCAATTTCACCTAGAGGACCCTCTTTTCTCCACACCTATGGAAAGACCCTAGAGAGAACTGCTTAGTAAGTGGGCTCTGGGGTAGCAAGCCTCCTATTTAGGCAACAGTAAGACAGTTATAGTTCTAACTGGACTCTGAAAGTCACAGAATCACAGAATGATATAGGGTTGGAAGGGACCTCTGGAGATCATCTAGTCCAACCCCCCTGGCCAAAGCAGGTCCAAAGTCATTGGTGCAGGACATCACTGATGTACCTGGATAGTACTGACCCCTGAAATAGGTAGGACTAAAACCTTTTTTGGTAAGGGGTATGAAACATGCTGTTTGAATTAAAATCACACTCTAAGTGTGGAAGTACGGGAAGATTTATAAAACTCTCTGAAACATCCTGCCCTGACCACAGTCAGAACAAGATATTGGACTAGAAACCAGGAGCTGAGCTGTTTGATAATCAAGGATCATCTTCTCGAAGCTCTAGAGTGGTTTGTCCTGACAAGAAGATCAAGCACAGGTGCCAGGAGGCATGGCGTGGGTGAACAAGAAGCTCCCAACTAAACTCTGACATAACAAGAAAATGTACAAAGGGTGGAAGCAGGGGTAGGTGACCCAGGAGGAAGACATACCGGTGAGAATGTCCTTAGGCAATGCTAGGCCCCTTAGCAAGGGGCCCAAAAGCCTGAGGGAGCTGGCTAATGTCATTGTAAGGCCACTCTTTGAAAGATCATGTCAATCAGGAGAGGTTCCTGAGGCTTGGAAGAAAGCGAAGGACACTCCTATCTTCACGAAGGAAGACCTGGAAAACTACAGTCCACTCAGCCTCACCTCAATCCCTGAAAAGGCGACGGAGCAAGAAATCATGGAAACCATTTCCAGACACATGAAGAAGAAGGAGGTGGGTGAGTGTGGTCAGCATGGATTTAAAAAGGGGAAGTCAGGCTTAGCCAACCTGACAGCCTTCCACAGCAAGATGACTGTCTTGGTGAATGAGAGGAGAGCCTTGTTGTTTGCCTTGACTCTCATAAGGCTTTTGACGCTGTCTCCCATAGCATCCCCATAGACAAACTGAGAAAGTATGGATTAGGTAAGCGGACAATGAGGTGGATCAAAAAATGGTTGAATGGCCGGACCCATAGCATCATGATCAGTGGCACAAAGTCCAGCTAGAGGCCAGTCACTAGTGCTGTATCCTGTTACTAGGTCTTGTACTGTTTAACATCTTCATTAATGATCTGGATGACAGGGCAGAGTACACCTTTGTGGCAGATTTACAGATTATACATAGCTGTGAGGAGCTGATACACTAGACGGTGTGCTGCTGTCCAGAGCGACCTGGACAGGCTGGGGAACTAGGCAGAGAGTTATTTCATTAAGTTCAACAAAATGAAATGCAAAGCCCTGCACCTGGGAAAGTATAATTCCATGCACCAGTACATGCTGAGGGCTCTGCAGAAAAGGACCTGAGGGGTTCTGGTGGACATGAAGCTGGCCATGAGCCAGCAGTGTGCCCTCTCAACAAAGGCGGCCATCAACATCCTGGGCTGCATTAATAAAAGCATCACCAGCAGGTCATATTTCCCCTCTCCTCAGCAGTGGTGAGGCCACATCTGGAGTTCTGTGCCCTGTTCTGGGCTCCCCAGTACAACTTGGCCTTACTGGAGTGAGTCCAACAAAGGCCCACAAAAATTATTAAGGTCCTGGAACATCTCTCATGTGAGGAAAGACACAGAGAGGTGGCACTGTTTAGCCCAGAGAAGAAAAGGCTCAGAAGGAATCCTGTCAGTGTGTATAAATACCAGATGGAAGGGAATGAGGAAGATGGGTGCTCACTGAGAGGACAAAAAGCCATTGGCACTATTTGAAACACATGAAACTCCACTTAAAAACAATTAAAAAAATTTTTTTGGGGGTGGGGTGTCAAAGAATGGAGCAGGTTGGCCAGTTGTAGAGTCTCCACCTCTGGAAACATACCAAACCTGAATGGACATGATCCTGAATAGCTAGCTCTAGCTGACCCACCTTGAGCAAGGGTGGTTGAACAAGATGATCTCCAAAGGTCCCTTCCATCTTTCACAGTCTGCGATCCACTACAGCACTTCCCGGTGTTCTGTATCTTGTTGGTTCTTATACATTTCATTGATTTTTCCCTGAGGTAATCATAGACCTCTGGTGTAATTAATTGCACTGAATGCATATATACCTCAGGATGAGGTGGTTATAGAGAAACCTGAACTTAATAAAATAGTCAGAAGAATCGTCAACAAACAAAATACAGGAACTGGGAATCATCATTCATGACTGTGAGGTCCTGTACACATGTTTTCAGCAGAATAGGCATGGTGTGGGGAGATGGAGGCTGACAGAGCACACGGGGCAGGGTCAGATGAGAAGTGGGAGGTAAGTGACTTATGACAGCCAGTGCCAAGCACAGTGCATAAGAATTTCAGATTTATTTCTCAGTCTTTGGCGATCAATCTAACGTGGGCTGTTTGTGTGGTGGTGGTAAAATTAAAGCCCTAACACTGTGTCAGAAGAGAGCTCCAAGAAGGGACAATTAAATTAGAGGCAGTATTTTCAAGCTGAGCACCCAGAAAATGGAGAAAACGCAAGAAATGACCACTGGGGAACTCTGAAGCAAAGGCAGTTCTCCAGGGCAGCAGTCCACAAGCTGAACCATAAGCCTGCCCTTTTTCCAGTTGTGTTCCCAGTCTCCTCCAGAGTGTGGTTCTGGCATATTTTATGCACTGAGGCAGGATCCCATTAAGAACAAGTATGCAATCATGTCATTAACGTTTGTCTCACAAGAGAAGATTAGAGAAACATTTGTCAAGAATGGTCTAGGAATAATTGGTCCTGCCTTGGGGGAAAGAGATGGACTGGAGTCCCCAGGAGGCTCCTTGAGGTCCCTTCCAGGCCTGTTTTCCACAAAGTCATACATGCCCAAATTAAGCCAAATTAAATTTGGCATAACTTATTTTAATTCTGGCCTTCCCTAAGTTCTGAATGCCTCATTTCAGTGCCCTTTTGGCACAGATTACGGTGTGCTGCGTTTTAAGATCCTGGTTGGTTTGTTTTAAAGCCAACGCAACCTAGCAAGGGTGCCACGATACGCACATCCACGAGGTTCATTAACAACCTTGTAACAGATCCAGCACAGGGACCTCTGCCAGGGCCTGGCAGAGCCAACCCAGGTGACTCCGCCTTCTCCAACTAATGAAGGTAGGGGGTGCAGTAGGAAGACATTGCGACGCTGCTGGCCAGCATCAGAGGTTTGCCTTTCAAATCCACATTGGCAGCAGAGGAGATGAGAGTCTCGGGACACCTGGGTTCCCTTACAAACTCTGGGAGGCAACATGTGCCACCAGAAGCTTTTTGCTTGCTTCCACCTGTGATCTCTCCAGTCCTATTTTTTCCAGGCCCTTGAAAAACAAACAGCTCCTTTGCTACCTCCTATGTTGCCTGCCTCACGATGGGTCAAGTCAGGTTCTCTCCTCTCCCTGCTCTTGTCCTCTAACCAGGACACCACCTCAAGTTACTACCTTTGTACCCCTCCCACTCCTAGTCACCTGGCTTATCTTGTCATCACACATTTTTTTTACCTCTGCTCTTTCCCCTACTCCCTTAGTTTTGCCCAACAGCTGCTCTCAGACCCTGAATCCCTGGTGGCTTAATCCTTCTCGCTACCCTCATTCCTTGTTGATTCAGAAAATGAAGCACCTTCTTCTGCCCCAATCACGCCTTCTTTCCCTCTTCCACTGCCTCCTCCCCCAGCCATTCCAGTCACAACAGGTTCTTCCACTAGATTTACCTCTTTCCTCCCACAATTGGCTTTCACAACCACTTCTTCTGTCACGTTGCTTCATTGCCAGGATGATGGTCATCATCTTTATGAGAGAACCCCGGCTTTGCTCTCAGCTCAATGCACCATCTCACAGTAGAAATTGCAATGACTTGCAGGTGAGGTGGGCTTGGCCACCACCTGTGGACAGCCCTGGTGCAGGGTGCTCTAGAAGCTGCAAGGAGACGGAGCATATTCAGGCAGAGTGAAGTTTTCAGGGATGATTTGCAGATGGCTTTTTGTCTGCTGTATGCTAAGAAACCTCCACAGATCTGTCTGGCCTGTGATTTTTCAAAGTCATAACGTCTGATCCAGTTTGGATGGGTTTTGTCAAAACCAATAGAAGCTAGAGTTCCAATCTGTAGGGATTGGAGGTGAGGGAGGTGAAGTGTCTCAAAAAGCTGAGTTTTGAAGTTTGAAAGGGGAAATAATGCATTTTTGTCAGTCTTGTTCTTGCAAATAACCTGCTGAATCACTTTTATTTTAACTTTCCAGAACACTCAGCATGAAGATTTTTGTATAATGCTTAGGCTTTAAGAAAATGATAAGCAAGTGAGTCCAAGATATTCTTATGGGAAAACCTGTGTGCCCTTAATATGCAGGGGCTACTATGTATCCCTATGCTCAGGGATGTCAACTGTTAAACAATACAATCATAAAGTATTTCACTTTCATTATTGTTTTTCTCCTTTCCCTTTTCAAAATCTGCTAATTGCTGCATACTCTGAGCTACTAACACTTCACTGTTCATTGGAGATCTTTTTGCTACAGGACAAACTCCTCATTATCTTGAACATCTCCTGAATTAATTGATTCCATTGGTTATTGCAGAGTCATTAAAATAGTGGTATTAAATTGGGGGCTGAAGTCCTAAGCCGTGTTAAAGGAGCCATCTGCTTGAGCAGCTGAATTAGTCTGAGCAACCAGTCCCTCCCAGCACAGTGTCACGGACTTTTCTTACACTGGCCACTTTGATTTGCAAAGGTAATACTCAGGTTTATTAAATGAACCAATGTTACCCTGGGCTTGGGCAGGCTTGCCGAGTTGCTGGAAAATGCCACAAGGTTTAAGTTACAGGTGGAAGTCACTGTGCTCTTTCCCACAGACACAGCCATCAGTAGGACAGCTATTGCTGCCTAAATGGCATGAGCAGATCAATGTCTTCTCTCTGTTTTGGCCAGCCCAGCGTTTCCTTTCTACTCTTCAGGTAGGTTGCAAACCCCAATGAGGCAGTGGAAATTTCCTTGTAATGAAAGCATGTTTCTCAACACTTCCAGACGTGTTGCGGCAGAACAAAGCTATGACCTGTTCTTTCATCTGCCACCCTAAGGGTAGGAAGATTTTTAAAAGTCGGTGCCTCATTTATGACTGTGCATTAGAACAACCTAAACTGGTCACAAAGGGAAATTATTTTATAACAATCCTGGAAAAGGAGAGGAAAAAAAAAATCTTCATTGCTCGGCTGTTAGCTGCACAGAGCTTGGCACCAATCTTGAAACCCAGTGAATAATGTTTGAAACAATATTGTTCCTAGATTTCCAGCTGTACCAGAAGGTAGGTAGTCACCGCAAAATCCTACCTTACCTCCCACTGCTGCTGCAAGATTGATGTTGTCTGGATCAGGGGGAGGAGAGCCCAGTTCTGCAGAATACATAGACCCCTGCTGTGTCCAGCACAGAGTCGTCGTCTCTCCTTGTACTTGTAGGGCTGTGGCCCCCCTGCAGCCTGGGGCCTGATTGGGTAGCCGGGCACTTATTTTTCCTGGGGAAAAGCTGCAAGAGGGTTTGAGGTTGGAGTTTTTTTTTATTTAAGCACTTTACCAGACGTATCCCACGTGCTTGTGAGGTTGTTTCTAATGCTGTCATTATCTAGAAAAATCTCCACTTAGTGGTAGAAATCTCATACTTGCTTTGGCAGATGCTTGGCTTACTGATGAGGAGCAGAGTTCTTGGCTGTTTCTCATCTATGATTTTCAAATTCCAATTATTCCAGACAGTGGGGATATCCTGAGAAGTTGGGGTGTTTCCCCATTGCCTAAAGACACAAATATATGCGGGAACTCGCTCAATAATATGTGATTCACTGAAACCAGCTGCTGTGAACAAACTATCCACATACAGCAACTACTGATTACTCAACAGCAAAAACATTGGTCCCCACTGTTGATACCCCAATTTGTTGCCTGAACTCCCTTCCTGGCCTCTCACTCACTTTTTCCAGAGGATGTTTGGGATTCTCTCTGAGGTCCAAGACTTGCTGGCTGAGAAAGTTAACCAGGGCCAACCTGTTTCTCAGGCCTTCCTGGTGAAGCACCCAAAGCCTGTTTGTGCAAACATATATTGCAGGAGTCTTGATGCATCTCAGGGAGGTGTGTTTGCTTGAATGATAGGTGCCAGTGAGAGAGAAAAGAGACCGTGGTTTCTCCCTCTGATTACAACAGTCAGTAGAAGAGAAAAGGCTCTGGACTCCCGAGTTTTCTCCTTGAATACATTTAGACCCCATGTCATCCTTGGGTACTCCTTCTTGTTGTTTTAGTCTGCTTTAAAGGCTAAATTCAGACGCCCTCAAGCAGCTGTTGCTGAAGACGGCGGAGACTGTGAGTGTTTTTCCATCAGAGGGTGGAATTGAGCCCAAAGATGTCGTACTGTGGCACAGCAGGTACTCAGTAATGCCAGGCTTCCAGGAACAGGACAGCCGCCCCTCTCATTGCAGCAGGCTCATATCAGGTATCAGGAGAACTAGGAAAAAGACCTGGCTGCCAGAAAGTTGTGAAGAATGGATTGCAGAAGCAGGAGAGCACTATATGTGTTTTTGTCACTGGTATGAAAAAGGCTGTAATAGAGAGAAAATGAGCTGATATTTGCAAAAGCGTAATTCACCATCAAATGAAAGATTCACCTGTCAAAGGAAAGGAAGTCTTTATCCAGCACCTGTATTTGGGGACTGTTAAAAAGAAATCCAACAACCAAAACCCAGCTGCTTTCAAACAAGGGCTTGAATTTGCTGTAATCATGTACGGGGTATCCCACTGTTCCTGGATCTGCCTAGCACTGCTGTAAATTCAAGGTGTGATTGCATCAGCTAATATTATTCCTGCAGTTCTCTTTGGTTTGAAATATCGCCCAACTCATTTGGGTTAGATATGAGATGTAATTGCCTGGAAACCAGCTCACAACTCCAGAAGGGTGCCCTGAGAGTTATATTCACCTTGTCCAAAAAAATGTCCAAGCCATCCCTGTGTTGGCTCATGTCATCAGGACACTGCTCAGGGAGTGCCTTCATTTTCCCTTCCTCTGGGACCCTTCAGAGGTACCAGGGGCTTCTTAATGAGTCCAAGTCCTTATGGATTTTCTAAGACAAGGGAAGCTCCAAGAAGCAAAGGCTTTTCAGTGTTTCTGCATCTGCCAGGAACAGTTGCCCCCTCAGTACTTGCAGGAGGGGTATTGGAAGGAAGCATGGAAGGACAGGACTTCACCTGTAAGTATATTAAAATACTAGCACCTGCTTGTGCCAGGAACTCCATGTTCATTGCATACTTGCTGAGAAAATTTCATGGTCCTGCTGACCCTCAGGAGATTTGCCTGTTACTGGCCCACCTTTCTGATGTCCTAACTACCAGTGAGTACTCTTCTCATGTGCTTTTCAAAAGGTGTGATCCTGTTCTAGCATCTTGCCAAGCTCTTTACAGACTCCTTGGCAGGAAACAGGGTATACAACCATTCTCACGTTGCTGCAATGGAAAGAGTATGACCTGGTAGCGATGAACCCGGGGCTCTCCCTCAATGCCTCCCTGGAGACAGAAAGAGGAGCAGGAATGAGCTGCTAGAGGGAACTAAAAATAGGTAGTCTTTTCTCTGAGTGGATCAGGGATCCTGGGAAGAAAAGGCCACATTCTGTATCAGCATGTAAGAGAGTAGGTTAGAGAACAAGAAGGAAGAACAGCTACTAACTAGAAGACAGTACTGGCATGAGAACAAGTAGATAAAAATAGGCTATGAAAAAATGTGGGCTGCAGATCAGAAACAAGTTTCCTTCTGTTGGAGTAAGGTTCTGGAATAACCTGCCAAGAAAATTCCCAATGACTCTTAAGATGGACTGTGATAAATTAACAGGAGGGACATTATGACTCAATGCTTGTCATAACCGGGAAATATGGCGATGACTAGGAGATCCCTTCTAGCCCCACATTCCTGTTGGTATGATAACAGAGGAATCTGTGTAGAGCACAGTAAATGCTGAATCACTAGGTGCTTTATATAGCTGCCTGGCAGGACAAAATCCCTTGCACCCATCCTGTCTGCACAAACCTCCAGGACAAAAAAATAATAAATAAATCCTTATGTAAATGGTTGTACTCTGGCAGCACAAAGCATAAAGCTATGGATGCCTGAGTTTGAAGAAAACCAGCTCAGCTACAGGCTCCTCTACACAGGGGAAAGGTGGTGGAATGGGCACGAAGGCAAGAGACCTCACTGTAAGCACTAAGAGGTACATGCTCTGAGGGGAACACGCTCCAGCTGCTTTGATACACAATCTTAATGTGGGAAAAAACCTCAGTGCTTGGGACCATGTGGAGATAGCCCATGCACTTGCTCAGCCAGATGTGTGCTGTGTGCAGGGATCATTTTCACAGGCCATGATCACATAATGTAGCAGAAAGTTCCTGCAATTAACATCAACTGCTAAAACATCCATAATTCTCCTGCCACCACCAGAAGCTGAGTAGAAGGTATCCATGAAAAACTGGATAAGAGACAGAGCTGCTTTCTGTGCTTGGGAGAGTAACATTTCTCAGGAGGAGAGAAATTCTCCACAGCCTTCATGGCTGTAGGGCCAGAGGTAGACTTTTCTGGTGCTTCTTCTGGACCTGTGAAGGTCATGTACACATGTGGGTGCTCCTTAACCTCCTCAAATTTGCAGCCCCGGCTACTTGGAGACCTAAGGCCCTCCATTGCTTCGTCTCACCTTGCCACAGGAATGTTCCCACACAGATGTGGCACCACTGTACAGCCACCATCTCCATGGGTCGCACAGTCTGGTTACTCTGGGCCAAGGACACCTGTGGGTTTTCCCTCTTGCAGTACTTTTGAGTGCCCATTATTTCTAATTACTGCCCCTGGTAACAAAGCTCAGAGCAAGAGATTCCCTGCAGAGCCCAGCGGCCAATGCCAACACAAGGCAGTGAGAAACTTGTATGCCAACAGTCTATTCCCAGAAAGCCTGGCTTAATCCCCCTCTGCTGTGGCTAACAAAACCCTTCACACCCTACCCCACCCCACCTTTTTTNTTTTTTTTTTTTTTTTTTAACCAGGCAGCTGAATCACACTTGAGATCAATTTTGTTATTTCCTGAGCAGTCACAAGCAGACAGGGTAACAGCGGCAGATCGAGCGATGGCAAGCAGTTGCAGTACAAGCCCCTCAAGGCTTCCTGCCTTCCTGGCTCTTTCCAAGGCCTGGCAAGCAGGCACAGAGAGGCATCAAACACTGCCTGTGACAAGACCCTTCCTAAACAGCCATCAGCAAGGAAACACCACAGAGGTGTCAGTGCATTGCTAGGGTCAGGGGGGATTGGACAGAGATGGCAGAGCTTTTAAACAGAAGAGCAGCATTTGTAAATGGGCCCATGGGCAGGGAAAGGCTTTGTTCTGCAGAGTATCTCCTGTCACACTGGGCATAGCAGGACTCGGAGATGCTGGCTAAGGTGGATGTATCGGTTCTTCTTATGGTTTGCAGATAGCAACAGAAATCACAGAGCTGGAGCCTACAGAGGTGCACTGCTAGCAGGGGAAGGATAGCTGAGAAACACAGGTCAGGGAGCTAAAAACATTCAAAGAACCTCATCAGCTTTAACTGCTGTGGCTGTTCTGCATGTCATAGGAAGAGGCAGCATCTCTGCTGGCAGATACAGCTTGGATGGGAACAGGGTGCTGGTATAAGGTGGTTTGCCAAGGGCTGCTCTGTAGTTTCTGGGTAGCAGCAATTTCTCACATGCCCTGAAGTACCACATTTGGAGGGATGATGAATCTAGAACCTAGCACTCACCTGGGAGCAGGCAGGGGACCTTCTTCCAGTTGCTTACCTTTCATTTCAATTTCTGTAAGATTAAAGTTTCTGCCTTGAACTGGAAAAAGGCACAGGCTTTCCTAAGGGGAACAGATTTAGACAGCAGGAGATGGAATTGCTCACGTGGGACATTGATACTACTGGTCCCCCGGGTGAGAGTTGGTTCTCTTTGGGCTACATCCATCATCAGTGGCAAAAAAATAGTTATAAATCAGGGCACTCCCAGTCCTGCTGCCACAAGCTGCCTTCTCAGCTCTCCCGGTCTACCTCTCCGCCTCCACAGAATGTGCACCACTGCCTCTACAGCTGCTCAGAAACCTTGGATTCAGGGCAAAGCCTTAAATAAGATGCTCTGAATTGCTTAATGGGGAAAGACAAGCTGCTCCAAAGACTGAATGAAGAGCTGTGAGGAAATCAAATGCTGAAATTAGTGCCTAAGCCATGTGCCTGAAGTTAAGCAGCATAAAGTGCTGCTCTGTGTGCCTGATGCAAAGATCCCATAATAGTAACAGCAATGAAAGGCTGCCTACCATCTCTCTCAGTCCTTTCTTCTCATGTGCAGGCAGCCCAATCCATCACATGGTGCTTTGACTCTTCCCCACCTGAATCAAATGTATATTCATTGCTAGATACAGAGGGAGGCCAGAATTGGAAGCCATCAAAAGCACCAGTGAGTTTTTATGTGTTCACGTGCACATATGAACCACATCAGCCTTCTGTCTGAAAGTAGAATCATAAAATCACTTAGGCTGGAAAAGACCCTTAAGGGTCCAACCATAAACCTACCACTGCCAAGTCCACCACTAAACTATGTGCCTAAGTGCCACGTCTGCATGTCTTTTAAATATCTCCAGGGATGGTGCCTCAACCACTTCCCTGGGCAGCCTGTTCCAATGCTTGACAACCCTTTCAGTGAAGAAATTTTTCCTAACATCCAATCTAAAGCTCCTCTGGTGCAACTTGAGGCCATTTCCTCTCATCCTATAACTCGTTACTTGGCAGAAGAGACTGACCCCACCTTGCTACAACCTCCTTTCAGGTAGTTGCAGAGAGCAAAAAGGTCTCCCCTCAGCTTAATTTTCTCCAGGCTGAACAAACCCAGTTCCCTCAGTTGCTCCTCATAAGACTTGTGCTGTAGACACTTCACCAGCTTTGTTGCTCTTCTCTGGACATGCTCTAGCACCTCACTGTCTTTCTTGTGGTGAGGGGCCCAAAACTGAAGGTAGTATTCGAGAAGCAACCTCACCAGTGCCCACTACAGGTGTTCAATCACTTCCCTAGTCCTGCTGGCCACAGTATTTCTGATACAAGCCAGGATGCTCTTGGACTTCTTTGTAGGTGCATCTACACGACATGCAGTTTTAGTTTTCACTTGGTTGCTACTGGTCACCAGCCAGAAAAGCAACTGCCCCAAATTCCAGCAATGAGTTTGCAAACAACCCATAGGTTCAAAGTCCTCTGGAGGAGTTTTCTGCATTCGCTAGGGGATTTTAAGTTAATTTTTATATCAACTGCTTCCAGGTGACTTCATGGTTGATCATTTCCTTTGACCATTCTGCGATATTTCCTAGCCTCAGAGCAAAGTGCTACTCTAAATGTGCTTTGGAGGTGAGAGAAACTAGCCCCCAGTTTGGAAAAGTGGCTTTGCTTCGTATTTAATAGGGTCCCTAGAGCGTCCCAGCCATCTTCCTTATCCCACCCGTAATCCTAGCGTGGGGATGCCGTGGGATGCGCTGCGTGGGAGCACTTGAGGTTTGCTCCTGCACCCGATGTGGCAGCAGCAGCCCCTGCTGCGAGCGCTGCAAAACTGCAGGCGGTTCTTCCCCAGCCCCGGGGTTGGAGAGGCGGCGGGGAAGGAGCCACCAGAACCCCATCGGTGTGAACACCCGCACTCCCCGGGGAAGGGGCGGGAGGGGGGGATGGCCGGAGGTCCCCGCCCGGGGGTCTCCCCGCCAGCATCCCGGCTCCGCTGACACGTTCTCGCCTGGTGAATAAAGGATGATTCTAAATAAAACACGGGGCACTGCATGCTCACAGGGTACTCCTGAACCTGCAGGGTATGGAACTTTCTGGATTTACACGAGGCACAGGGTGGATCCAAATGATATAAACTGCTTTTTTGGGGTGCCCAAAAGAGTGCTGTGGAAGGGCACTGCAGCATGCCTTTTTAAGGCCACCCTCCCCACCCACCTGCCTTCTCCTGCCAGCCTCTGACTTGTTTAGCATCTCTCCCCACCAAGAAGGGTTGCGCTGGCAGCCTTCCCCTCTTCTGGGACCACGGGAGACTTTCCATGCCTGCTCCCTGCTTGGGCTTTTCTGTCTTTGGCCCCCACTGTGGATTTGCCTTCGTAGGGCACCCCCAGTCAAGGCCAAAGGAAGCTGGTTTCTGCCAGCAAAATGTGACCAAAAAAACTCCCAAAACAACGGCCAAAGTGATTACCCTCTGGAGTGTTTCCATTTCTGAAGTGAAAAGGGACTATGGGAATATTGCTCCCCCCTAAGATTATGTGTTTTGGTGATTTGCCCTAGAAATTTAGCAAGCTTGGAAAACTGCAGAGGTGATGGGGAAAAAAAACAGGTGACACCAGTGAAGGGACACAGCAGTGAGGGATTTCACCATCATAAAGGATAAGAGAGAGGACAGTGCAAATGTGCATTGCTCAAACCAGGTTTGGGTTCTTTTGTCACCTGCCCTTTTAACAAAGCCTTTTTCCAAAGGTTTCTTTTTTTAATACACTGGGTTTCAGGCTTCAGCATCCTGAACTTCTCCTGTGGAGGCAATGATGCACTGAAATGCCTTCACGAATATCCCCCCAAAAGCAGGCACACTGGATTTACTGTTCTTGATATTTCTAAGATAAAAATTAAACAGGCCATATTAATTTAAACAAACCTCATTCCAGACTACATCATCCATACAAAGACATACAAAAGGCCACAAGCCCCAGAAAAAAAAAATGAGGGCAAAAAAGAAGAGAAAAAAAACCTTTTCAGATCCTCTTTTGTGATCGCTAGTGTGTCTTTCCCTTCAGCTCTGACCTGGGTCTCACCTACAACCGTGCAACTGAAATACACAAAACACAAAGACACCTCCAAGGATTTGGATTCCACTTTCTCACTCAGATGCTACCCAAAAAAACCCAACCAACACAAAACCCCAGAAAGTCTCCCCCCTGGCTCCTTTCCCCCGGGGTCCAAGGTCCCTCCTTTGCCAGGGAGCAGCAACTCAGGGGAGCAGCAGCCTGCAACTGCCTCAGGTGTCTGGTTGTCTCCCATCTCCAGCTAGGTGTGATGCCGGTGGGAGGCTCAGCATCAGCAGCCTCAGGGGAAGGAGTCTTCTGTCTGTCTGTCTGTCTGCTGTGTACAAGAAACCACACGCATTTCTGAGACACGGTGCTGCTCCCCACTGGTGCCAATCACCCAGCTCTCACAGGGAAAGCCCTCAGAGATTATGAAGTTTGGGCTCTCGCAGGTCACCCAGGCAGTGACCTGCGAGTGTGGTGCCAGTGACCAGGCACCTCCCACTGCTGGTGCCAGGACAGACAGACATGCCAGGTATCTGTGGGGTGCAGGCAGCAGCCTAGAGCAGCTGGGACAAAACCACTCATGGTTTTTGTCCTCACCAAGTGCTGCCAACCCCCTCTCAGCCAAACATGGTGCTCAGTCACTACTGACCTGTCTGCGGCTGACACTGTGACCCAGAGTGGGGCAAGGTTATGCCAGAACAAGACACATCCCTCACCGGGATGCATGACTTTAGCATCACTGAAAACACATAGCATTTTGGGGATGGGTGGCACTTGCCTTTGGGCAAGTCACACAAAAGTGGGCTTCAGATCCTCTTTGAAATTCACCACGGGCTGGAGCTTACTGTGGTGCTCTGTCCAGTGGCCCATGCCTTCGCTGGGCTCTGTGTCTGTGTCCGTGTCCGTGTCTGTGCTACTGCTGCCCAGGGAGCCACGTGGGCTTTGGAAGCAGACCTCACAGCAGGGCCGATGGCAGCCATGAAACATCTCCTCAGAGCTGCTGCTGCTGGAGTCAGAGTCTGGGTAATAGTACAGTGAGCGCAGGGAGGGCTCAGCAGGTCCCCTCAGGGTACCCTGCTGCCGCCGCTGATGCTCCCGTGGGAGGCACGGGGAAGCACCCTGGGACTCTGGCCATCCTGGCCATCCTTCCAGCTGAAGGCAGGCTTCCCCAGGGATAACTGGAGAGGATGGTGCTGATGGGTGAAGGAGCCCTCCACCAGCCATCTCCTCTTCCCTCCCCAGGGAGATTTGTGCTGATTCCTCATGGCCCCAGCCACATGCCTCCTTCACCCCATGTCCAGCACAAGGGGACACATGCCCAGGGAAGCGGGTGGAGGTGGTAGGCAGGGGTATCCTCCTCCGTCGCCTCGCCAGATAGGGGCTGAGTGGTGTGCGGATGCCCAGGTAGCCCTCCTGGGCCTCCCACATTCCTCCCTGCTCACCCTGGGGGCCCTGGCTGCCATGTGGGCGTCCCCCACACAAGACAGGGCTGTAGGTTTTGCCATCCAGGCTCAGCTCTTGCAAAATTTCCCTCAGCTTCTCGCTGCTCACATAGCTGACTTTGCGGGATGACTCCCAGGCCAGGCCAGCTGAGATGTCATGGTCTGGCAGCTGCTCTGGAGGCTGCCCCTGCCCCACAGGCATCCTGCACTCTTGGGCTTCCTTTGGGTCACATTCGAGGTTGTCCGCCACGTCAAAAAGCAGTGCCTGAGAGCAAACAGGCTCTCCTGGCTGCCCATGCTCCTGGCTCTCACGTTTCCGGAGCTCCTGGGCATCGCTGCAAAGAGGTGGTATACTCAGCAAGCGGGAAGACTGCCACCCATCCTGCTCTGGATCCGGGGGGCAGTGGTCCCCCGGCACATCCCCGCTCCATCCCATGCTCTGGGTGCAGGGAGCTGACAGTGGTGCCTGGGGGTCACAGCCACCCTCTGCAGACATCAGCCTCATCAGCTTCTCCTTGGCGCTGCTCACTTGTTCCTGCAGGCTTGCAATCACAGCATTTTTCTGCATTAAAACAAAATATGCTTTGTCAAGCAGGGGGCGAGCAGAGGTTAGAAAAATGCCACCAATTTGGAGGCAGGCACTGCTGGAAAAAGAGCTGCCCTTCTCTGTGTGGAAAGGTGCTCCGAGGCAGCGCAGCAGCAGGCCTGCAAAAGCCAGACCAGCAGTGCCTGTGACCGCCTCCTCCTGCTTGAGCCCCCCCCAGAGTCCCCTAAATGTAGGAACAGGAAGGGGGGCACTGGGGCAGGCGGCTCTCCAAGCAGGGGTGCTCCTGCCCATGCAGTGCGGGTGAGGGAGCGGGAGGCTGAGCGTGGCTTTTCTGAGATGGAGCATCTCTCCTCTAAATTAACCACGCTTGACTGGGCTGTGGAAACCAGGTTCTCCTGCTCTTCCTCCTCCATGTTTTTTTGAAACCCCCTGGATCATGCTTAAATTTCCGCACTTTGGGGTGCAGTGATGTGACAAAACACAGTGGCTCTTCCCTTCCTGAGGGAAGAGGCCGAAGAGGGAGCACCAGCATGGACTGGGGTGTAAGGAAGGGTTTCTCACCCTGCAAACCCTTCAGCCCACAAAAAGGAAAAGGAGAAGGCAGCACGGCCAAGGGGAGGCCAGCAAAGCCCCATACCTCAGTGAGCAGCCGCTTCATGGAGTTTTTCTCCCCTATCAGCTGGTAAAGCTGCTCCTCGCTGTACACAGAGCGGCAGCTCCGGCTTGGGCTGGTGAAATATTTTGCCATGTGGCTCACAGTTTGGCTTTCTTCTTCAAAGGCTCTCCACTGCTTGAGCTGGGGAGCAGAGGAGGGCGTTATATCGGTGCGGCTCGAGCTGACACGGTGGGAGGCCAGCACAGCTCAAGCACGAAGGAGACAAAGGGACAGAGAAAGAGAGACAAAGGCAGGGTGTGACAGAGGAACAGAGATGGGCGGTGAGAGACGGCTGGGCAAAGGGCTGCAGGAGCATCGCTTGGAGCCTCCCAGCCATCTGAGCCCTACCCTGTCTCTGGCTCCAGCTTTTAATGCAGAGTGGGTGGGTGCCTGCCTGCGCTGTGACCTCTAAATGCGCTGTAAGAGCCCCTTCCCCCACTCCTTGACTATGTGACAGACAAAGACAGTGTCATGCATGCCTCTTTATCCCCAAATCACCAGTGACAAGCTGAAAAACAGCAATGCTTAGTATCTGTTTTCTCATCTTGTGTCTGCGTGGAAGCCTTGTGCAGCCCAGCTCTGGCTGCTCATCGATCTCAGATGAGCAATAGAAGAGCAAGCCCATTAGGAAAAAGAAGTTGATGAATTAAAAGATCCAAGTTAAATAAAACGTTTAAGGCCCCCAGGCTACAACAGAAAAAATGGTACAGGCAGAGTGCAAATACAGCTCATCAGCTCCTCTGCCATCACTCCAAGAGACCTCGCATTTGGCAGAGCATCGCCAGCAGGCTTGGTGCTTGTCAGAGGAGGTTTGGATCCTGCTCCCATCGGCTCATCATCTAGTGAGGTGGGACTCTGCAGTTATACTGCATCGACTGAGGTAGGAAGAGACCTCTGGAAATCATCTAGTCCAACCGCCCTGCTCAAGCAGGGTTAGCTGGAGCAGGCTGCCCAGGACCACGTCCAGCTGGGTCTTGAATATCTCCAAGCGTGGAGAATCCACAGCCTCTCTGGGCAACCTGCTCCAGTGTTTTACAGTTTTCACAGAACTTCTCCCATTTTTCTGATGTTTAAACAGAATTTCCTGTGTTTCAGTTTGTGCCCATTGCCCCATCACGTCAGTGGACACCACTGAGAAGAGCCTGGCTCCCTCTTCCCTACTTCACTTCAATAGCCATTTATACACATTAGTGAGATCCCCTGAGCCCTCTCTTGTACAGATCTGGTCTTTCTTCAGCTTCACCTTTTCCTCCCTTTCTCACCTCATTTCCTTGAGCCCAAACATCCCTCCAAACATAACACTGAGTAAACAACTATTTCCTCTCTGTGTAACAATGGGAGCATTTTTCCCACTAACATTGTGGCCAGACACACCAGGCTGCTCCTCGAGGACACAGGAAGCAGAAGAACCTTGACTTGCCACAAAAGGCTTCCTCTAAATATCTCTGCATCCTCCCTCTCGCCTGTGGCAAAACCCAGCTTCTTCCTCTAAGAGCATAGAGGAGGACAGCCTCCCCTGTGGACCACCAGTAGATGCGAATGAAGCTTCAGAGCCTGACAAGGCCATCTGGATGGCTGGAGTTCACCTCCATCACTGTTGTGGGCACAAACCCTCCGTGGGAGTAAGCATGTGGGATATGAGGAGAGGACAACTGCATGAAAGACCAATACCACCACCCATGTGGAAGAGGAGGAGGGCAGCAACCACCTCGCCTCCGTGTGTGTGCCCTGCATGCCTGCCACCCACAGAACAGTCTTGCAGGAGGTTTCTGTGCTCCTTAGAGCTTCTCTCTTAGGACCTCCTCTCTTAGCTCCCCAGCGAACTTGCTTGGGGAAGCAGAGCCACTGGAGCTTGTAGGATGAGCTGTGCAGGTGAGCCCAAATATTTGGGAAAAGAAGCAAGAAAAGAAGTGCTTTGGCCCATATGGCTACTGTTGTTAAACTCTCAAAATGTGCCCATTTCGATCCAGGTGGTGAGACAAAGGTGGCAGCATACCTGTGGGACAAAGATGAAGCAGTTGATCGTGGTTGTACACACAAAGATGCCTCCAGAGGTAAAACCAAACAGCAAGTTGTGCCAAGTGCAGAAGAAACGGTGAACTAAGCAGACAGTACTAGCAGCCAGGAAAACGAGGTTGACCCCAACAATGAGCGTCAAGGACTGGTTGACTGGTGGGGAGCTGATGTTGTCGGTCAGACCGGCCAAGTAGGTCCCATACAGCAGGAGGATACTCTGGAAGCAGAAAAAAAGAGGTTTCCAGAATGTGGAAAATTACAGCCTGGTGGTGTCAACCCCCACCTCGTACCGAGCCTGGTGAGCTCAGATACACTCAGTGCAATCCTAATTAATGCTCTTTGATCTATAATGCAGACCTTCAGCGCATGGTAGTGACACTGCAGCAAGCACTCAGCATGCTGCTGCAGGTCAGAAGTGAAGCTGGGGGAGGAGGGCAGGAGTGAAGGCAGTGGTGGACCCTGGGGGTCCCAATAGAGGGGTGTGAAGAGCTGAGGCTCAGGTTGGCAGGCGACACCACAGAGCAGGGCACAGCTGGCAAGACATGGAAGACTTCCCTTGGG
>VZTM01006217.1:218732-247037 GCA_013400555.1 Jacana jacana | reverse complement strand
CAGTAAATGCAACTGTCAGCCTTTTACCAAGGGGCATTATATTATCTTTTGGGCTTCAAGAAGTGTTTTGTGACCTGTGGTGCAGGTGTCTGTAGACCCTTCTGGACCTCTCTGTCCTGTGGCTGCTTGATGACTATGATAGCCACTGCCAGGATTAGCATCTGGAGAGACACTTTTACAGGCAAGACAGGTTCACATCCATGGTCTTTGGAGAGACTCCCAGCTTTAAAGCTCTATGAATTCTCAAGGGGCAGTTGTAAGAGTGAGACCTGCCTCCTCAGGAAATAGGCTGATGCCTGACCCTGCTTCATAGAATCTGCACTGGATCCTAACTACGCTCACCACAGACCACCTCCGAACACATGGCCCAAAAGCAAGCCAGCTCCTAAACCCTGAGCAAGAAAGAAACCAGCACCAAACTCCCAATCAAATAATAGACTCTACCTGGGACACAGACAACAGCACTCCTTTGTAGTAAACCAGGACTTTCAGTAAGCACAGAACTAAGGTTTTTTGTTTGGCTTTTCATTGTTGTGTTTTTTTTTTTTTTTTAATCTTGAGCAGAGGACTTTGCTCCTAATTCCAGGCATGTCCTTGGCAAGTCATTTCTGTTCATTGCTCTGTGCCAGTAAAACCAGGATAATACACTGAGCAGCTTCACAAAGGCTGAGCACATTAATGCCATGGAAGATAAGAAGTGCTACGTACACGCAGAGATAGAGCCTACTTTCACATTAGTGTAAATCCAGATTAACTGCAGAGAAACCACTAAAGAAAGACCTTCATGACCCTCAGTAGGTAGATACAACAATAATGAGGAGTACCTTGGCCATGTAATGGGGAAGTTTTATTGCAAAAAGCAGTCTGTAGGGGCAGTAGGGAAAAGCATTACCTGTCTAAACACTAACACAAACTGTGGACAAAATCAGAGATGGAGACAAAGCACCGCAAGCCCAGGGAATGCCTGCAATCCCTAGCACCAAAGGATTTTTAAGGACAGGCTATACTGTCTTTAAAATGAAACATAGTGGGAAGGACTTGGCCGTATTGTGAGGTCTCTTTCTGCTCTTTTTCCCTATGATTTTGGGTAGATGGTCAATGGGTATTATATTACAGTGAGTCAGAAAGGAACTGCCTGCACTGCATGCAGAGATGGAGCCGTTGCCAAAGAAAGGCTGTGATCTCACAAGCTTCATCAACATCAGCTTTCTGAAATGCGTCCAGCTTCTGACAACCCAGAGACACATGAGACCACAGATAATTACAGCAATAATTATACCTACATAGTTACATCAGTATAACTAACTCTTCTGGAATAAGAATGGCCATGTGCAAAGCTACCCCAGTGAAAGTGCACCTCAATGGTATAATTAAGCTGATACACATCCTGTAGAGGTAGGCACCAAGCACTTGTCATCAGCACCTCCTTGATTTAGAGTCAGAGGGCTCAGAGGCTGAGCTACATGTTCCACCACTGTGGTGGATGGTCATGTGAGGCTTTGTGGAAAAAGTGTGCTTTAGAAAACAGTAAGACACAAGTTTTAAGAAGTGAGATAGACAAGGTGTGGGGAGGTTGCAGGGAAAGAATTGGAGAGACAGTGTGTGCAGGGTTTACGTAAGAGAAAGTGAGGCAGGAAGAGTGGCTAACAGGGCTATTACAAGGGAACGCAAGAAAACATCAAGATGGAGAAGGAAGGGCTTTCAAAATAAACAGGAGTAGCCAGAATCTGCAATAGGCATATAGCTTGGGAGGGCAGCGAAATGATGAATGCTGCTAAACAGTTTAGGCTGTGAGTCTCGGAGGAGGTGAGACACAATGCAAGAATCAATAAAGATGTTACGTACCTTAAACCCTAAAATGAGAATGAGCCAAAGCTCAGAATAAAGAGATGCGCAGGACTGCACTCGGCTCACTGAGCAGGTCATGCCTTTCTCTGTCGCCTAGGAGGCAAGGGGAAAGCAGAAGTGAAGATTGCTGCCCCAGCCTGGGAGCAGGCACAGACTGATGGGCAGACAGTTGTAAGCATTTGAGCAGGTCTCCTCCATAAATTCCTAAAAGGAAAGGCCAATGCTGGTGCTGCCATGGGCAGAGAGATAAAGCAAGGAAGAGTATTGTGCTCTGCTGCCAGCTGACACTTTCTCTAAAGCACCTGCGATGCCATGCACCTCTCCTGTGTCACCCAGGTGACCTGCACAGACCTTGAAATTTTGCAGCAGATGTCATCTCTGTAATGGACCAGACATAAACCCAACCCAAGGCACTCAGAAGGCTTTCTGGATCGTTTTTCTTTCTATTATTATTTTTTTTTTAACCATCACCTTCAAATTCCTGACCATCCACCAACTTTGTCCACAGAGGTCAGACAGGACATGGCGCAACCCTCCACCACCCCTCCTCATCCCTTTACCCGCAGTGAGATGCTGAGGCTTCGGAAACACTGGACCGGATCAGAGAATACCCACGTCAGGAGCAACACAGCGTCTGCCAGCACCAGTGCTGCCACCATCGCCAGCAACTGGAGGTCTTTGATAATCTGCAAACACGCAAGAAGTGTTACCACGGGGGGCAAATGGACACAAATAACCTCTATCCCCTTGGGTCTCTTTCTGTTTGTTTTTTCCAAGTGACACGTCTATCCTAGTACTTCTGCCAGAGTAGAGTCCAGTGGCTCACCTACATCAGAGCTGGCCACAGAATCTCTGTCTCCAGCTGCCAAAATCAGGCTTGGGGCCAGATATAAACCCTCCCCAATGGTGTGGCTAGCGGGTAAATCCTATAACAGAAAACAGCTCTTTCAAAACAAAAGTATCATCCCTCTACCACAAGTAGAAATGGGGGTTGGGAGGAGGGTGGGGTGTGGTGGAGGGGGGAAATCTGGCAGGACTATCATTTTGCAAGTTTAACACAGACCCTGATGTGTCAGGAATGTGAATCCTTGCTGGTACCTGATTCCTCTACAAATCCTCTTGTCTCTCATCTTTCCTCTGAGACCTACTTTTTTTCACCATCAGAAAGTGGCTGCTGAAAGCTGGAAGTGCAGCATTACATGGAGAAATTTCTACAGGTGGCTCCCATTTTCCTCCCAGCTGCTGTATCCCCTCCTTTCAGTGCTGTAGAGAAGTTCCTGACCCCTGCTTCTAGATGCATCTCAGGGTGGCCCTACCTCAGACACCCTTGAGGATACTTGGTTTGTTTTCATCCTGCAAAACCAATCAGCCCAGACCTGAACATACACACCAGCATGCAGTGTAATGAAGGCATGTGACCAGTGTAAAATGAGAACAAGACCTTGCTTGGTGGTATGGCTGGGAATTCACCAAGGAACAGCCTGGCAGGACACCTGCTTGCCTGTAGAGTGGAAAAGCTCCTGCCTCATTGCGCAGAAATAAATGAGGCGCCCACACTTGGCTAGGTGTGAAACCAGACCTGTGATTGTGGCGCTCATCCCTGTTGTGTGCCACTTCTATCTGCCATCTCACACTGGTTTGGGACTTGCTGGCATTCACCCACCTTGGGGAGTTTTGCATTGTCCCCCTTCCGGGTGCTGTATACTTACCACCCGCTTGTCTGGCACCCGCTGGGTGAACACCTTGTAAAGCCGCCAGCTTTTCCCCAGGATGGGGCCAAAGACCAGGGAGGTCCCCACACACAGCAGGCAGAGCCGTACCTGCCAAGGGGGAAAAGAGCGAGGGGGCTAAAGGGGAAGCCAAGGGGCTTGCAGGGACACCCCATGCCCTCCTACCCAGGGATGTGAGAAAGATGTGTCTATGGGCTTCTGGCTTCTGGAGGGTCATATTAGACCAGAAAGCTGACTATGGGGCAAAATAAATGAAAAGGCGTATACTCATCTGCAGGCATGTCTGCTGCCTGCCTTTTCCCTCTCACCCCAAGAGGCTCTCATCAGAGGAACATCCAGGGAAAGCCAGGCAGCTTGCAAGCAGCAGGGGCATGGAGTGGTTTGGCACCAATAAATCCCTCATTGGCACCTCTGTTAATTATCCTCAGCCTGGTGGCTGAGCAGGACAGCAGGGTATGCTGTCTCCCATATCCCACTCCCCCTGCCAGGTCAGTGCCCAGTCCCCAGTCCAGCAGGGTGGCTGCCCCATGTCAGGACAGGAGGGTTCATCACACAGGTCAGTGTGCTGCTGATGATTTGCTTTGCAGCCAAAAACCACCCCTGCAGCTTTGCGGCACTTGTGCATGCTTATGCATGCCCGCCTCTGCCTGGGTAGGCACCTGTCCCTGCAGCCACCCCCCACCCCCACTCACCTGAATAAGCTTTTCTAAGGTGTCTCCAGACGGCAGGCTCTGCTCCTGAATCCCAAAGAGGTAAGCACTAGTGTAAGTCAAGCCACTGCCCAGCAGGGTCACAATGTTCAGATTGGGGCTGGACATCTTCACAATCCTCCAGGAAACAAAGCAGGGAAGGCAGTGACAGTTACTGAGAGTCATGACCTGGCAGCACAGGAGCAAGGTCCCCTTACAGGGACAATGACGGCCATAAGGGATGCTGAGACACTGCTTTGTTCCTCCCCAGCCCCTGCTGTTCATAGCTCCTCCAAAAGCTCAACCATTGCTCCACAGTGAATACCCCATCCCCTCCCTTGCATTGCTGGAGTGCTTCACTATCTTTAAAGCATTAATTTTGCCCTACCCCAACACTCCTGTGGGACAGCAAGATCCCTTCTTCCCAAACCAGATAGCTACCAGGCCTGTCCTGCAGCATCTCTGCCCCCTGCATTTGTCTGTGGCACTTCTAGAAAAGCATCCTTGAGTCAGCCAGTGTCTTTATGGACAAAACTGTGGCAAGCCCCCAGGCTTTAGCAGCAAAGCAGGCAGAGTTACCACAGCCAGGTCTCTCTGCTACTACTGCCCATGCCAGGCATGCAAAGCTGCTCTGGCGGTGCCAGCACGTGCTGTGGCTGCACGTCCCCACAGCAGCACAGAGCCAGGGGAAGCAACGCCCCATGGTCACACAGGTGGCACACAGCTCAGCACCCAGCTCAGCCCCCAGGGTTCAAGGCCAGTATCTTCCTCCCCTCCCCTCTGTTGTAAAGGTGCACAGTGGAAAACCACATATATGCAGCACAGGTTGACTGTCCCCAGCAATAACCTTTGGGTACAGCAGCTACAAATGCCTGCAAGAACAGGCTCTTCCCATTCCTCCTTCCTTTGAGGAGATAGTTCCACCCTCAGCACAGTCTGGACTTCAGGAAGCTGCCAGCAGTGCTCAGGTTACACCTCCCCCTCTGTAATTTCACCCCATCACTCATAACCCTGTAACTGTATTCAGGGAGGGGAGAATCGACCCACCGATCTCTCCTGACCTGTCACCCTTCTCCAGCAAGCCCATCAAGCAAAAGCTGTAGCTCCTGCCATCCCCCCTCCTAGCTCCATTCCTTCGGCTGGCTGCTAAGTCATTGCATTTCTCTACCCTTGAGCTCCATCCTGGCTTGCTGCCTCGCAGGCGCAGAGCCTTGGGATTCAACCTGGCTCTCTCTCTCCCTGCCTCCCTCACTATGCCTCAGCCCCTGGGGAAAGATATTCATCAGCTCACCCTCTCAGCTGCAGGCTGAAAAAGGTCTCCTTTGCCCTCCCAGGTTCAGTAGACAGACCGGTATTTATTTGCTGCAGTGCAAATAAATAACGCCCATTCATTATGGCTTGTTCGGAGAATGTCTTCAGAGTCCTAAATAGTTTGGTAATCAATTAAGGTGGTCACTGAACTCAGCACTGCTCTGCTTCAGTAAATCAAGTGCTTGAGACCAGGATGCAGGGCGCCACAGCAGGCACAGGGCTCCTGATAAACCCTTACGACCAGGAGACCCTTCTGACTGCATGGTGGTTATAGGAAGTGCTATGTTCTTTAATTCTATCAGAGGGCTGAAACAGCCTTAGCCTGAGCAGCACACAGATGCACGTCTCTGTGCAACACAATGGGAGGTGGAGGCTTTGCCAGATTGAAACCTGGGAGAGGGCTGCATTTTGGGAGGCGGGGAGAGCAGTTGAGGGACCAACAAAGCTGAGGAGAAGGTGGCAAGGAGGCAAGTGAGACATCCAGCATTTCTGGGGAAGGCTAAGCGCTGGCTGAGGCACACTGAGCCTTCTGCTTAATTTATGCTGCATTCAGGGCAGCAGGAGCATCCTTTGTGCAGTCTGAACAGCTCCAAGAAAAGCCCGCACTTCACCACCAGCTTCTCTCACCAATGGAGATTATGTTTCCCACCAATATGGATGATCACCAAGATCAAAAGAGGTTAGCGACACCTTCAAACTATGAGTGGCCCAACAGCAAGAAGGATATGCGCATACTGGGGGAAATGTGATGGCTTTGCTCATGGAGCTATGCTGCTCAAAGTGATGTTCTCAAGACTGTGGAGTGGAGAAGGAGACCAGCACTCTTTCTGCTCACTCCTGTTAATGGTTTTATTGAATAGGACCTTCAGGATGAGACCATGTATTGCTGCCTGTGCTACACCAGAGGACATCCATGCTCTGTGGTGTTCATAGCTCCCTGACTTGAGGAGGAAGGGAGCAGTCCAAGCAGGACTGTGATCAACACTGGGTGTGATGGAGAAAGCTGTAATACTCCCGGCACTGTCCGTGTTTGCCCCATGCTGCTCCTTCAGGCTTTACCCTCCCCAATCCTTAGCTGGCCATCAGCTCAAAGTCTGGCCCTGAAGGAGCCTGACTGCTGCCACAGCTCAGGAGAACTCTCACAGGCAGAAGAGGGAAGCCCTTACCTGTTTTTCCTAAAGCGAATTGTGAAGACAAGAAAGAAGAGCGCTAGCAGGACTCCTCCAGTCAGGAACGTCCACACAACTCCCAGGAGAGCAGCAGAGAAGGATGGGGAGCTTTTCCCACTTCGGTCAGAAGACGTCTGGGGGAAGCAAAAGGGATAGGAAGGAAGAGGATGCTGCTGTCATGGGTCCTCCTGCTCGACCAGAAGGAGCTCAAAGCCACATCTCACAAACCCATCCTCATGAGCAGGCACCCTGACACTAGACCAAGACCCGCTGGCCAGGCTAAGAACATGTGTGTCGACAGGACATATACTCTGCCACTTCCTGAGTGCACAGGAAGAGAGGGCAGTACAGGAGCCCTCTTCTTACAGCCAACCAGCCAAACACGTAACAAAGCTATACAAGTGACTCATAAACCTCAGTCAGCCCTGGTTGTGGGGGAGGTGGAAAATGGTCAATGGTTCCCCACTGTCCTTCTCCGGAAAGAAAATTCTGGAGAAAAAAATGGTACCCCAGTTTGTAGCATGCTTCTTTGGAAAGCTGAGTAGGGCATCCTCGTCTCACTGTTCCCGCCCTTGCCCCTACATGCAGCAGATAACCAACCATCCAGCTGACATGACTGGGAGCCAGCATTAGAGCTGCCAGCTGGCACATAAAACACAGAAAAGGGAGTGGGACAGCGTCTTTCAGATGTGTTATGCAGCGACACACTGAGCTGGGCTCCACCCTTCTCCCAGCTGGCTGGAAAGTCCTGGTCCTGGGTAGACGTCAGCTGAGAACTGGCTTTTGAGGGATACTCCCAAAATGAGTATGATGAAGGCACCTTTCTCCTTGCACACAAGTGACCTTGTGGTTTTAAATCTCCATTTGAAAAAAATTCTCTGCTATCTCCCTATTAACATAGGATGGATAAAATGATCCTACCTGAAACAAGAAACCTATTTCTGCTGCACATCTAAAATACACCAGCATTTTTATCAGGGTGTGTATGTGTGGGTTCATTCACACATACTGTGTGTGCATGTTACTGATAAATCTTTTTGCTTTTAAAAAAGTCCCTTTTCAGGTATTCAAGTTCATCTGCAAGCAATTCTGCAGCAGAAGACTCTTTTCCCAACAGCTGCCACTGCCCCAAACTCCCAATTCTTCCTGCAAGATCTAAGCTTTTTCTGCTTCCAGCTTTGCTACAAATAAATCTACAGGGAGAACCAAGGCAATCATTTGGAGCCGATGTGTTGTTTCCTTTTTCCTCAGCTAAGGCTCCATCTCCTCTGAGTGAGCAAGGACAAGGCACAGCTTGGACAATCAAAGCCAACACATAATTCTTGGAATAAAAATGTGACACCGCCACGCAAGCACAACTGATCGGCGGGCTTCTGGCAGGTCACATGCTGGTGCCAGGCTGGTCGCAGGGCTGCTGGGTAAGGCAAACCCCTGGCTGGGAGTGACAGGCAGCCAACAGCCAATGCTGCTGCTGCCGCATTACTCTGGGATACAGCTGCATGCTCAGCTCAGCCCCGCTTTGCCACAGCATGGAGAACATCCCTGGGAGAGGGGATAGGCATCTCCCTCTTTCAAGCTGCTCCCCACCTCCTCTTTCCTCTCCCCATCCTCTGGCAGGTCTTTTAGCTCTCTGGGAAATGAAGACCACACCAGACAGCAGAGATGGTTAGCCAGGTCAGTCCCTCCATCCCTCGCACCAGGACTAGCTGTGCAAAAAAACCCATAATTTGGCACAAATCAGGGCCATCTTCTCATCTGCCTGGAGCTCAGAGGAGCTGACTGAGATGTTCAGAGCTGGTACAAGGCTGTAACACCATCCTATTTCTGCAGCCTGCCTAGTTGAACCCAAGTTGAACCCGAAACCTGGCTTTTGCCAGTAAGGTGAGCAGGGCAGACTTGGCATCCCAGGGCTCCCACACTTCACTCCCAGCTGTATCCACCAGCAGTGTCGTTCCACCACTGGCTGCTGCCAACAGCGTTTCTGCACCCTCTTCCCAGCAACCACACAGGGACCAGGAACACCCCTGTGGTTTCCAACTTTCCTTTCCAAACAAACACCTCCTGACCTGGACCACTGTTTCCCTGAATGTTGATGCTACTTGAAGTTGATGGAGCGCTTCGTTTGCTGCTGAGCAGAGTAAATCCTGGCCCTAGCAGGGGGAATATTAATTGTAAGGCAGCTGCCAGAGCCAGAGGAGCCAAGCAGCTTATGGTCTTCTAATTAAAGGCCTGTGGTCGTGCAGGACGTGGTGGAGAGCTGAGCAGGCCAAGCCTTGCCAGTCCATCCAGCAGCCTCATGCGGAGTCAACTGCAGCTAAATGCATCCTGGTGACATTTCTGATGGCTTAGTGGTGATGGGGGAGGTACCATTTATTATAGAGGACTTTTAATTAAATCCTGCTCTATTCATATTTGAAAAGCACTTTGAAGTTCCAGGGGACGGGAAAGGTCAAAGGCAGAAGAGGCCATCCCAGGCCACTCCTAAGTGGCTGTCATGCTGGCTGACACATAGGCGGGCTGCTTGACATGATTTGGCTGCCGTGGCTGCTTCCTCATCTTCTGCCTAACTGCTGGGTGTCACCTAGGCAGGGGTTGTCTTGGAGGCCATCCCAGCAGGTAACAGCGTGCAGCCCCTGGCTGGACTGGGATTGCTTACTGGCTGTGCCCCTTTGCCCTCCTCTCCATCCCTCCCCCCCAAATCCACTTCTGTGGAGCAAACCTCATGCCCCAGTGCACTCCTTGACCTCCATACATACCACTGTAACAGTACAGAGCTCCTGCAGTGCCCGCTGCTGCTGCACCTGGCTGCCAAAACTGGAGCTGCCGTCACAGAGTTCAGAGCAGTTGAATCCCGGCTCCATAGCACATCCTCAGCCGTCATCCAGCCGTGCCTTTGCCCCTGCTATAAGGATGATGGTCAGGCTTCCTCCAGCAGGAAGAAGCCCTTGGCAAATGCTGGATCTCCCCCCTCTCAGTAGGGCGTAGGGAAGGGGTCTGGCAGCCCAAGGCTTAGCTTACCCAAAGCAATGCAGTGCACATCCAGAGCCAGGATGGGGAGCGCCCACCTTCCGATGTCTTTCAAGGTGTCCTCTGTGGCGAGGAGAGTCAGCACAGGGTCCCTGTGGAGCACGGTGGTATTCCGAGCCTTGCTATGCCACCCTGCAAACCAACAAATGCCGAGGTCGGGGTGGCTCCTGGCCCCTACACCCAAGTTGTGGAGCCAAAACTCAGTGCCCTGCCAGGCCAGTCTGAGCTGGAGGCATGGCATCCTGAGCTTGCCACAGTTTTCCTCTACCAATGCATTTTCCCAGACTGGTGCAATTTAGAAAGGAGATTTTAAAGCCTGGCACCTGTGCTACCTCTCCCTCCCTGTGTTCTGGCTGCCAGGTATTGTCCCTGCCTGTGCCTGCTCCCCTCGCACCCACCTTTGCCTCTGTTCCCTCTTTTGTTTCTCTTTTTGGTGAGGATCTTAATAGGCCTCATTACCATTTTAGACATGAGGTCATACTTATCCTCAAGCATCCTTACCCAATTACTATTGTCACCACTTTTAATTAGCTTCCAGCGCACGACCATAAACAAGCCTCCCGTTGTTAGCAGCTGGGGAGGAAGTGCAATAACTCACTCCCTTTTTGCTCCTAACAACAGGTGGGAGTTAAAAAGAAATTATCCATATCATGCTCCTCAAGGCTGCTTCCCTACAGCACATCCCCTGCACTCACACCCCGTGCCTGGCTGGTGCTCCATCCTTCCCTGCCGCTATTCCCAGCACTTTGATCCCTTTTCCTCACAAGTCCTTTCTTTGGAAAAAACTCCCATCATTATGCAAGCAGAGAAAGAGTATATTAAAACAAAGCGTGGTCACCAGGATCTGGCCTGAAATTTGCTGTTCATTATGGGGGATAATAAGGATTCAAACGTCAGAAAAGCTACGAGCATTGTTCTCAGCTCATGTAAATTAATTTTCAGCTTTAGAGAAGTTGCTTATGAGTCCCAGCCCAAAAACATCAGGGACAGCGGGCCACTTGTCCAAAATTAGCAGAGCCACCTCTGAAGGCAAAACTGTAACTCTCCTACTGACAGAAGCCCTGACGTATGGTGGGTCTTCTGTGCCAGGACTGCCCCTAGGCTGAGATCAGCTCACCATGTCCTATAAACACATTATCACATGTTCCCCAGACTTACAATTTTATAGGCACGATAGAGGTTGTTGGTTGTTTTTTTCCAAGTGCACGTGTGCAAGCCAGCTCCATCAAGCCTCCCTCTCTCTCTAGCTCATAGCAAACCGTGGTGGCATTTCCCCAGAGCAGCATCACTCTCTGGAGGGTTCCATGCCCTTCATTGGTCATGCTGAGCAATCAGGCAAGGAAATTGGCTGCAAGAGATATCCAGCTGCTGCAGCAAACCCCAGGTATTGCAACGACAGTAGTAAGGCAGTGGAGAAGAGACAGGGTCCAGGTGAACAGGCTGCCCACAACACTGGTAAATGGGAAAACATGTGGAGGGACTGCATGCATGCTTGGGGATAGGGCTGGGAGAAGGCCACTGAACCTTTGATGCTGAGAAGACATGTAGGTGAGCACTGCCCAGCCTCCTGAAGGTCTCAATTCCTCCCCGGGTGTGTTTAAGGACAAGGGGTCTCCCTATAATCCCTATAACTCCCTGTAACCTCCTGCCATGTCACAGGGGGATCCCACCTGCCAGGTGGACCACCACCAAGTCTGTCATGAGGCCCTCCTGTAGCTCACAAATGGAGATGTTTCCACAAGGAGCATCAGTTTATCCCCCATCCTCCTGGGAAGCCACCCCTTGGTGGAGGGCAGGAGCCCCTTGGGGTCTCTTCCACTATTCCACAAATCACTCCTGCACAGCACTAATAACAAGCTGAGGCCAGTTAGTGCTCATTAGTATGCAACAAAGCAAGCACGAGTGTGGTTGTCATGAAAGGCAACAGGCATTTCCACTCCAGCTCCTGCCTCTTGTGAGGGCTGGCAGAAACACTGCTCCATGGCCTGGAGAACATCTGAGGGGAACTGGTACTGCAGGGGGTGACTGCACTCTGAGTCTGGGTGATGACTGAGGGGACAGACAGCAACATGGGTAAGAAAACACACTCTTAAAACATTAGGGTCTCTTCAAGACAGAGACTTGTGGGGTTTTGGGGGGTCTGCTTTTTTTTTTTTTAGGCCAAAATACCTAACAATACCCAAGTGGATCACTTCCAGAGCAGAATCACAGGATGGTTTGGGTTGGAAGAAACTTGTAGATCATCTGGCCCAACAATGGATAGGGACATCTTTCATTAGATCAAGTTGCTTAAAGCCTCATCCAACCTAAACTTGAATGTTCCCAGGGATAGAGCATCCACAACTCCTCTGGGCAACCCGGTCCAGTGCCTCATAAAAAAACTCTTCCCTATGTCCAACCCAAATCTACCCTCTCTCAGTTTAGAACTGTTGCCTCTTGTCCTGTCACTACAGGCCATGGGAGAAGGCCTTTCTCTGTCCTTCTTATAAGCCCCCTTTAAGTACTGGAAGGCCACTATAAGGTCTCCTGTAGCCTTCTCTTCTCCAGGCTGAATAACCCAGCTCTCTCAATCTGTCCTTGTAGGAGAGGTGCTCCATCCAGCTGATCAATTTTGTGGCCCTCTTTTGGACCGACTCCAACAGGTCCATATGGTTCCTGTACTGAGGGCCCCAGAGCTGGATGCAGTACTCTAGGTGGGGTTCCCACCAAAGTAGAGTAGAGGGGTAGAATCACCTCCCTTGACCTCCTGGGCACACTTCTTTTGATGCAGCCCAGGATATGATTGGCTTCCCGGCCTGTGAGTGTACATTGCAGGTTCACGTCCAATTTTTCTTCCACCAGTATCCCCAAGACCTTCTGCACAGGGCTGCTCTCAATCCCTTCATCACCCAAGAGGAGTTAGTTCTTGCTTTCTGTGTTTGTCACTCTGGAAACATTAGGCTCTTGTTTGGGTAATTTGAGAAGAAAATTCAGCTCCTAGAAAGAGGAAGGGAAAGGCTGAAGACATTAACACTTCCTTGTGCTCTTGTTAGCCTGAACATCACAGAGGGAAAAGGGAAGCCAGAGAGTAATGCCAATTGCAAGCAGAATTTACTGTCATTTTATTTTCAAACAACAGAGTGAGAAAACACTATGAGATCAGTTTCCAACAGCCTGCACACCCTGCGGAAGCACTCACAGTGTCAGATGACGTAAAGTCCTTGCTCAGCCCACCAGCTGTGCTTGTTATATCCTCCTCCTCTTGCCACCCTCCGTCTCTGTGGTATAACATTGGCTGATTGGTTGGGTCACAGTGGCTAATATTTGGCCATGGCTGAGCATTGGCGTGTGCGTGGGCATGATCCAACAATCCTGAATTTGGTAGGAAACAAGTGGCTGGACTACATGAGAAATATTAGTACCATCATCTTCTAATGTAAAAAGGAAGCACTGACTGTTAAAAACAGTATTCAGATAAAATAGAGGGTAGTGAGATGGATTGAGATCTGGTTGTGTGACAGAACTCAGAGGGTTATAATTAATGGAGCAGGGTCAAGTTGGAGGCCTGTAACCAGTGTTGTCCCCCAAAGGATCAATAGTCGGTCCAGTCTTGTTCAACATATTCATCAATGATATGGACGAGGGGACAGAGTGTATCCTCAGCAAGTTTGCTGATGATACCAAACTGGGAGGGCTGGCTGACACTACAGAGGGCTGTGCCACCATCCAGTGTGACCTGGACAGGCTGGAGAGCTGGGCAGAGAAGAACCTAATGAGGTTCAACAAGAGCAAGCGTAGGGTCCTGCACCTGGGGAAGAGGAATTCTGGGCACCGATATAGGTTAGGGGCAAACCTGCTGGAAAGCACTTCTGAGGAGAAGGATCTAGTAAACTATCCATGAGCCAGCAATGTGCCCTTGTTGCCAAGAGGGCCAATGGAATTCTGGGCTGCATAGGGAAGAGTATGACCAGTAGGTTGAGGGAGGTCATTCTCCCCCTCTAGTCTGCACTGGTGAGGCTGCAATTGCAATACTGCATCCAGTTCTGGGCTCTTCAGTACAAGAGAGACAGGAAACTACTGGAGAGAGTCCAGCGCAGGGCAACAAAGATGATTGAGGGATTGGAGCATCTCCCTTATGAGGAAAGGCTGAGAGAGCTGGGACTCTTTAGCCTGGAGAAAAGAAGGGTGAGGGGAGACCTTATTAATGCTTATAAGTATCTAAAGGGTGGGCTAAAGAGGATGGAGCTGGACTCTTTCCAACGGTTCCCAGTGACAGGATGAGGGGCAGTGGGCACAAGCTGGTGCATAGGAAGTTCCATTCAAATATGAGGAAAAACTCCTTTCTGGTGAGGGTACCAGAGCACTGGAACAGGCTGCCCAGGGAGGTTGTGGTATCCCCTTCTCTGGAGATTTTCAAGACCTGCCTGGCTGCAGTCCTGAGCAATGTGCCCCAGGCAATCCTGCTTTAGCAGGGAGTTGGACTAGATGATCTCTACAGGTCCCTTCCAACTCTGACAATTCCGGGATTCTGTGAAAAGTAATTTGCAGTCATCTGAATGGTTGATCTTCAGGGCTGGAAAACCTGTTTCTTTAGATCTGTCAAGACCCAAGATTAGCAATGCTGAGCAATTGCAGACTAATGCATAAATATCCCTCAAAAAGATGCAGTTGATGATGCCTAAATGTACATTTTGATTGTCTCTCAGTTTCTTCTTCCCTTCAAAATCTTCCTTTTGAAACAGCAGAGGAAAAGAATCTTAAAGAAGCCGAAAAATTGATGCAGCATATAAGGGTCCAGAGCAGGCAGAAAGAACGTTTCACCCTAACCGGTTCCTTTTGATCTAGCGTTGAAATAGAGGCTTCTTCCAAAGAAAAAGGTGATGTCAAAATTCAGCAAATAAAAAGGTAGAAAACTGAAGATGTCAAATCACAGACAACAGAACAATTGCATTCAGAAACGTGCCAGCTTTCTTAAGCCCTGCAATCTTGTCTGGTCATATCAGCCCCGACAGTGAAATGGTATATGTACACCTCTGCAAGGGAAGAGAAGAACACACCTGGAGAAGCAAATCTTCTGGGAAGAACCTCTTGGGAAGGTGGCTGTATGGCCTGCTGCAACCCTTGGCTTTGCTGTATGCCAGAGAGAGAGAAAAGAGCAACCAAAGGGAAAGGAGTGATGTGCGGAGATCAAAGCTGCTCCTGCCACCTTGTAAGGGGAGCAGGAGGACCTCAGCTCACCCGTGGCAGGTCTGTGCTGCTAGTACCGCTGCTGATGGGAGATGGAGGTCTGCTGGTTGGAACCAGCCCCAGCTAGACAGGATGCCAGGCCACACTCTTAAAACAGCAAGTCGTCCATATAACTGTTCCAGCAAGATGAACGACATGAGATGGGGTTTTGCAATTCAGAAAATGCTGGTGCATCTGAGACAGGCTCCTGCTTTTCCCTTCTGCTCTTCTTGTCCAACAAGATCCCTTCTTGTTTGACCTGAGAAACCTGCAATATTGCCAACCCCAAGGCAATCAAAAAAAGCACAAGCTAGACGTACTGCAACCTCCCCCCCAATGGAGCTAGTTAAAAATCACGAGTTAAAACGCACAACATATCTGAAGCTTATTTTTAATTTATATTTAAAACCTCAGCATCTAACTTTTCACACTTTCCCCTGCAAACACAAAGGGAAAAAGAAAGAAAACCAAGAAACCCTGCTCATCACGTAATCCTAAAACCTGGGTTACAATGCCTCAATCCCCAGGAACACCAGGGAGTTGCAAAGCCATCACTCTACCTTTCAGGGACCACACCACGCTCTTGCTCCATCCCGGTCTTGCCCCTGGACATTTCCACACCTCTCAGAAATCTTCATCCCTGGCAGATAGACAGCTAGCTCACTGCATCACCACACAATAGGTCATGTCACAGGGCCCAAACTGAGCCATCTTCCCACCCAGGCTATGTCCTTGGCTATGCTCCCGCTCTGTGACCCATGCCCATGGTGGGTGATAACCACCAGGAGCTGCAGGACCTTGCTACACGCAAAGATAGGGGATGCAGGACAATCTGCTTCTGTCTCCCACCCCACAGGGAGTTCAGTGGGTGAGGCCAAAACCTGAAATTCCATGTTGAGCGAGGCTAGTTGCAACTTTGAAGCCTCCTATCCATTTCTGATAGCATCTCTCATGATCATGAAGGCAATCGCTTCTGAACACTGATCTTACTGATCATGCCAGTGCTATGTGTCACTGTAGGTCCCTCAGCTTGGGAGGCTGGCATGAGGCTGGCATGTTTATCTCAGTCTCTAGTCTTTTTAACTTTTTAAATGGAGGCTGAATAACCACACAGCTCTTTTCAGTTCTGTGGTTTATGTTCTGATTTTAAAGTAACCTCCTTTCAAAAAAGGTCATGGCTTTTTTGAACCACCATACAGTCCTGCTAGAACCCAAATCACCAATCTCCCACCAGGGAGCTGATAAGGCTTTTAACTCTCTAATTACTGTACACTGGTAGACATGCAAGAAATAGAGACACACTAGATAGGAAAAGGTGGAAAGGAAGGAAAACTGGGAGGAAATACCGAGAGCCTCGGGGAACTTGCCACAGATGAGACCAACATGATCAGAGCTAATGGGAGGTAAGCCAAATGCCTGGAGCTGCCACTGAGCACCTCCGTGACACCCAAAGACCTGAGCTCTTCCATGTGTCTAGTTGCAGCAGTGGTTGAGCAGCATGTGGATTAAATGAGTGTAAACCTCTTCTGCTTCTCCAAAGGGCCTGGGATCCCAGACACTGGGATCCCACCACCCATTGTGCGGAGCTTGTCCCCTGGTATGCTGGGCAGATGGGCATGGCTCCCTGCAGTGTCCAGCCACAGCAGGAAACAGACAGAAACCCCAAGGAAAGCTCCTTCCTGCTGAATTTAAGTGGCACTGTGGTACCCCCCAGTGGAAGCCCATTTTTCTGTGCTGAATGAAAGGGGTGGTGGAATCTCTGTTGCAAAACAGCAGCATCAACACTCAGGGTTAAGGCAAATGCAGCTCCCCCACCAGAAACGGGGCAGTGAACATACCCCAAGCACAGTTCTGAGAAGGTGAGGTGCTACTCCTCACTCCTTTCCCACACCCAAATTTCTGCCCCCCAGGTGCAGGCTGCAGTGCAAGCAGAGGTTCTTCACCACTTTGGGCAAAATATTAGGATTTCATTATTCCACAACAACTTCATCAATCATTTGAGTTATTAGTGGGAGACTGTGCCCATAGGTGTTGTTCTGCCTCCACTGAGAAACCTTACTCTTTATCCCCAAGCTCCAGCCTAGGAGGGTCCCCATCCAAAGTGTAAGGCAGCAGGGGCTGCCACTCCAGAAACACACGGCCATTTCCCTGCTGAACCACAACTTTGTCACAAAGAGGCAGAAATCACTCCAGCTGATTGCAGGACCAAATTATGTGGCCACCCTGTCCTGTGCCTATGGCTCCTGCCCACCAGGCTGCTTGACACACCTGAAGAGAAAAAACATTGGAGGTCTGCAAAACCCCAAGCATTTGCTTAGCATTTGGCCATCCTTTCATCCTGGGTAGCCACTGTGAGGGAATCCGTGAGACCCCATCTGCAGGGCTGGTCAATCCTGGATCCCTGTCAAGGGTCACTCCTGCATCCCTGACCCAGGGAGTGTGGCACCTTGTCACAGGACAAGGATGCTACAGGACATTCTGTTGGCTTTGTGATGCTCATACTTGCCCACCAAGACACTGATTCGAGGCACCGTGACAGCATCCTGGAATGGTAGCAATGGGTCTCAGCGCTCAGAAACTGGGTCCCCTGCCCATCTATGTTGCCTCCATTGCCTGTATGGTTCTCCTGCTTCCCTCAGGTCCTGGACGTGACCTCCTTTGAAAACCTGCATTCTCCCACACTGTTCCCACCAAATACTACTGCTTCCCGCTTTGTGTGCGTGCCCCAATATGCTGCTCCAAGGCACGACTCAGCCCCGAGCACTGCTGGCAGCTCCATATCATCAGCTCCCTCATACCATCATATGAGGGAGCTCATACCATCAGGGAGCTCATACCATCAGCTCCCTCTGCCCTCGGGGTGTTTGCACCAGCCTGATGAACTGCAATGAGCTCAACAGCTTTATGGGGAGGTGTAGCCTGCATTTTTTTTTCCTCCCTTAACTGTACCACCTTTAGAGAGCCACCATGAATTAGAGGTTAAAAAGCCTGATGATTTAGTATTTTGATTTACAAGATAGATCTACCTTTTGGTTGAGGTGTGTATGACAATTAAAAAGCAGAGGTTCACCCCCCCTGAAGCTGATCACTGCCGTGCTACCAGATGCAGAGGAGGAAGAGGCCGCAGAGGGGATATTTTCATAAAGTTACATTTCAGATTGAGCCTATGCCTTCAAGAGCTCTCCCTTTTCAAAGCTGGCACAAAGCTAGAGCTGCTCCTTCATGCAATCAGACACCGGCCCCTCACAGCCTTCTCAGCGCCAGCATACTGGTGTTTTAACAAGAAGGGCTAGGATGGCCGGGCTGCAAAGCCAGACAGCAGCAAGCATGGGGATAGCAGCTAACCCTAACAAGGCTGGCATCTTAGTTTTTTCTTTTAAATCAGGCAGGATTTTGGAAATCATTTTGCCCCCCAAAGAGGAGGCAGAACAGAGTGTCGCAGCTCTTTCACCTTGCCTCTGCTGACTATTTCCCCCTAGGAGTCAGATTTAATTCAAGGCTCTGAAAGCTGGAGATGTCCACGGCTCATCTGTCTCATCTCCTGTGTACCGCAGGCTGCCAAACTGCACCAAGTGGTCCCTCGCTCTGGCTGCTTGTCATTTTGCTGGGCAAAGGAGGTGTACCAGCAAGGAACAGGGCCACATCAAGGTTTCTGCACCAACTGGGGCACCCCGCAGATGGCAACAAGGCTTGCTCAGGGGTTGAGAGGTGCAGCTCCAGAATTGGAGGCACAACCGAATTTGGGTGGAAAGCACTCCTTGTAAACTGTGCAAGCAGAGGGGTCTGCAACAAGAGAGCGGTACACAACGCCCCAGGCACCAGGCAGGTGAGGTGATGCAGCAAGCACATCAAGGACGCATAAGAAGCGCCAGCTGCAACTCAACACTGACAGCTCTGCGTTACCACAGATCCAGTTTCCTCATCTGCCTCCCTGCCCCTCTCAGGCTGCAGAGCACCTGTGGGGCATCAGAAAACCCAGGTCTGGGTGAGGGCTGCGTGAACCGCTCTCCCAGAGACGTGCCCGAGCCCTGTGGCGCTGCATGATGCTCAACTCTGGCAGCTGAGGAGGAGCAAATGCAGTGTGTCCCGGAGTGCTTCCCGGGGAGTTCTCACCCCCAGCAAGTTGGGGCAGGGCCGTGGATCCAGCACTGAAGGGGCATGCAGGTCCCTCTCTCCCTCTCCCCAAAGGGAGTAGGTTGCAACCTTTCTTCCCCCCCAGATTAAACTCTGCAATGCGTGCAGTTTGCTCAGGCAGCACCGGTTTCATTGGAACAAACTACCCAGCGCTGCAACTCTACATCTTTGAATCCTGCAAGACGATCACAAAGTGATGGCAGGCTCCCCGCTCCCCACGGCCCTGTCCGGGCTGTTTGGGAAGGTGTTTTCAAGAAGAGCTACAAAACATCCTCACAAGCCCGCCACCATTTCGAGTTCAGGGGTGAACTCTGGGCACCCCCAAACCAGCAAACTGCAACGCAGGAGCACTCCACCCCCAGAATGAGACCCCCCAAAACCTGGTCTGCCCGTCACCACTGACTCCGTGCCGGGGAGCTGGAGTGCTCAGGGGGCTCCCAAGCTTTCCCTCCGGCCGCATCCAGCCCCGCTGCTGCGGGTGGGGAAGGCGGGGGTGGTGGGGCTGCACCCCATGGGGGGTGAAGAAGGGAAAGAGGGGGGAACGCTGGGGCAGAACTCGGGAGGGAAACGGCACCCCTAGTCCCAACCACCCTTCTCTGTTAGCGGCACGGCACCGCGCCCCAGGACCGGTTGGAGCAGGGCAGCCCCATCCCCCCGCCGCCGCCCCCTCCGAGACCCAGCTTCCCCTCCCGTAGCCCCCAACCCACCTGCGGGGACGGCACCCGGGCCCGGGCCGCGGAGTGGCGGGGCTGGCTGCAACGCCGTGCGGGTGNTCAGAAGTAAGGGAGGAAAAAAAAAAACCACGGGACGGTCGAGTATGTCCCGGCGGGGATGGACCCCACTTCACGCCGGCACCTTCTCCCCCTGGCTGTCATTGCAGCGTCACCCCCTCTCAAAAACACCCCACCATGCCAGAGCCGGGGGACCCCACCAGCACAGCCCACAGCCCCTTCTGACCTGACCCTGACAGCCGCTGGGTTCCGTTAAGCCTCACGATCCGTCCTAATGGCGATGCCCATTGCCTGGCCCCGCAGGTGGGGACGTGGCCTGGCCAGCAATGAACCGTCTTGCTCGGGCCCTGCCTGCAGCTGAGGCAGCACAAAATCCCCACGTCTGCGGCAAAACCGGCCAGTGAAGGTGAGTAAATGCGAGGGCGGCCAGCCTGCGCTCTAGGACCTGCTTGTGCAGCCCCATGGCTAGTGGTAGCCAACGTGACTACTGCAATAGGTATGCCTGCATGAGCAACACTCAGTGTCATGTGGACAGACCCACCACCTCTCTCAGCATCCTTGTGCCACCCATTTCTCTCACCTATCTCCCAGGGCCCTGATGCCCTCATTAACTTCTTGCTCTGGTCCTGCTAGACATTACTGGGTTTTCTTCTCCAGCACCAAAGTTTCTCTCCCAGCCTGCAGCAAGGTGCCAGGCTCTACTGGAAAAGGCTGTTAGCAGAAAGGTGTAAAGCCGTGCATGTTTTCTTTCTTTATACACTTCTGTTTACCTCATTATTTGTTTCTGCCAGGTCTTGGCATGAACAGTGTTGGGTTTTTTTCCACCCCTACTCATTCCCAAAGCTGCAGAGGCATGGACCAGACGTGGCCTTGGTCAGAAGGGGAGCAGAGAGGTTTGCACAGAGCTGTTAGGGATGCTGTGCCATGTAGCACTGTCCTAAACATACAGACCCATTAGTTTCCCAGCCCAGTAAAAGCATCCAGCTTGCAGTCACTTGTTCTGGCAGCAGCTCCTACCCACTTTCACTAGGTTTGACTGACGTCCCATAGGAAAAATGTGGGGAAGCTGTAGTAGGACCACTCAGCTCCCTTTTCCCATCCTCTTCTGAGGGAAAGCAGTGGGATATGTCCTGCCCCAGGGAGTCTAGTGCATCACCCTCTGGAGAGAATTTTTCACCCTGGGCACCAACGAGCAATGAAGGCAGATGTGTTGGAGGTCAGTCTTGGACCTGGAGCTGCTGGTGGGATCGGGGTCACGTTGGGAGCAAGTAAAGGAGCTAGGAACCTTCTTGCTGCCATGTTCAAAAGAGAATGAAAAAGGCCCTTGGAAAGCCTTGAGAGACCAAAGTATAGCCCTGATGCCTAGCAGTCTGAAAGCTAGCGGACTTGATATGGATTAAATCTGTATTTTGGCACTGGAAAAAGCACTCTGATTTGCAGAGATGCAGAGCATCTGCAACTCACAGTGGCTGTGAGGAAGGACCCCCCACCCCCATATCATAATATCTCTGGGAAGCTGATCTCTTTTAAAATATGTAGGCTTTTAGACTGGACTTACCAACCTGTTCTCCGCCTACTGTGAAGCCAGGAGCATAAACTGAAATGTCTCACAGCAGGAAGAGAGGGAAGAGGAGCAGGAATCTGACTGTTCACACAGGAACGGGAGCAAGGTGCCTTATTTCTGGTTCCTCCCAATGCTAACAGAAAGCACTTGTGTTGCCCCACTGACTCATGCTTATTACTAAGCTCCCTGTAAACAGTGATAATAAGAAATCACCGTTTTGTGCGTGCTTGGTTTTTGCTGCTGGGTTTAGCTTTCAAAAAGTAAAACAAAAATCAAATCTCTGGGGATATTGACATGTCCTCAGCAACAGATACAGACGCGTGCACATGCATCACCTCTTATTCCTCACCCAGCAGAAGCGGGACCGCAACCTCATCCTTGTGACCTCTGCAGCCCTCCGATGGCTGGGGTGTCCCTCTGGTTGTCAGTTGGTGCTGTTGAACAACATGCAGGTGCAGCCAGGATGTTAGGGAGACCAGGAAAATGCCCAGGTGTTTTGTCTGGAGGCAAGAAAGCTTGTGCTGCGCTAGAGAAATGAACTGAGGAAGGATGTGTGCTCCCAGGCAGGCAAGAACAGGGGTCCAGAGTGAGGGCAGAAAGCCCATAGTTAGGTGAGTTGTCCTATTATCCCTGCAGGAATGAGGCCTCTTTCATCCTAAAGGATCCCACTGTGCCTGGAGAGCAGTGGGCAACCCCATGCTGGGAACCTTACCCCCCACCAATGTATGACTGGAGCCAAGCAGTGGCATTTCTCAGCCTGAGGCTGGGTCCTAGGAAGGGAAAACAAAAGCTGAGCTTCGTTGAAATTGCTGGTGGAGACAGGATGCAGTTTGTTGCATCTGTGTCTTCTACAGGTTGGCTTGGCTCAGTTTCTGCTTTTTTTTTTAAACACTGCGTTGTAAATTTAGACTGCAGGACTAACCAGAGGGCCTTCAGTGTCCATCACAACACTGCCCACAGCTCTTCACTGCTCCTGGCTCTTCATCCCAAGCACCTCCAGTCATCATCCGGTTTTCATCCCCATCCTTCCTCCATGCACAGAGCTATTTATGTGTTACATCTGCTTCTTAAGAGACATGGCTGCCTGAGACACAACACCTCCTTTTGGAGGTAGGGCCCATGTCATTTGCTCCAAGGGGCATGCAACAATTTTATATTTACTTCAAGTTTACTGTTGAAAAACATTGGCCTCAAACTGATTTTTGATGCAATGAGACCTCCTACTTGCCAATCGTTAGCAATAACACCTCCCTTCTGGGGGTCTGGCAAGTACTGAGGTTTAGGCCAATTTAACACATATGTGTTGTCCACCCTCAGGAGCTCACAATCAGTCAGTGTGGCACAGAGCAACACCAAAACCAGCCTCTATTTTAACCATGGCTTTTGGTCATCTGCTGAACTCTTCTTAAGCAGCTGACTTTTCAGTCAAATTTCACCAATCTGTCTTAAGTTTTCTTCAGGACGAAATGAAACTTGTATTTTCTTCAGGTTGGGGAAAATGAGTCTTTGAAAATCCAAATTCATATATGACTACCTGTGATTGTCCCAACTTTGCTCACATGGATTGTAATGAGGCAGTTAATACTGCTGGTAGCTCAACAACAAAGTCTTCTTTACCCATCACCATGAATCTGAAAGGGAGACAGCATTTGTTGGATGGATGCATCCTCTGCTGGGAAATTATCATCCAGCACTCTTAGAAGCTCTCATGAGACTTCGCGGTGGCCTGCAGGCAATCTCTACAGCTGTATCCTAGAATTAAATTCTCTATGCAAATATAGTTTTCACACGTTGCAAATAAGCCTGTAGAGAGACATTCGTCCTGGGCCTTGTTTGATGAGGTAGTCAGTTATACACACAGGTGTACGTAGAGCACTCCCTCTTGGGCTTTATTAATTAGCACATTGATCTACATACAGTCTGCTCTGAGGTACTGCTCCTTCTAAAACAGGTAATGTTGCCATTAGCATAAAGCACCACCCGTATCTCCTTTCTCAGCATGTGGTAGCCAGCAGTTGTAACATCTCCATGGCAAAAAAAGGCATCTGGCCAGCCTTAGGCAACACCAGTTTCATCCATTCCATTCTTAGAAGTGAAACCTTTTCACTTTTCCCACTTATTGATGAAGTTTCTTATTCTGGAATTCAAACAATTGATTATTTTTTTCTTTTTACATGCACACCCTACTTAGTCCACAGTCCCTTGAGTTTATACTGTTGAAGCTTTCACCCATTTGAAGATCTTCTTTGCAGGGTTGGTTCAAAATGTCCTGCCTTTTCCAGCCATTTTCCAGGCTATGAAGCTGGGTGCTGTGCTGTGGACAGGTAGGCCACCCCCCTGGTAGGTGGAAACTGACCTGTTGGAGAGCAGTGTAGGGAAAAGGGACCTGGGGGTCCTGGTAGACAGTAGGATGACCATGAGCCAGCACTGTGCCCTTGTGGCCAAGAAGGCCAATGGCATCCTGGGTGTATCAGAAGGGATGTGGTTAGTGGGTCGAGAGAGGTTCTCGTCCCCCTCTACTCTGCCCTGGTGAGATCTCATCTGGAATATTGTGTCCAATTCTGGGCCCCTCAGTTCAAGAAGGACAGGGAACTGCTTGAGAGAGTGCAGGGCAGGGCACTCTCTAGCTTGGAGAAGAGGAGACTGAGGGGTGACCTTATTAACGTTTATAAATATGTAAAGGGTGAGTGTCAGGAGAATGGAGCCAGGCTCTTCTCAGTAATGTCCAATGATAGGACAAGGGGCAATGGGTGCAAGCTGGAACATAGGAAGTTCCACTTAAAATGAGGAAAAACTTTTTTATGGTGAGGGAACACTGGAAGGGGCTGCCCAGGGAGGTTGTGGAGTCTTCTCTGGAGACATTCAAAACTCACCTGGACACATTCCTATGTTACCTGATCTAGATGTTCCTGCTCCAGCAGGGGGATTGGACTAGATGATCTTTCAAGGTCCCTTCCAATCCCTGATATTCTGTGATTCTATAGCACTGCTCTGTTCCCATCAGGCAGGGCTGGGTGCCCTACAGTGCAGACTCTCAGCAAATACCAGCCACTGCTTCAGCCTCCAGGAACTTCTGTCTTCTCCTCCAGCTTGCAGCAACAGGACCTAAGAGATGATCACCTAGACTTCCTTCTCCTTTTCTGAGGTTCCTGAAATCTTAAATAATCTTTTGTTATTCCTATCCCACCCTGTTGGTTTTGTCACCCTTCCTAAACTGCCTCCTCTTAAGGCTCCTTAATTGAAGCTGTCTGTTATAATTGTTTGCCTTGTTAAGGCAATTTGGGCCATGTGTAGACCACTCTTGCAAATTGAACCAAAGAGCAGCACTTGGGGAGATTCCCACTGCTTTGCTCAATGCCTCTCAATGCATCTGTCCGTTAAGATAGTCAAATCTCTGCCAGGAGTAGTTAGGTACAACCAAGGACAGAAGTTTGGATCTCGTCACGTTCCCTTTTGAACCTATTATTTTCTGTGCTTCCATGAACTGCTTTAGCATGACTTTGGTGAGTTATCACTCCTGCCACAGCAAATCATTAGGCCAGCTGGTGCTGCTCTAGCCAGTGGAAGGAAAAAAACAGCACATTCTTTGTAACACATGGCCAGCCCTGCATCTTCCCAGATTTGGAAGAATCTCTCAGAAAGATGACCTCACAATCTTTGAGCGGTTGATTTGGACCCCACTGTAGTTAGGTAGACAAGCCAATATCTTAGGAGTGATCCAGGTGAGAACAGGAATAGGCAACAGTGGGGAGAAAGAGAAGAATCCAAAGAGAGACTTTAAGACAATGGTGGATGAAAAGCACCTGCTAGCGGCATAAGACCCACATCCCCTTGTAAGAAAAAGCTGTGTTACTTAGAACATGTCTGGGGCAGGAACATCAACTCCTGTGTGGTTTCCACTGTGCTCAGAACTGACGCTCACTCCCACCAGTGAAAACTGGTTTTCTACCAACACCCTATTCACCTTGCCTGTCTCTTATGCAAAGTGAGGCTAATCCAAGAGCCACCTGACAGGGGGTCAGAAAGTCATAGGAGACTTGGGCCTGAGACATGACCTCCTTCCAGACACCATTTGGCTAGTTCCTTGTAAGCAATGAGCTGGTGCCCACTGCCAGTGGAAAGGCTGCTGTACCTTAACTCTCCCTGATCCTTTCTGCACCATCCATTCAGCAGATCCATGGGATGTGAAAAATTCTCTGTGAAAGCTTTCTGACCCTGCCAGTGGCAATGCTGGATGGGGATCAGCCCCCCTGCAGTGGGGGCAGAGGGGCTGGATCTGCTGCAAGAGCAGGGCAGCTGGATGGAGCAAATCCTCTACCCAATGTGGGAGGGAGGTTGCCAACCTTTTGTATGTTGGTTTCCCACACACTTTCTAATTATTATTTATTTGGGATGGCATCAAGAGGAAAACATGAGGTTAGGAATTAGGTACTGTGTCAGGGAAAAGGGAGCCAGGGTAGGGTTTCTGAGAAAGCAGCAGACTAACCCTATGCCACAATGTGTAACCAGTGTATATGGGAATCGAGGGAGGCTGTGACCAAACCTTCTGGTGGAGGAGGCACCAAGCACCCTTCTGGTTCTGGCAAGCAAGGGTGTTCATACAGACTTGGTCTCAGGACTCTGAGACAAACAATTGCCTCAGCTTTGATGAGATCCTACACAACTAGTTAGGACCATTCCCATTTTGATGGAGATATCCTAAGGGAATGAGGCTGATTCAGTGCATGCATTTATCTGTCCAGGATCCCCTCTTCACGAACAATTTTTTAAACCGCCTGGCAAATTGCAACAAATTTAACAGTAGGTTGGGAGTGTCAAAGCTATTAAGTTTCTACAAGCTTCAGTGAAGGACCAGAGGAGAGAGAAACCTGGTGAATTGTTCCCACTCCCATAAGGGGAAGGAGCATGTGCACAGCTTTTAGTAGACATTGGCAAATCCCTCTCTCAGGGATGGAATCAGGCAGAATCACAGCTTATGGCAAACCAGAAGTTCTGCTGGTGGGAAGACAGAGCATCCTTGACTGAACTGCCATCAGAATTATATATTTTATTTACCATGTCATAGAAAACGGGGGGAGAAGCCCCAGAGAACAAAGTGGGGTTTGTTGGGGGTTTTGCTTTTTTTTTTTTTATTTTCTCTACATGGATTTTCCATTGGAAACTTGGGTTTCATTGGTTCCCGTTTTTGGTGAATGAATGACTAATGTCCTGCAAGATTAGATGGTGCTTCATTGAAAAACCATGCCTGGGTGCTGAACTTTGGAAAAGACTGCAAAGGACAGAGTTCCAGAGGGATCCAGCGGGGGTTTGCCCCAGCTCAAGTGCATGCTGACACAGGATAGCAGGAGTTTAACTAATTCTAGGTAAGGGAGACTGGTCATGCCAGATGCAGTCAATAAGCCTGCCCGCTCTTTCCTTTCATACCGAGCCTCAGTGGAGGATTTTTATTAAAGGCTTAGCACAACCTGGAACCCAGGAGAAGCATTCAGCCTCTTTGATGCTAATCTGAACCACCAAACCTTTTAAGGTTCACTTACCCCTGCCAGCAACACCCAACCCCAGCAGTGATTAGTGGTCTCCTGGGAGGTATCTCAGCCTCTTAGGATTTGACAGGGAAACAATAAAGTCTGCAGTGGAGCCGAGTTTCAGCTGTGCCCGTCTGCTAAATAACAGGTGGTAAATGGTAGTTTCCTTCAATTGTAGCAGTTCATGACTACCCATGAAGTCATATAATGATCTCACCTCAGTTATTCACCATTTTCTTTCTTCTGCCTGGCACAGTGAAGATGTTTTTTTTTTCTAACAATACAGAATAAAAACAAAACCAAACTCCTTTCTATTAATGCAGCTGCAACGCACATCCAAGGTACAACAGAAGCACCCCTTGTTTCTGGCCCTAGCTGTCACATCTGAACCATTTTTCCTTATAAGAGGTGGAAAGGCAGGCTGCCACCCTCCGTTTAATGTGGTCCCTTGTCATAGCAGACACCTGGGACTTGTATTTGCTTCTGAGGCTGGTGGAAGCATGTTGAACAGAGAGGTTCGCATGTCTACCAGAACTGGCTCTCTGGTGAATGGGCCACCCTGGAGCAGGGACCAGCAAACCGTGTGCTTACCAATCCCTATGGGGACTGGTATGGGTAATCCCTATGGGAGCCAGCAGTGGTGTTCCTGGGCTCACCAGGAAGAGGAAGGGGAGGCAAGAAAAAGTAAGGACAGAAGGCAGAAAGGCCACCAACCACTTGCACAAGCACTGTGGAAAAGCATGTCCATGTGAGTGGAGATCCTTGGCACAGTGGGTGTATATGCTGGCTGCCAGATGAGGGACTGCATCGTGAGGAATGGAAGTGAAAAGGCTTATGAGGGGGTGATGGAAAAATTCTTATGTGAAAGAGGGAAAAATGAGAGCAGGAAGGGGTGCTGTGTAAAGGCAAAAGGACTGCAGGTAGGTTAGTAGAGCTGAAAAACCGAAACTGCTAAATCAACATGAAGAATTGGCTTTCACAAGTGCTACTGACTTGAGAGACAAAGGCAGACCAGGTAATGAGAAGCAAGGTCGGGACTCGGAAGTCACCACCACCCATGTTTTGATGTCATGTTTTTGATATCAAGAATAATTTAGTAAACTTGAGTTCAGGGATGGAACCAGGGCAGGTGGGAAGGTAAAAAGAGAACTAGTATCTCTGAAGAATCTGACATGTGGAGCCACGTGTCTGGCAGCAAATATCTCTAAGAAATCCACCAAGGCAGGAGAACATCAGTATGTCCAAAGAGCAACAAACACAGAGGTGGTGAGAGGCACGGAGAGGGAAAGCCAGCTGTGGACTTCCTGTATGCCCAGGATAGAATATTAAATTGTGGCATCCACACAAGATGTTGGATAATGAACTTACATGG
>VZTM01006217.1:194725-212349 GCA_013400555.1 Jacana jacana | reverse complement strand
CAGCTCTCCAGCCACACTTCCCCAAGCCTGTAGCGATGCATGGAGTTGTTGTGGCCCAAGTACAGGACCTGGCACTTGGCCTTGTTGAAGCTCATACCATTGGCCCATGGATCCAATCTATCCAAGTCCCTCTGTAGAGTTTCCCTGCACTCATGCAGATCAACACTCCCACCTAACTTAGTGTTATCTGCAAACTTACTGATAGTACACTCTATATCCTTGTCAAGATCATCAATAAAGACATTAAACAGAAATGGCTGCAATACTGAGCCCTGAGGAGCACCACTTGTGACTGGCCACCAGTGAGATTTAACTCCATTGAGCACCAAATAGTCCTGCTTAAATTAAATGCCTGGACGAGAGATCACCAGAGGTTCCTTTGAACCAGTACTTCTATGACTTTGTTTCCATGTGTAAGAAAGGCACTAAGGTGGCACAGAAAACGGTCTTTTTGTATTAGTTAATAAAAAGAGGCAAGGATATTCTCAATTCTCAGCCTGGTTATTAAGGCAAGGTCATTGCATTCCTCAGAATTTTCTGTTATTTTAAATGGGGCTGTTGCATAATTTGAGAGGTTTTTCAATACATATGAAGTTGGACCATCTCTGAAATAGTTCCTGCTGAAGTCAATATCAAGTAATTAGTTTCCCACTGTCCCATTTTCCAATACACCATATTTCTGCACTGACAACTGGTAATTGCACGGCAGGATCTGAAGCATTTTGGCAATAGATCACAAAAACTCTTCAGGATGTAGGAGGAAACATGGGATTACACAAGAAATAGAAGTTAACAAGATCAGAAAATTAACATTCAAAAAGTCATTTACAGGTTTCAGGGTTAGTGTATTAAGAGGGAAACAATTCAAGAAGCTTAGAGCTGTTGTTTCATATTGCTGGAAAACTTCCCCGTGACACTGCTGTATCTTATTTGTATGCCCATGAGTTACTCCTGCCTTTCAACTGTGGAACAAATTTCTGCAACACTATACCAGAAGTAAAACGTGGTCTGGTCTGTAACACACACTGGTCTGTCACAAGTGGGTCCCAAACCCCAAGAGCTTCAGCAGTCCCTGTGGAAATCTCACCTGCTCTTGGTTTTACACAGCACAAGTCAAATCTCTTCTGCTCCCCGACCATGTACAGCCCCATTTTTAATGCTGACACTTCTGCAAGGGTTCTGCCTGCGGCAATACCGGAATCGAGATGGCGGCAAATAATGGACAGACAACTGTAGAAATAACATTTTTGGTTTAGTGTTTGCAATTTGTTTTACAGCTCATAATGAAATACTGTTAAGAGATATTCTACATTCATACATTTCTAGCAAAATACACTTTTAAAAACATAAGGCACTTTAAGACTTCCTAGAACAAACGCTCATGATAAAAATTCAGCAAGAAGGCTGGACGAGAACCCTTTCTACCCTTAATGTTTAGGTCAGTAAAAGATCAATCCTCTAGTCAGGCAGGCAAATGAAATAATCAATAGAAAGGTTTCCAAATAGAGTTACTGCTGTTATTAGTATGCATTCTGAAGTAGTCTATTTGAAGTATCTTCAGTTGGGGAGGGAGGGAGGGAGGGCATGGTGTGAATAAGATGCGTTAAAATAGTTCTTTGAACTGTGTAACAAAGACACGTCGCAGGGATTAAGTTTCATTACTTTCATTGGATTAAATTCCTTCCATTCATTATTGCCAACAAGAGTAAGGAACAAAAAGGAGCTGGTTCTTCCCTCCCTCCCCCCCACTCCCATTATAATTCAACACAACATTTCAAAGACTTAAAATGACCAGGACAGAAGCCCATGGAAAACTCCATCTGGCCACTTCAGAGTATGTTTAAATATTCATTACTGACTTCCTCGAGTCTCACCTCTTATTAAAGAAAGAGAAACATAAAAGAATTGGCAACTGCATAAGTTGCTTCCAGTCAAATTGATATTTTGCTTCTTTTCAACACGACCCCACTGTTCACATTAAGTACCTGCATTCAGAACCGCCCCAGCAGCTCCCCTTGGCAGGGAGGGCAGGGCAGAGGATGAATGCAGGCAGGGCCCCGGGCCCCGCAGGGAAGAGGGAATGAGCAACTCTGCTGCCCGCACTTGTGTCTCGGCGTCAGAGCACTTTCAAAAGCTGCTCGTGCTGGGCTGCTGTAGCAACAAGGGGACTGATACCAAAACACTGACTGAAGACTTCACTCGGAGATACATCTGTAGGAACTGAAATCCGCTATTCAAAACCAACACAAAGAACTATAATACTGGCAAAACCACTGCCTGCTTCTCAGGACCCCTGAGAAGAAGACAGTAGGAACTAGTCCCTGCCATCCATCAGGAAATTTTCATGTTGTGTCTTACCTGTTTATTGCCCAGCACATTTTCCAGTCTTTGGGAGCTAACAATTGCTAGAAAACTTGATTCCCGGGGGCTCAGTACATTAGGCACTACAGTACACGCCTGCACCTCTAGTCCTCTCAAATCTACCTCCAAAGGGAAAAAAAAAAACAACCTTGAAAAAATTCCTTGATTGTTTTAAATTCTGACTTACTTGAATTGCACTTTAAAACCCAGCAGCAAAAAGAAAACCTGGTAGCTATATTCAGGAACGTACATAAATTTTTACTAGATATTTTATCAAGGCTAAAAATGCATAGAGATATCCACTGCATAAGCTGTCAAGCTTTAACCTGGCTATAAGTGAAGAAGCTGTGAAAGAAGATTAGCCTATTAGCCCAGCCCTACTAGGACTGGGGCAAAAAAGGGGTGCCTGTTCAGTCAGAAAAGAAAGCGCAGTTAAGGATGGAGCTAAATTAGAACCAGCCACCGCTGGTCTTTAGCCCATCACACGCAGAGGTGCTCCAGTGCAAACAGAAACCATGGAGAAAACTAACTTTGTGAAGAGAAAAAATGCAGGACTTCAAGACAACTGCTGCTAAAGAAAAGAAAGGAAGGTGGTACCTCATGGCCCTGAGCTCAAAAAGGTCTTGAGACCTCAACTTGTGTGGCTCACTTTCACTGGCAGAAGTTACCCACTACTGTTATACCAGCAGCCAATTTGAAATTGTGGCTCTATAATTAGTTTACTGTCTTTCAGCATTGGTCTGACGATATTTAATTGGGACAAGAAGTATCTGAAAGAGGAGATAAAGAAAACAACAGAGGCCACTCATTGATGCCAATTTAAGTAACAGCATGCAGTTTGTTTTTATCAAAATCTGTAGGATCTTCTTGCCAAGCAGACCTCACAGAACTTGCTAAAGTGACATTTAGGTGCTGTGCACAAATACCTTATTGTATATTAAAAATATACTTAAAAAAAGTTATTTGCAAAGGCACAGAGCACGTGCAATTAAGTTCCTTGTGGATCTGTGCACGTGGGGAATCTTCGGACTGAGCTGCGATGGTTAATAATGGATGGGGTGCTATTTGACAACCAGATGATTTCTTTCCAATTCCAGTTCTCTCCAAAGGAAACCAGGGAAATGAGCAGTGCTGTCAAGGAAATGCAAGGCAAGAAGTTCAACCTGCATACTGAGACAGATGGAACGTACAAAGTTTCACACACCTTGTTCTTCAGGTCACATTACAGCAAAAATTGTAGTCTAATAAAAAGAAAAAAAAATCACTAAGGCTAGTTACAAATAGTAGAATCATCAAAGTGCTTTTACATATAAAGTGTCAAATAGAATTAAACAGGACCATTATCAGAGAGCTGCCATAAGGTATTCAAATAGGCACATGTGGAGGTACATGTGTTTTCTGAATGCAGGAGAGGAGCAAATATTTTAATTTCCCCCATAGGGCTAAAGTGGGGTATAAAAAAAAAAAAAAGCTTTTATTGCTCATTTAGCTTCTTAACACAATGTCTTCGCTCTGCTCATGCATTCGAAGGCACAGCTGGATTTGCTCTATCTGAAACTGAATCAAAAGGACTGTCGGCCACAAAATATTAATAAAGGGGCAGCTCTCACTGAGCAAAACACACAAGGGCCCCATAAAGTAGATTTATAAGATACCTGTGAATTCATAATGTTTATTTTTCAGCCATTTCTTGATACTTAAAAATTCTGAGCTATTTTCTCCAGCTTTCCTTTACAAATAGTTTAAGATAACCAAACGTGTTACTTGAACAATCCAACCGACTGCCAAAGCTATTATGACAAGAGCAAATGCAAACAAATAAATAAGGAAGAGGTTCCAAAACCACCTTGTGCAAGATGCTCAGAGAACATGCCTGAGCCTCCCTACTGGCTTTCCCTCTCAGGTGTTGAATTAGAAAAAAAATCCCACCATTCTCCACAGCACTTTTCTCAGTATTTCCAATTCATTAAGCTGCTGCCTGCCTTAGGCAGGTGACCTTATGGAAAGTAACTCTGTACCAAGATGGCAGGGGGACACGGTTGTTTGAAAACAAGAAGTGTCAATCAAGACCTTTTCCTGCAATTCACAGATATAAAAGCACATTTGTACCAGTAAGCTGAGACTAAAAACGACACAGAGCATCGCATCTGGTCCCTTGCACGGGCATATAAAGCCGTAAGTCTGAAGTAACACCAAGTCTCAATAGGACAACTCGTCTGAAGGCACCATAAAGACAGCAACACTCCAGCTGTAATGGGAGGAGGCAGAGGGAGGAAAATTACTGCATACAGTTAGAAGGAAACAGTAAGAGCAGCTTGGTATAACAAGGGAGAAAAAAGGTGGCTCAGTTCTATGATGGCTGTAACATCTGTAACAGCACAAAGACCCTACTCCTCTAGGCAAAGGAAGAGTAAACTGAATTTGGAAAAATCTACCCTTGAACAAAAAACCCCAACTCCCATTTTTAGTGGATGGGGTAAAACCTGTAACTGAAATCAGAGGAGACAGCAAAGAATCAAAACACTATGTAGAACATTGGGGTCCATACATACTCACATGGCATCATTAGCCTGTTTCTGATTTACCAGTGTTAACCAAACTGGACAGTCTCCTTTGCTCTAGAGGATGACTGAAGACCAGTGAAATCATATATTAAAACCCTTCTCAATCCGCCAGTGAGAAAAAATCCCCCTCCCCAGCCCATAGGAGGGAGGGGGGGCATCTCCCAGACGGCAGATGTTTCTAACAGCCCCAGGTACCCTACAGGCATATACCACTGAGTTAGTTCTCCTAAGCAGCGCTGCACCAAGCAAGTCTAGGCTTGCTAAGATGTTCTGCCCCTTACATGGACTTAAGGACAGGGTTTTTTGTGAGCCCTTCAGGCCAGAGGCTCACGCTTCACTATTCCATCGTCGCTTTTCAAATAGGTTTTCCTGCCAGTTTTCCCCTCTTGCTCCTCCTTATCCCAGAAGGACTTTCTGCATTCTGCGTGCAGCGACGCTGGCTTCATCCTCGGAGTCAGACTCACTCTGGGAAGTAGAGCTCTGCGAGGCAGAGCTGCAGGGAGAGGAGCACTCTGGGGAGCACAGGTAGTGCATCAGTGGGAGGCGATACTTTCCGCAGAAGTCAACGAACTTGATCTGTCTGACACAGCTGTCAAAGTAGACACCTGTAAGGGCAGAGGGGACAGCAGCCACCTATGAGACCCAAGGCAGAGAAATCTGAAAGCGCAGCAAGGTTGCAGTGTGTGGCACAAATGCTTCAAATTAGGATTTAATTGACACAGCACCGGACATAGAAGGACAAAGGACACTGGAAAAAGAGAAGGGACCAGGACACTTGTGAAATTTCTTTTCTTAATTAAAAACCCCAAATATCCTGTAAAACTGTATTTGGTAGGTGATTCAGGACGGCACACTCTGAATGAAAAGACACAGGCCAGCTACTTCCAAAGAATTCCTCAATTTCTTCTAACCATTAGGGAGAAATCTCAGGCTGGGAATTCGCAAACTTCTTAAATGCCAAATTAATTCATCCACTCTGCTTTCAAACTTGTAAAACCTCTTCTACCAGCTGGCAAAAATGCATTCACCAATAGACTTTCATAGCTCTACTTTTCTTCTGCTTGAGTGAACTCACCATGCTGAGTTTGGATGCCACTTTCCATGGCAACAGTGTTACTGTAACACACAATTAGGTTCTCTTCCTGTCACATCAAGCGATTTTAGACACTGACAATTTCAGAAGTTTCCATGTTTAAGACCTAGCTGGCCTGGAGTAAGCTTTTCTCGTGCAGTGTTAGAGCAACGCTGCAGTACTGTGCTAGTTCACCAGGAAAACTGATAAAGAACAAACCCAATCCACTGTTATCTAAGCTGTGCAAAACTCTAAAAAAGGAAAATGTCTTTTGCTTTCAACACAAGTTCCAGCCCTTCTGTCTTTGTTTACAGAGCATGCTTTGATATTGTCCCATAAGGAGATAAGATAACAGATTGCATTATAGAGGGTAGATACTAATTAATGATTTTTTTTTTCCTTAATCTTCTAAAGGCTGAATGCACAGATCATTTACTCTGGATAAGGATTAAGTATTAAGCCAAATTAAGCCCAAGTATGCTGGGCTTTTCTATGAAGTGAAACTTGCTGTTCAGGAAGAATGATGGCAAAAATTCTCTGGTCCATTACTTAGTCTGAGCTATTTCAGGGCAGATGGATTGGAAACTTCAGACCATAAAAGCCTAGTGGATTACTGGGATGAGCTGCAAAGACTCTAACAGGAACACTGCCTTACATTGCCAGGCAAATACAGTAAACCAGCATGACAACTCTGAATCATCCTTCCTAAGTGAACAAGGCTCCTTAGAGACAAGTTTACATGAGATCTGGAGCCAATGAAACACAGATAGAATTTGGATACACCACCACATCTAACTTGACCAAGCTACTAAAGTCATGGCAAGTCAGAGGGAAAGAAAACCCACCAAGTAAAAGCAGGAAGCTTTTAGAGTAGTTAAGGAGAACTTACCCCCACATTTAGGATTGGGACAGTTGCTGGCCAAGCTCAGATACCGGACAAGATTCTCTGGGAGATCGCTGGGAGCATAGGGAACATTGCGAGTTTTAACTGTGCGTCCAGCCAGTTCCTGAAGGCTTGGGGGATTGTAGGTCAGGTCACGGACAAACCGAACCACCAGTGGGTTCCCACGCAAGCTCAGCTCTTCCAGGTGAACCAGGTTAAGGATCTCTCGAGGAAGGTAAGTCAGCAGGTTATTGTGCAGGCTGAGGGAACGCAGGGAATGCAGCCTGAGAATGGAGATGGAAACCCAGTCAAGGTATGCAAAAAAATGTCCGCAAATGGATTACACTCTCCCCTCTCCCACCAATTTTCTTTTCCTTTGACTTGTCTTCCTTTTAAAGCATAAATCCATGCTAAAAAAGCTGCTGTTACTCCAGCACACATAATTCCCTAAAAAACTTGGCTCACCTGTTCAACACCTGTTAAAGAAACACAGCCTTAAAATACGCCGCCGTCCCTCTCAGTACTTCCCCCTACTCACCCCAAAGCAGGATAGTGTGGAGCGAAAGCATACAAACAGAGTGCTTTCAGGGGGAGATAACGTTTCCTTGTACCCAGTGCATGCATCAAGGACAGTTCCATGCAATAATCTGGACAAGTCACCTGCTTTCACTCATGCATTAAAGATGATGTGCTGGTAGGCAGCCAGCCCTGGAAAGCCCCATGTTTTCATTGCTTGCGGCTGCGTCGCCTTGTGCTGTGATAATACCACATCTCAAAAGCTAAGCAAGGTCAGGCCAGGCTAGCAATCGACATGAGCAACAAGCAGTTTCTTGGCTTCTGGAAGAGGCATTCTCCTCTCAGGAAGCACAAATCAATGCTCCAGTACAGCGTCCAGGGATGCTCTCAAACCAGTACAAGACAACTGGAATGACTAAACACTGGGCATCACGAATAATCCCACTGCAACATCAAATTCCAACTCAGACAACTCCATGCTGAATTGGATTGCTTTTAGGGTTACATACACACACTGAGTTCTTCACCTCCCATCTTAGGCTACCCATACAGGGGTTGCAGTGTGCTCTTTACCCCATTATGAAACAGAAAAAGCAGTAACATCCTCTAGAGTTGTGCTATAGGATTTAATGAATGCTAAAACATTCCAAGATCCTGAAGTAACACCAAGGAGATGCAGGGCATGATACAAAACAAAAGCACACACAAAAAGGCTTCGATTGAAAGACAAAACAGACCAAGCATTCATCACTAAAAATACAGCAGCATGGCAACTTAGCTTTTCTGATTTGCCCAGGTACTTCTCAGGACTCCCCCTACAAATCTATTAATTCACCTTAAAGCATACACTTGGTGACATTTTTTCCCCCCTAACCCTTTGATTGATATTTCCATATTACATATTCATGGTCTGCTTGCAGTGCACCATGCTTAGGATCTTGTTCAAGTCCAGTCACATCAACAATCTGAAGGACAAATAGGTTCTCCCAGGAGCTTTCATCCACACATGCAGGAGAAAAAGTTCAAAGAGTTAATTACAGCTGGTAGCTGATGACAGTAAATACTCACTGTGCCAGCTGAGGTGGAATGCTCTGGATCTTGTTGTCACACAGAACTAGATAGCTTAGAGAAGGCAGGTTTGCTAATTCAGGTGGAATTGAAGTAATGAAATTCCCTCCCAGGTACAGAAACTCTAAACTGAAAAAGAGAAGAGAAGAGAATACACTTGATTATTTTATTAAGGTCATGTCCAGTTTAGTTTAACACTATGTCTTCTCATCTCCTGAGTTTCTTAAAGAAAAGTTACAGGTGAATATGTATAAGATAATTTGCTGGGGGGGGGGAGGGGGAGAGCTAGGCTGCACATGAAAATTACAGCAGAGTTGCTGTTTCACGACAGATAATGTTGAGATTTACCTCCAGCCTCCTGCAGTCACCATTGCATTTGTAGGTAGCCACCAGACAAACGTGTATTCCTACACCAACCCCTCATGCAAAGCTCCAGCTCCCATTTCCAGGGAAGAGCAGCCTGCACACACAAAGGCTGCAGCACTGACACAGCTCCTGCTGCAGCCAGCGGGAGCTCTCAGTTCCAACAGGAGCAAAGGAAGAGAGCAGGGGCTCTCCCTGAAAATCCCATGATTCTCATCCCTGCACAAGTGCCAGCTGCTCTTTATGGTATTATTTGACTCCTTGGTGACTAATTGCAACCTTTCAGCAGAAGTCAACGGCAGCCAGTTCTGCTCTGATGCAGTTCACGTACCAATAACAGCACAGAGTGTATCTAAGTCACACAAGTACATGCCCACCATTTCTCAGATAGACTGATTTCAGTACACTGAAGTCATGGAACCCAAAGCTATCAAAAACATTTGCTGGGCTTAACTGTAGTTTTGGCCTAAATAAATAGAAAAAAAAAAATTAAAAAAAACCACTGGACATCCTGTGAAAACTCAGCAGATGGGAGACAGGAATGAAGAGAGGCACTAGATCCCTTCTGCCAGGTGGAACAGCCAGTATTTGCTGTGCATCTCTGCCCTTCTAGGAAGAAAAAATGGCAAGCATAATAGCTTCAAGTCCTCATTTCAGAGTCAAATAGGTTTTCTCCCCTGTTCTCAGACACTTCCTGGAACAAAGGAAGTTTCAGTTTGGGTACTTCTGCCTGGGAAGAGACACCATTGCCAATCATGGTCCAGGAAATACTTTTTCCCATGGCAGAAAAAGGCAGATCCCACAGTCCTGTCTGCAGGTGCTAGTTCAAGATCTCCAGTATGTCTCCAGCTGCCTGTCTATAGTGTACACTGTCCCTTTCTAATCCACCAAGCATTCCCCACGGGTCAAAGAAAGAGACGTCACCCAGGCTCTGTCAGCCTTTAAAAATTAAAAAAAATTAACCTCCTTGGAATAGGGCACACTGTCATTTCACCCCAGTAATTGAAAAAGGCTATGGATCCAACTGGCAAAAAACCTAAACCACAGAAGGGACATGGTGGTCAACTCAGAGGCTTGAACCCTGCAACTGTGGCACAGCAGGTGTGGAGTGCCAGAGAAGCTCCTCCCTGAGTCTTCCCACCCGATGGAGCAGAAGAATGGTAGAAAGAGACTATTTCCTTCAGTTCTGGCATGAAACTTGAGCCGCAAAGACCTAATGACAGCAGCTGTTTTGGCTACAGAGGCCACTAACACAGCACAAAGGTCCATCTGCCCAACAACGAAGAACAGAACAAGGGACCTCTGCAAGACACCAGGAGATGCTCTCAGAGCTTACTTAACTTCTAGAGCTAACTGGATTTGCTTACCTTTTTTTGGAGTATGTCAGAGGCAAGCTAAACACTTGAAATTTGACAAAGTAGGCACAAAACGAAGCCTTAAACTGAATTTAACTATGTGAAATGAAGTAACTATAGTGCTTCAGCTAAGAGATGAAGTGGAACACTACATTTGGAGGTTATTCTGAAAACACAACAAAGTACACAGGAAAAAAACTACCACCAAAACCTCACTGCACAAATGTAGACCCTCTTCTACAAAGACAACCCATAAGTGAGGAGTGGGGATAGGAAGAAGGCCCAGAGACCACGTCAAGGGGAGATTATTTTTAATTAAATTTTGATCCCCTAACAAAGCCCTGAGTTTTAACCAAAATTCCACCTTCAACCTCCATTGTTTCCCAAGGTGGATTTAGGTTGCTTGGCTCTCATTAGGGACTTAACTGCTGACCATATAATTCCTAGGCATATTTAAACTCCATACCACCTCTGGAGCCCACAACGAAAACTGTTGGGCAAGGGAATTCTAGTAATGTGGATTTCAATGTTTAAACAAGGTTTAGATACACACAGGTTTCCACTTCCTAGGAAAAGTGAATAATTAACTCTTCACCCTCTGTGTTGGAAGACAATAATACCCTCAATGCCACATTGCGTAAAAACACATACTACTGAGGAAGGGGAAGAAGGGTGCAAAATATAGTGTAAAAAAGGTTTTTTACGTTAAATTCAAGGCATGAAATGCCGAAATTTCAAGACCAGCTTACCGCACATACTAAGAGCGCAGAACTGCCTACAAACTATTTGCAGCTTTCAAATCCATTCTTTGTAAAGCCTGTGTAATGAGAACACTCTGTTATAGCAATAGGAGATAAAGTCCCAACACCAGACTACAAACCATTTCTAGTTAAAAATCCACTAACTTAGATCTAAGTCCTTCAATGGCAACAACGGGCTCCTTTAAAACGGTTTTCTTTTTACCTATCTTGTGAAACACTTTTTTGAGGTCAGCAGACTAACAGCTCGCTGGGCCCGGTCAAGTGCAACAAATTCTGAATTTCCAACATCAACTTAAGGTATGAATTAGATGCTAAATTTATTTAAAAAGAACAGGGAGGAGGTTTTGAAAGAAACCTCTTTATAAAGAAACTTATCTTAAATACAGCAAAGATATTCTTATAGCTTCCACTGAAACACTGCTCAGTAGGCAAAAGAAATCTTTAGCTCCTGTCTCCAGAATACAGTTGGCTAGAAAGAAGGATCTAGCCTAGTCTTGGCTGAGCAAGATGGAGAAATTAACAACAGTCATTTCTGCATCAAATTAAAATATTGAGAATTGTTGGAGCAAAACTAGTCATGACGCAGACAAGGTTTTGGGGTTTTTTTTTTTGATTGTAGTGAGCACTGACGACACCAATGGGGCCAGTTTGTTGATAGCTCATCTGCTCCTGGCCTGGTCTTTGTGCCTTACTAAGCCCGTACCTAGAGGCCAAGGCAATGCCGGCTCTAGAGCTGTCCTGCTTGGGAGGGGGCAGTTTGCTGCTCCGTAAGATGAGCAAGAGCACCTCTAATGAAGCAATCCACAACGCTTACCACAGGTTTTCACAGGAGGACCACAGCAGAGACGGGACTGAGCTTAGTGAATACTTCTAACTAACCTTTCACACTAAGACCAGTTTTTCTGACAATCATTAATCTGTATAGTCATTTGGAACAGCCAGCTAAGGTCTCATGCATCACTGTGTACACACAAGGAGAGCTGGAATTTTTCTGTACTTTCAGAAGTCAGTCCAGGAACTTTGAAAAGCCAGAGAGCAACCAGCCTCAAACAAATGTAAACTCAGTTCCTGTTTTTGAAGCTAGAATAAATCATGTACTTCCAACCTGCCACAGAGGCTCTGGCTGAACAAGTTTCAAGAGGGGACAAACACTTGAAATCCATCTCAACAAAAATTCGAAAAAAAACCCACCATTTGATAGAGTAACAAATGGGGGCCGAGACTTTCTCTCCTGCCTTTTAGCAATGTTTACAAACACACTAATAAAAGGCTGGGGTCCCTTTCAGCTTCATATCCAGCAGGCCCTGTGCTCAGCACAGCCAGTCTTAATTGCTGCCAAGCAGCCACCGGCACGCCAAGCCCATCGTGTGTTGCTCCACTCTAGCAGGGGGGATGTCATACCAGCGGGCTGCAGGGTAGCTGTGTAAATTACTTTCCATACAGCAAGGGAGTGGAGAAACACTCAAACAACTACCAATTGATTCAGGTGGTAACAGCAAACTTTAACATGCCAAGAGACCACACATTCTTGCTTCAGTTTGAGGTTTCCAGGTCATCATATAGCACAAAACAAATCAAAAAAACCTCCAAAACACTCGATAAATAAAAAGAGCCCACTCTGAGCACTAGAGGTATTTTTGATACCCTACCGATTACCATGGCACTTCCATAGTCATGTTTCAAGGGGACAATGTCTTCTGGCACAGAAGATACTCAAATTTTCAGTCCACCCTCTTTCCCCACAGACGCTTCTTTGGATAAAATTTGACAGCTGACATCAAACAGATGCATCCAAAGAGGTAATCTAAAAGGAAACAATGAGCCTGAAATAGCTCCAGGTCTTTTTAAGATAAACTTTTTAGCAAGAAATTTCCAAGGCAGTCTTGAGGCTCATGCAAGGGAGGAATTTAAAAGCAGCCCACAATACACTCCTGTTAACCCTGTTCTACGATTTGCTAATTCCTGAGAGAACTGCACAGCCTTTGCTGACACGCAAATTGAAGATCAAACGGTTGTCTGAAAACTATTTGCAAAACGTTTGAAGAGGGGAAGAAAAAGGGAGGCAGCGAGCAGATTTCCTAATGCTCTACCTCTATCAAAGCTTCACTTGCTGTTTTTCCCACACTAACAGTCGTGCTTAAGTGCATACTTGTCTAACATGCTTAATACTACCCACGAATAAAAGCAAATACTCTGGTTTTCATTGCATCTAAGCCTTCACATACAACTTGGATGAATCCAGTTAGGCGCTCAAGGCCTTTGATCCCAGCCTTTGCACAACTGGGCTTTACTAGAGGAATCCAAGCAAGAAGGAAGGGAGCATGCACAGCAGATGCCTGGAAAGAAGCCATCTCTTTTCCAAGCTCTTTCCGCCTGCTCCTGGTGCTCTACTGAGTGCAAGAGTATTAACTAGAAGAGCAAGGCTAAATTTGAAATTCACATCGGGAAGTTCAAGTTATCAATTGCATTTTGCTAAGCTCTTGGGAATTTTTACCTTTATGGGACACTTGCAGGACATTTCCCCAAGCGTGCACGCTGACGCAGGCAATTCATATACCCTTAAGCCAAAAGCCACAGCTGGACAGTGATGGTCAGAGCTGTGCTTTACCAGACTTGCTGAACAAATTTTGTCCAAAATAGGCAGAAGATGACTGTATTTCTAGCTCACCAGCTATAATACACCGTGCCCCTTAGCACATCCCCAGCTGGATCAGCAGAAGAAGGATATACATAACCAATGCAGCAGTGGGATGCCTAAGCAGATCACTATTCAGGAGCTGCTGGGGGCTATGAATTGAGTTCGAGAGCGACTGACCATAACATCTCACACTGAAAGGTCAATGTTGGAGGGAGAACTACAGAAAAGACAACACTTATGTCTACCTATACTAAGCATATCTTTTATTTTCTACTCTACATCCACAGCAACAGCCAATGCTACAGTTCAAGCCTTGCTCCGTACTGACACTGCTAGCTGACAGGAACTGGGGGTGGTAGGCACACAGGAAATGGCACAGCCTCACCATAATTAAAAACAAGTCATCAGCGAGGCCCACTCCTGCCTTTCTCAGAAACGTAAGAGGCTCTTGCAAGTCACCATAGACACTTCTGGTGGAACTGAGAGGAAAGAGCATTGCATTTTTCTAATGGAAAACACGAAGCAAAGGCAACTCGTCCTTGGTGCTGGCATGCTATGATTACAATCATTCCGCTGCCATCACCAGAACAATCATGATCATCCAACTTATGAAGCCATGTGAAGGAAGCTTCAAGCATCAGTACATCTCTAAGTGGTCCTTCTACAAAGGTCTAGGTGGTAACCGATAATCGGGTGAAAGACACTCACTTTCCATGGAGGATTTTGCACTGAATGCAAAGACTTGTCTGGGCAAGGATGGGGCAGATGGCTGAAGCTGGAAGGAGTAAGACAAGACAGCAGCAGGACTGGCTGTGGTTCTTATTGCTGTTCACTAACTTGCCAAATGACCAGGAACATGCTAGGGAAAAAGCTTTGTACAAAATGCCAGATGCCAGCTTGCAGCAAAGTTGGGGATTTATTATCTTCATGTGAGTAACAACACATGGCACACATTTCTCATTCAAGGGCCTTTGAGTTTGTAGCTGCCAAGCATGTTCCTTCCAAACCCAACGGCTTTTTATTCTTTCGACTTCACCATGTAGACTCCTTACCTGCTTTATTCCTGGCCTTCACTAAAACTGGTGTGCTACCCTTTCAAAAAACCACAACAGGAAACTGTAAGGGGTGCAGAAGAAAGACATGAGGCTTAGTTATCAAGATTATTATTATTTTTTTTTAAATCTCATCAGAGCTCAGACATTCCCTGGAAACATAAGAAGTATTTCTAGATCTCTGCAACTCTGCTCAGCCTTATAATCAGTGGCTGGAGCAAATGGGAAGCTGCCAGGGTCACAGGAAGAATAGAACTGCTGGCCTCGGGAACTCTAGTACCAGCAGGAGGAACACGTCCGGTCAAAGTGCTGCCTGCATTCCTCTGTGGTCTCAGAGACCACAAGACATGAGAAAAATGTCTTTTATGGGCAGTTGCATGTGGAAAAAGGCTCAAAGACTTGGCTTGCCAGCAACAGCAAGAAGGGCACTTGGAGCTTGAGCTGTGAGGTTAAGAGAAGCCCCAACACCTAGATCAGGTCCCAACTCCTGGCCCACAGTTCAGAAAAAATAGATGCCCCCGTGTTGCCCTGCCACCACAGCTGGGTCTCCTCTGTCTTGTTAAGGGCTCTTTTTACCCACTGCAACACTATGCATGCTCAGACTGCAGACACAGCTCTTGTTGGCAGGTGGGAGGAGGGTCTGTCAGCAGTTTCTCTCCAGTATGTACTTATCATCTTTTTGGCAAGGCTGTCAGGTTATTGGCTATCTGGCTTCAACAAATGAATCTAATATCCCCTCTGGAAAGACATTAGATTATAAAGCATTGTTTTCTCCTAGCTCTGCAAGCAAGTGTACTCCTCCCTTTTGTTACTTAAGCAGTCCCAGATACAGAAGAGTCACTGATGGCATAGCAGTAAAGGAGCTGACAATCCTGGTGGAGCACGGATTTGCTATCTTAAGCTAAAGTTCAATTATATTATGGTGACACGTTAGCAGAAGTTCAGCAAGTTAGTAGTGATTACATGGGTAGCAGACACAAGCTGGGTTTAGTCTAGTTTTTCCACCTGACGCATCACTTCGTAATGATAAACCGTCAGTTCAATGGCCTTGTCCGCATTTGCCCTCTCAGAATTGTCATGCTGGGGTTTGAGCATGACCAGCCCAAGAAAAGCTGCAGGACAAGACAAACAGGAGCCCTCCTTCAGGGCAGGCCAGAGGAACAAAGCAGTATGACCGTGTATGACAGCAGTGCAGCATGCAACACAGCACACAGCCCACTGGGGCACCATGTGCAGTGCCACGAAGCCTAGTACCTGGGGTCAGCAGCATAACAAGAAGCAGGGCTGAGGTTTGTTTTCTGAAGGAGAGGAGAAGGAGAGAGAGAGAGAAGCCAAAACCACAGAGGAGAGCATGTAAGTAGCAGCGAGAAGCCTCTTCCTCAGAGGTGGGCACAACCTATCCAATCCCAACTACATCCTGGATACTATCAGGCATGCTATGAAGGCATCTCCCCTACACAACCGCCCTCCTCCATTTGCCTCCTCTTCCATAAAGATGGTACCACTGTCCTCATTTCCTTCATTATCCCTGAAGCAATTGCTCCTGAACAAAGAAAAAGATGAGGCTGTTCCTCCTCGTGACAGCTCCAACCCAGGACGCATCCCAATTCTGCCAAGAATGGCACAGGCACTCTCTAGCACTCAAAATGCCTCATGGCATCTCTCAATCTTAGCTTAACTGGGGATTGCTCCAGATCCTCAACCGGTACACGCTGTACCATCTGGGCAAAAGCTGCATATCCAATTACATTATACTGCAGTGGACAAAACCAATTCCTGCCAGCACTCAAGCAGTTCTGGCATCTTCAACTTAGGACTGTGGGAGAAAGCATCCCACATTCATCATCCTTTGCTTCCATTGGCTGCAGCTCTGCTAAGCCATCGGGGAAGATCCATTTAGGATCAAGGTTGCAAGAATTTGTAGAAGAGAAGCTACCTCTGGCAAGTCCCTTGGCAAAGAGCTGGGTGAAGAAAGTTCAACCCCAAAGTCTTAGTATGGAGCCACACAGGGGCTAATCTGGGGCCTGAGAAACCAGCAGAGCACACCGAGACACCTGCATGTAACATGCAAGTCAGAACATGGCCTCTGGCTTGCCCAGGAGGATGACAGCCTTCAGAAGTACCTATCCCAGGTCAATGAGGGCAGTCCTACCTAAGATCTGTTCCCACCCCACCAATGATCCCAACTGCTGTGATTCAGCTGTAGGTTTCTATGATTCTACGTCGTTGGCTTGTGGTAGGTCGATCCAGCCCCAGAGCCAGATGTACCGCTGCACCTGAGCACAGCCTAGGGCTCTGCGCTTTACAATATCAGCTGATTTGTCAGATTTAGGTGAGCTGGACGGGCGGAGAGAAATACAGTAAAAACCCAATCATGTCAGCAAGCACCCTGATGAGACTGGAGCTGGATCAGCAGAAAGACCCTATTGTTTGCATAAGGCACAACCAGATCTTTATTCTCCCGTGCAGTCCCATCCTGCAGCCACCAGCTGCATGAGACCAAGGCTTTTATTTTGCTCTCGCCCGCGGATCTGCATTAAAGCAAAGCCACGGGGCGCTTCCTGCACCTCAACGCTCCCACCAACCACACGGTCCTTGGGAGAGCCTCCCCGGTACCGAGGCAGCCCCAGGACTAGGAAGTCCCGAGAGGGTCGCCCGCTCTGTAGCGCTCCTCTGGGCCCATCGCCTGCCCGAGAAGCGCCCTCGAGTTTGGGCAACCCAAGCCGAGGAAGGGGGAGCGACACGTTAGCAGCAGCAGTGCTTTGAGACATCCCAGGCCGGGAGCGAGACACGATGCGCACCCGGCTTCCCGGCGAGAAAATCCGGTCGGGTTTGCCTGGCAGCCGCCGGGGCTTTTCTCCTTCGTCCCCCCGGGGCTAAGGCCCGGCCCCGCAGGCGCAGGGCGGGGGTCGGACCCGTCCCGCCCGGCGCCCTGCCCTCACCTGCGGAGCTCCTGGATGTCGGGCGGGATGCCGTGGAGGCGGTTGCCGC
>VZTM01006217.1:134634-192067 GCA_013400555.1 Jacana jacana | reverse complement strand
CCCGCTTCAAAAAATTACAAAATCAAGTAAAATAAGTGCACTAAGGAAACCTACAGAATACTGATAAATTTCACACACGTACAGGAGGGAATATAGAGGGAGAAGTGGGACTTTTTCGTTTNAGCCGATTACTTCGTGGAAGGGGAAAAGCGAGAGGAATGTGGCTTGTGGGAAACAGAACAAAACACGTGGGTCGTTTTTTAAATTTTGTTTCATTTATTTGGCAGNGGGACTTTTTCGTTTCTCGCTTAAATTTGGCTTTTTGGGGACCAAAAAAAAAAAAAACAAAAGCAAAAAAAGCCTTCCCTGCCCCTTGAAGTCTGTACAGCAATTGTCCCAGAGGGCAACGGCTGGAATTCAACACTTCCTTCCCCAGCAGCCAAGACACCCTGTAGGAGTGAGTGACCAACCAGCTTGCTGTGGGGTGCAGTCTGGGCATGGCTCACCAAACGGTTGTCCTTCCCCTCAGTGTGGGGAAGGAGAGATGTTTCGGTCCCCTTTGGGTACTGTAGCCCTTAGAACCAGCATAGCTCTCCGTGGCTGGGTTTCCCTTTGAGGAGAGGAGGGGGAAAAGGCTCCATAGGTGGCACCCCTTTCCATGAAGGCATGTTCACCACACTCCTGCCAGGTTGCTGCAGGGTATCCTAGCACACGTTGTATGGCTTGTCAGAGAGCTCAGCTTGCCATGCCTGAGATAGCAGCCCACCCCTCTGCCTCCCTCACATGCACCAGCTCTGTAAACCTCCGCTGCCAACATCCACCTCTTCAGCTGTCCCCAGCAGCCATCCTTGTAGACCTCATGTCTACAGGAGACAGGAAGGGGACTAGAGAACGTATTGCATAATACAGCCTACAGAAGGCCTTCAGCCATGGATTGACCTCCCCTTCCTGCACATGCTCTGCTTCTCCCAGTTGGAGATTCTCCTGACCGGACAGGATGTTATCCCCATCCAGGGAAAGCCTTTAAGGCAAGCTGCTGTTTTCTCTAAGGCACTTTAATGATCCAAGCTGGAAGGAAGTGAGCCGGGAGGCATGAACTACCTTTCAGAGCAGGGTCGGAATAAAGCAAGATATTTACTAACAACGTTCCTGTGACTCCAGGTCCATCACACAAAGATGTTCTGCTCCTACTGATGGGGAGGAGTGAAGGTATGTCTAATGGGTGCTCCTATTCCACCAACCACTTCCTCTGGTGCCACTGGAACACAAAGAATGGCTCCATCCCAGTGTGGCACTGTCCTCATTCCCCTCACTTTCACGTGTGACAGCTTCTCAAATCCAGACCCTCATGTGAAAAGAACCATCCCCCTTTTGTATTGATTATGCCAAAACCTCCGAGCATGGTGGGGTGGATTAGGATTCTCAGTGGAAATGTGGCACTATGCCAAAGGCAATGGGAAAACAGCTCAAAGACCAGCCAGCCTTTAACATATCTGGCTCATGGGTGAGACCACAGGAGGGACCAAGCTTTCTTCTTTTCCTACACTCGCTAGGTACCAGCTGGTTCTTCCGCTCCAAGCAAAGCACTGTGCAGAAAGAGGAAGGTTGGGAAAAAAGCCCTGCTGATCGCCAAATAAGCAGAGCACGCTTTTACAGATGCAAGTGGAGTTGCATGGGAGTAAGCACTAGGGACGGCGTGACGCCTGGCAACAACTGCTGACGTTGCTCACAAACAGGCGCAAGCAGTCGTCTGAACTCACGGTGTGTACAGCCACCTGGGGCGTGTGAAGGGAACACGGAAACAGGGCCTTCAGGTGTGTTGAGTGAACGAAGTGTGTTTGACAACCACAGGAGAATATCGGCTGGGCTTGAGGCTACAGAGGTGACTGTCAACAAAAGAGCATTTCGTTTATATCGAGGACCAGCGCTCTGAGAAACAGGTCAGACAAAAATGACCCATGAAGGGATGTGAGAGTGGTCAAAGATGGTCTGATCAACGACACTGTGAAAAGCGACAGTAATGAGGCTTCCAGCCCTGACTCCAAACTCAGATCTGGAATCAAAGAATAACGCTGGTGCTTCACCCCAGAGGGTGAAGCTTTTTCCCAGATGGAAAGCCCAAGACGATGGCTGATAGCCCAGACTCCAACTAAACAGTTTTCTATGGAATTAAGCCTTTTAAAATACCCTACTAATGGGATTTGCCTGGTGTCTCTCTGTCTAGATTACTTGGCACTTCCCTCTGGGCAATTCAGAGAGGGATGAGCACAGACCTGGAGCAGATGCTCAATGCTAGGTAAAGGAGCAAGAGCTAGAGAGAGCTGCAGTGTCAATCTGTGCTTGGTGAGACTAATTACATCCAGCCCTGTCTCTTCTTCTGAGGGACACTGCTATCCCCCATTGAGAAATACCCTGTAGTGCAGGACTCAAGTTGCTTGTGGTGTTTGCGGTGGCCGAGCGCAGTGCAGTACAAACTGTGCATGGGCATTACAGCACTGTCAGTAACAAAAACCCACGGGCTGGGTTTTCTTGAAAGATCTAGAGCTACGAAACATACAAAAGCTGAATTACTACCATAGGAAATAAAGTATTAAAAAAACCCAAAACAAAACAAAAGGGGGAATCGGCACGTGAACGTGATAAGAAAAAACATATGATAGCACCTCTAAGGAAGGGGCAGGGAGAGTAAGAGTGAGATGAGGTCAAAAGGAACCATGTTGTGTTGGAGCCCACAATGTACTGGAGGAGCTGCTGGGGACAGTCCAGTGGAAAGCAAGGAGGAATGTGCTGGACTCACGCCAGCAGCATGGCACCGCGACTTTGCCAGGTGTCACACCAGGCTGACCAGCTTTGAGGAGCTCAAACCAAAGGGGACGGTAAGCAGGGCAACGTCTTTGGCTAATGATGCCCTGTGGCACATGCACTCAGCCACAAAACTGCTGGGCCTGTATTTCTGCAGCCATGGCCGCTGCTGACACTTGTATCAATTGAAGACCCCCTTTTCTATCCAGCACTGACCTCCATTCTTTCCCCGAGATCCAGGGGAACAAGAAATCCCTGTTAACTCTTGGAGAGAGCAGCTGTCTGCTCTGGGAAAGGGTCCCAGAGGCTGCTCTAAGTCCCTCCCAGCCTTCCATGGCCCCAGCAACGAAACTCCCTGAAGAGGTGGGCTCTGCTCCCCCTTACTGGCCCCATTCTCTGTGTATTACAAAACAAATAACCCATCGCTATACAATGTAAATATCTGTGACTGGGCAACTGTAGCAGACACTTGTGCATACTGAGATCAGCACTGGAGGACAGGGTGGCAAGGTTGTGCCCATCCTCCTGGGCTCCTCCGGTGTGGAGGCCCCTTACATCTCCTTGGTGCTCATTCTCTTGGTCTTCTCAGCCGTCTCCTAGAGAAAGAGGACACAAAAGTGAACCTCTGCACTGACACAGGAGCTAGCACTGCCCTGAAGCCTTTGGTCAATCCAGAAGCAGTGCCAACATTGGCTTATACCACAAAACCCCACACCTTTATTTGTTCCCACAGGCAACTAGGAATCACCCTAAGTCTCCATGGCACAGAAGGAGAGGGAACTCCTCTAACCAGGAAAGACTTAGTGTGAGCCGACCATCCCAGCTTCATGCCAACCTGATGCTTCTGCAGTTCCTGAACATATCTAGCCATCTCCTCCTCAGTCAAGTCTTGATCAGGTCGCAGTCTCTGAGCAGGCAGCTTCTCATTCTTCCCTGCAAACAGAAGCGGAGTCCAGCATTATCACAAATGGAGGATGCAAGTTTCAGAGGCTGAACCACACAGGACAAAAAGAGGCAGATTGGCCACAGCATACCTTAAGCTTAGGAAAGCTTTGCTGGAGGAAAGTATGGTTTGGCTTCTTAGAAAGAGAACAGGCCTTGTGGCTGCCTGGGACTTCAGAACCCGGGCACCCAGTCTGTCCCCATCTCTCCCTCACACGTGATAAAAAATAAAACCACAAGAAAGAGGCTGCCTATTATTTAAAAGAAACACCTATAATTAGTTCAAACATCTTGGCCTCTTGTAGGGAATAAACGGAAGCTCAAATACAATAACTGATGTCTAATGAAGAGGTAATTTCACAAAGTGGAGGTGCAACTTGCTGATGTATCTGATCTATTCTTTGGTTTCATTATCCCTCTAACAATAGCCTCTGACCCCTCTGCTGGAAGTGAAGGGATTGCTGTCCCATTGCATGCTTCTGCGACAGATGCAGCAAACAGAAGAGGCAACAAACCCGGGTGTTGCATAGCAACTTTGAAATTTGTTTCTGGGGAGGCAGCAAAAAGTCTCTCATTTGGTTGCTTAACGTCTGACACCTACCCACAGCTCCTCTGGCAGCTCTATTAGTATTACAGTTATCTTTCCTGAGGTGACTTCCTGCTGCCACAGCCAAGTCTGAGCTGCGGTGACCCCGAAGCCTCTGCTGCAGAAGGCCAGATAAACATGAAAGAAACTCTGTACATACTTGCTGCTCTTCCCTTCTCTCCTACTCTGCCCAAGCTACTGGCTATAGACCTGAACTAACATACTGCTGACAGCTCCCACACAGCACTGAAAACAAAGCTCAAGCAAAGGCCTGGTGTCTAGGGAAGAAAGCCAGAAGAATGCTGTGCAGTGCTAGGAGGGGGATACGGCTCCTTGAAAAGGACCCATACATTTCTCAAGGCAGGGGAAAGCTGGCTTTTCACTGGCCTTGGACCATCTATGAGAAGGCAAAATGGAGAGCCGTTGTTCACAACCCCACTATGAGTTCTCACAATTGTAACATGGTTGTGAATGTTTAGAAAGGGCCTTCCAGAGGAAGGACAGACAGACCAACAACCCTGCCTTACTATGAACACCACCTCCCTCCATCTCCATCACTATTACTTTCTTCTGCTTCTACATTTTTTGTGGCAAGAAGCTCAAGTGCTTTCTTGGCATTACTGGATGAAGTCTTCTATCTCCCCTCTGGGGCAAGACAGGACCTTAGCTCTAGTTGTACAGATACTGTGAATACAGATGGAGCGAGGAGACTGACACCCATTACAGCAAGGCTGACATGATCCCACCTAGGCATGTGGCTGCAGACAGTGACCTATTTGGTCTGCACGTGTCCCTAACCAGCTGGATGCAGAGCAGCTCTGGTCTGGAAGGTTTGGTGATGAATTCTCATTGCACCAAATCCAAACTACAAACTCGAGCTGCATTGTCCCCAACCAGGTCACACACTTTCAGACCTGTAGAAGAGAACCAGTTTGGGTTTGGTCAACATGGAGCGTCAGGGGGTGATGCAGAAGTAACCTATAGAGAAGCTGAGCAAAAGTTGGAGAGAGATGTAATCTGGACAGCTGGTGCCCTCAGAAAGGTAGAAAAGAAAAATCCCTTTGTAGACAATCAAATCAAAAAAGTGTGTGGAGAGCATACAGACCCTCGCACGTCATTGCAGTGCACACCCAGTTCCCACAGGCACAGACGCAGCGGTTGCACTCAACCTGGGTCTCTGCTCCATCCTCGTAGGTTTCATCTTCCAGGGCACACTCTGCAGAGGCACAAAAAACGGGCGCTGGTGTTGAGAGAGAGTAGACTGAAGACAACATATTTTAGAGATACCTTGAGAGAGAAGAGGTACAAGGTTTTGGAGGAGGTCTTCTTTCCAGTAACCACCAAAAGTTTCCTGAGAACTAAAATATTCATGCTGAATTTAGTGCATGAATTCAGCCAAAAAATAATTTGGAAAAGTCAAACACTTTGCTTCCTCAAAAGAACACATTTCAATTTCTCAGTTCCAAATGAACCCTCAATACTGGATTTGTTTGAATTTCCTCATCTCTTGTACATAGAAGAGAAGCCCCGAAGTGAAAGTTTTGGTTAGTCCGAAACAACTTCTGCTTCAGGTGGGGAGAAGTTGGGGAAATGATACATGCATTTGCTGTTCCCCTGAGAAAAGAAGGGAAGAAAACCAAAAGGATTTCTCATTTCAGCTCACACTTCTTCTCACAGCTCCATTATAATATGTTTAAGTCAGGGCCCCCAAAGCATTCAAGGGCCCATATGGTGTTAAGTGAAAACCAGCTGATCATGTTTTCAAGGGGAGGTGCGGCATCCCACTGAAACAGGCAACAGAGAGTTCAACTTAATATTCCCTAAGAAGCATAGCCTCTGTCTGCTCCTCTGTGCCATCGCAGCAGGATGGAAATCCGGCACCTTTGGACCAGCACCCCCTGAGGAGACAATTAGATGAATGGCTAGGCACAGCGGGTCAGCAGAGCACTAAGCCGCTTCCACGTGAACTGTAACACTAAGCAGGATTTGGAAGGATAGTGAACTTTGAGATGTTCATCAGGGAGGGTGTCTGTGTGAAAGGCAGAGCATAGCAGGACTTTGGTCTGGTCTGACTTTCCCAAGTTATCCAGAAATGAACTCCTCACATGATTTATCTCCGCACCGTTAAATATATGCCTTGACCTTCCAACATACCATATCCGTTTGACCTATGCCCTTGCTTCTAAAATCCAAACTTTTTTCATCACTAGAGCTGTTGGAGCCCTGGAACAGAAAAAATAGTACTTTTGACAAGGCAGGGACAAGGGGTGATGTTGGATGGCAGGCAGGCATTTATCAACATTATCTTAGGGAGCGGAGTTACAGCATCCGATGTCTGGCCTAAAGCTGGTTTATATTTTTCCTTTCCTCCCTTCCCAGAACACCTCTGGTGCCCCAATACAAGTGAGCAGCTCCTACTTTTCTCTGGTGGGTTGAAGGATGGACTGAGGCACTTGAGAAATTCATTGAAGCTGAGCTTCCAGTCAGCATTTTCATCTGACAGCTCGATGAGGGCGTCTACGCAGAGTCCCCTGAAAGGAAACAGAGAAGCATGTTCTGCACAGGGCCGTGCTAGGGTGGTCCCTGCTCTACTGGCTTCAGAGTACAGACAAGCAAACCCAGTAATAACTAGGAAGGCTCTGAGTAAAACCAGTAATAACTAGGAATTGGCTTCTGTAAGGAAACTCACTGAATGCAGATAAAAGAAAAATCGTCACCAAAAAATACTCCCTGTCTGGCAAAAGGCTGGGAAGCAGGGGGATATTCGGAACAGCGGGAACAGGACCCTGTTTACATCTACATGCTGTCACACAAATGAAGACGCAAGCACAGCCTAACAACAAGCAGCCTGTTCTCCTCATGGTCTCACACACAGTGGCACGCACACAGAAAAAGGGAAACCTTTCAAACCCCATTTTCATGTCATGCTTCTACCAGTTCTAACTGCAGGCTGCCCGTGAGCTGTGTTTTCCCACCATATTCCTTGCACTGGATCTGGCTGTCAGGCAAAAGGTGAGTAAGGTCCACTGGAAAGGTAAGTTGTTAGGAAATAAACAAAGATGACAAAATTTCTGTCCCACCCAACTCACCTTCTGGCTGGACAACTATTAAAGTCAAAAGAGGGTTGGAGCACCTGCCTAACGTGAAGGGTAGGGGTGACACTGTTCCATTTGGTGGTGTTCACACCTGATTAAACGAGAAGGCACTTCATACAGAGCTATCTATGTTAGGGCAAGCCTTAACTGATATTTTCCACTAGTGGATTTTTATGCCTCCTTCTCTGTTTGCTCTCCTGTTCACTGCCCACCTGAGCAGCTTGTTGGTCTCCTGGTCCATGTAGGTAGTGATGTTGACAGCAGTTTCATTCTGCTCTACAAACTTCAGGAATTCAGTGGAGTCCAAGCAAGAATCACCATTGTCAAAGCTCTGTAGGGAAAGACAGGAACATGTGAGAGGGCCTGATTTATCAGTTCAGGGTCCCCCTTTCCTTCTCCCTCTTCCATATGTACTTAACGTTTCTGAAGCTTTAGTGAAACTGGTTGCATCATCGCCATTTTGCACAAGGAACAGAAGCTCAGAGAAAAGCAGCACCATATCCATACTACTATCAGAACTGGCAAACAGGATTGTTCTCACTGATAAGCTACACTGCCTCTCATTCACCTCCTGCTGCTTGATTTATGGCTCTAACCCCGGTTCTTCTCTTTGTTGCAGCCAGCTCTTAGCCTGCTTATATACCTCCTGCCTTAAAGCAAACCAGTTGCATTCAAGGAGGTGTCAGTTTTCCAATACGTTTAAGTCCAAAGCTGTGCCTGGACTGTGACAGTGACAAAAGGGAAAAATCACAGGAAGCTATTTTCTCCTGATCCCAAAGAAAGAACAATTTAATGCAAGAGCACAGCCCCTTGCCACCAACTTCTTAAGGTCCCGACGGGACTCCTGGCACTGATGACTAGGACTTTTAGCCCCAAAATCCAGGCTGTACTCCCAAAGAAGTTATTACATTTTGCCTTCCTGTTTGGAGATGTCATATCATAGTGCTGGGAATCCAGCAGGAGCTGCTGGGCACCCTCAGAGCTGCATTGCAGTGAAGGGAAAATGAATTCTGCACACAGAGAGTGCTGCTGGCTAACTTGTTCTGTGTGACTCAGGGCAGGTCTTCTCGTGCAGTGCTTCCAGGATTGCTGGAAGAGATGCTACCTGTTGTTACCTCTATGTGGTTCAGGAGAAACCTGTAGGGCTAGGAAAATGGCTCTGCACGCTGCAGCCTGCACATAACTGCTTCACTAACCTGTTTAAACTTCTACAAGACTTCGAAGTCTCTTGTCACGCTATTTTTTGTGAAAATGGCTGCAGTTCCCTTTAACAACCCAGACTCAAGCTAATTTTCTTGCCTTTCAACACTATGGTCTGCATTTATGTATTCCCCCAGAGACTCTCCAGAACATGGCAGCTTCCCACTACAGCCCTCACTCACTCCTCTTGAAATAACATCCTTGAAATGGCCTATTTGCCGGACAATCCCAATGTCCCAGTGATCCATACAAGTCAGGCTTCCAGGAATTAAACAGCCACATCTATAAACCTCTTCATCAAGGAAAAAACAGGGAAATGCTTAATCTCATCTTTGCCTCTAGTGCTTATTATCTGCAAGGCAAGAATCAGGCCATTTGAAGGGTGGGGGTGTGGAGCTGGGCACTGCAGAATTCCTCCAGTGACAGAAGATCGTCACTGGTGAAACAAATTTCTGTGTGTCTGAACCCTTTTAGTTTGCTTTGCCTGAATTTGTCCCAGGTTACTCCAAGCTTTGAATTCTGCTTTAAGTCTTTCAAAACTTTGAGTTGTTGGTATGGTGGGTTACCACCTGACAGAGAAGGAAATTCCCCTTTTGGTCTAAGAAAAGGTATGACTTTGTCATGGAAATATTCACTCATGTGTGCCTGGGGCGAGGACAATAAAGAGAACACGAGGCTAACTGCCTCTGAGCTGAGGCCATGGGATTTCACCAGCTCCCCAACAGGCATGAGGCCAGCAGGGGCTGTGACACAACAGAGGAGCAAGCTAGTGGCTGGCTCATGCCTTTCAGCAACGCCCATGACCTGGGGAGACTCTCTGTGAAGATGTCTGGGGACAGCACACTTGCAAGGGGGAGGGACCGAGGAGCTCCATTCTGCAGGATACTGCAGCTTTCGGGTGCTGGCAGTAGCCGGCAGGGGTGCCTGAGGCAGTGGGACACAAGTAGGTTTCCACAGAGGGAGCTGCATTAATGGCTACAAAGGCGAAGATGCTCTCTGGAGCGAGGGGACCAGCTCCTCTGTCTCACCAGGGGGTGCCATTGCCATGGCAAATTTGCTTGCAGCGCTAACTCCTGTCAGGCACCATTAATCTCTCGCTGTCAACAGCTCATGATTTAAATGCTTTCCCCTTTTCCCCACCTGCTCCTTCAGCTCCATCCTGAACGCTTTGAAGTCTTTATCAGGAGCCAGGCATGAGGGGGAGGGACACGGCAACGCATGTGGCAGGAGCACGGGAGAAGTGTGTGATCTGCTGGTTACAAAAGGGGGTGGGGATGGGCTCAGGGACACAGTGGCAGGAAGGAGAGATTATTGCAGGGCCGAGACTCATGGGCGGCTCCTCTCTCTGCCGAGCACTAGCCACAACTGGGCCATACTCCTTGCAAGTAAATACGCCTCTTGAAGCCCTGAAGCGTCCCCTATATCCATCTCAACATGGCCTTGGGACTCTCTAGAACAAAGGATCAGCAGCCTCTGCCCCAGCTTCCTGCTCCTTTTACCTGCATTTGCAGCCTTTTCTCCCACCTTTTCTTCTTTAGCTCTCTTTTGTCCCCTGAGATCAGTTCTTCTCTCCTCTGCCACAGGCACACTTGGCCTGCCCTCCTCCTTTTCCCCAGGGCAGGTCAGATCCCCAGGGATGCTCCAGGTCTGGGCTGTCATATAGCTCTGTCAGTGGCTCTGTCAGCAGCTGCTGCAGGTGGCCCCTAACACATTGCACTGTGGGACGTATCACACCTCTCAGGACCCCAGTTCAACAGGTCCATCGCACACTGGAACCTCTCGGGTGGGGACATGACAGCTGCTTTGCAGTGACAGGACAGGAAATGTTCTCTGGCCTCTGGGGCAGGTGCTGATATACTTGCCTTAAAATACTTGTCCAGGACTTCACTATAGTTGCTGCCCTTGGAAAACCAGCCATCTGGGATAATCTCAGTTTCCAGCCACTGGATGACACGGCGACGAAGCTCATCTCTATCCGACTGGTAGCAGACGACTGTCAGAGGATAAGGTGCAGTAGGAGAAAAAGCAAGGATGAGAGAAATAAAGTTGGCAGGAAGACCACAGAGAGATGATGGGAAATAAAAACCAGCCAGACAGCCCTGATAGCAGTTTGCAGGCCCCTTAGTCCTTGGAGATGTACCACCACCAGATCAGAGCAGAGGTGCCACGTGCTGAACGGCAGATGGGCTGTGGGTGACACCATGTGGCAAGGCCAGAAAACAACACTTGTCCCAAAACAAACCATCCTGCCTTCCGGTCTCCGAAGCTTGTGGAAGAGCAATACGGGGCGGACTCATCTTGGTATGAAGAGTCCCCAGACTGAGGGAGAAAGGTGACTGACAATGTCCCCAGGCTTCCCAATGCCACGCAGAACAGGCTATTAGCCCTCAAGTACCAAAACCTCCAACCTCTGGAAGGGTGAAGACTAAAATAAGCAAGTCTTTCCACCATGCTCTCCCCAGGATTTGAATTTTGGAGCCTAATATCTCTGGAGATTTCGTTTCTTCAAAGCCCTAACTTTCCCACCCTGACTGGAAATGAGAGGGAGTCAAGCTGGACTTGTTTCCAGTGCTCCCTAGAGTCACAGGTTCCTCTTGGTGGGTATCACCTTCTGTGCTAATACTGAAGCATGCATTTCAAAGCAATACTGAAAGCCTAGATCTTCTGGCTTGTGTAAGTTGTCACACCTGCCCAGAGGCCAATGGAACCAGAAGGAGAATCAGTGTGCATTTGTGTCACTTACACACACTAAGGATCTCCTTCTGAATCCAGTGACTACAATCACAACCAGACTGACTGTTTCCGCGTGTTCAATTTTGAACTTCCTTGAAACTGCTTTGGGGTGGTGGCTGTGTCCAGAACATGGTCCTTTCCCTTAAGAGCAAACTTGTGTTTGCTCTCATCTGTCCTAGGAAGCTGAAGTTGACAAATGTACAGTATGTGGATGCCTGTATACTTAGTGGCTGGATGTGAAGAAAAGGGTCCCCTGATGAAGCACAGGCCACGGCCCCAGAATCCTTAGTCTTAAGCACACAAGGCAATGCATAAGCAGAGAAACCAGGAACAGGGAATCAAAGAAATTGGCTGGCTGATGGGAGAGGTGGTTCAGTTACACCCCCTGACTCCCCCTGGCAATGCCCCATTCATTACCTAGTGCTGCCCCTGCGCCCATCACTCACTCCTGAAGCAGTCTTGCAAAGTCTCCTTTCAAAAGAGCACTCTCAGAGTTGAGGGCAACAGCTTCACAGTTATTGTGTCTTAGATCCTTAATGTCCTATGCAAAAGAGTGTCTCTTCCTTCAGTCTGGGTGGCAAACACAATTTGTTGTCCCTAGAAGCAAACTGGGTTTCATTGCACCTGGTACATGCTCAGAGTCCCTGAGACATCCCCAGCACGGTGAAGAGCACAGGAGATACATGAGCTCTAGAAGGTTATGTAGGAGTAAAAGGGCCGGGCAATCATAATTCTACTGATTTACCAACTCAGACTGTAACAGCCATTGCAGAGATACCACTTACACACAGAGCTGTTCAACTCCCTCAGCAGCCCTTCTTCCCCACCTCTCCTCCCCAATACACACAGAGGCTTCAGCCACGCAAGGAGATGGCCTCTTACCTGGACTTGCAGCTGGATTCTCAGACTTCTTCTCTGTTAATGGAAAGACAGAAGAGGATATTTCTGATACAACATGAAGCAATACAAATCTCTTCCCACCCTGGCTGCTGCTTGGGCAAGAGCAGAGGAAGCCGGGAGCCTTTGGAAACTGCTGCCTGTGGCTGCATGTGTGACTAAGGGACTGCAACATGTGTCATCTGAGGGGAGGCTGAGGACTCTTCAACCTGAAGAAGAAAAGGCTCAGGGGCAACATCATCAATGTTTAGGAATCTGATGGGACGGAATGAAGAAGATTGAGTCAGACTCTTCCCCATATTGTCCACGGACAGGGCAAGAAGCAACAGGCAGATATTTAAATGCGGGAAATTCTACTTGAACAACAGGAAATGCTTTTTTACTGTGAGGCTGGTTGAACACTGGAACAGGTTGGCAAAAAAGGTTGTGGAGTCTCTATCCTTGGAGATACTCAAAACCCTGTACTAGACAAAGTCCTGGGCAACCCATTTTAGGTGACCCTGCTTGACCAAGGGGGTTATACTAGATCCTGTGGTTCTGAGTTACTTCTTAGCAAAAGGGTACCCATGGTTCTGGAAGAGTTTTTTACTCAAGCAGCAAAGGAGGTCAGACAGTTTGGGCCTGTGCAATTTCTCCCTTGTTACCTGTTCACTCTTGGAACAGCTCTTTTCATGGAGGTGTCTCTCATTCAGGACAGATAGGCATGTGCAAGGCTGGGACCCAAGATATGGAGGTGAGTTAAACAGCCCCACCACTGAGGTAAAACGCTCATTTCTAAAGTTCTTGAGGTCCCTTATGAACTTGGATGGCAGTATGGGCTTTGGGGGTTTATCCTGAGAGTCTGATCTTTCCTCAGCAGGCAGACAGAGAGGCAGACAGGAGCAAATAGTTGCCTGCTCGCCTAAGTGCTCCCCTCCTACCAACCCAAGGAGACAACAGAACCTAACACAGCCAAAGCAGTAGGGCCCTGAGTGCACTAATGAGGGCCTTAATAGGCCTTGCCAATCTCACCTAGGGCCTCCATCCACACTCTACCCACCTGCCCATCAGTTGATGCCTCATCCCTTAATCCTTCTTGCCTGGGATTATGTTGTAGGTGTACCTGTCTCAAGCTCTGTTCCAGCCATTCCTGTACTTCCCACAGAACCTGTCCATCTAGATCCTGACCTGGTGACTGTCTTTCCACCTGTATCTCAGACTGCTGTAGACTGCATCACTATGGACTTGTCTGGCAATTATAGGTCTGTCTGTGATCCTGGTTACCATCACTGGACCTGATCCTGACTTGAATTCACGGCTCAACTCCAGGCCTACTTCATCACCACAAGCTTGCCTCATGATCTGCATTCTTGGTTGAACCTGGCTGTTGCTCCTCGACTTGCCCTGGTAGCTCACTCAGCAACTGTGGGACAGGGTCCTGGCTAGCAAGACCTCTGCTTTGCCTTGTTACCATGCTTGGCTGCCAGCTTGCCCTCCCTTAGAGCCTAACCAGCCCTTGGCACTCCCTGACACAGGGTTACCTTTACAGTGGCCATCGTAATCCACCTGGATCTTGGAGCCAGTGAGGCAGGCATCACGGTGCAGTTCACAGTGGTTCAGGTAGGTCTTGCCATTGCTACCACACACTGGCCTCTTATGAGGTTTGCATTTCTGTGAGAGAAACAGAGAAGACAGCATTTTACCTGCCTCTTTAGGACAGCTAGAGGGAAGCAGGTGAGTCCCAGCATCAGCCTGGCTCAACAGAAGCCCAAAAGGTATTGGGAGCAGGCTGTTCCCAACCATCACCATCCCAGAAAAACCTGCACAGAGAGGTCTGTGGGTGTGGATTCAAAGGCTTCCCTTTATCCCAGCCTCCATCGCCACAACAGAAGCCTTCCCGAAAGCAGAGCCCAGCAGAGAAATCAGGGCCCAGTATAAATCCTGAGTGTAATCCTGCAACTGCTGCTCTGAGTCATGGATGTGCCTGCCTGGAAGTGTTTCTATGACTCTCTTCTGTGCACCTCTGCTTGCTCATCTCCATTACACCTCTTTGTAGACTCTGCTCTACTTTTCTGGAACTGAACGTAGAATAAGCCATCAGCCACGAGGGAACAGCACAGCCTACAGCAGAAAAAGAGTTAGCCAGTGCCACTGTTCAGGCTGCAGGCTTCTTTCTTGTGTCCCTTTCAATCTGGCCAAGACTATCCAGAGTGACAGACTCTCTTTCTGCTAACGGGATGTTACACTCTCCAGAGCCCAGGCTGGCCATGTAAGAGCTGCAGGCTCTGAGGGAAGTGGGAACAAAGAACCACATGCCCACTCCCAGGAGCCATGCAGGAATGGTTTGAAAGCACAGGGCAAAGCGGGAATAGGGAGACACTGTGTCTCTACAGCTGGGAAAAGCTCTTCTAATCATCTCCGGCTCCCTGCTGGACGGTGCTATTCATCCTCACAGCACTCTACCACAATTATTTCCATTTTACAAAAGCTGATTTTTAGTAGGGTGCTTGTAACCTCCTCAAACAAGATGCCAGTGAGGGCAGGCTGTCTTGAAGCTTGCAGACCACTCCCTACAGTGCCTTCCAAAGCCAGCTGCCTATCAATACCCTACTGGGTTTTCCCACCAAAAGACTCCAGCCAAGTCTCCTGTATGTGTAAAGACCCTAGGCAGTTGTGGGAGTAGCACAGCTGCAAGCCCCAGACAATATCTATGCTGCAGGGCTCTTCCCCCCACCACACTGGGAAAGGCCCTGCTGTTCGACTGTGAATTTGCAGCTGCTCCAAAACAGCCGCAGCCTCATCACATCATGGGATCCTTCCAACAACTGAAGCCCAGCCAGGAGGGCTACTGGTGATACCCATCTCAGATGCAGAAGTTGTGCTGTCCTCCTACCTCAATGCAGAGGCAAGTTGGCTCTCCCTTCTCTGTGACTGCACACTCGCGCCCAGCTCCACAGAAAACATTGGCACAGATCTTGGATTTGCTCCTGGGCTCTTCCTGCAAGATACAAAGTAAAAGACACAAAACAGAGTTACCAGGAAGAGCAGAAGCACAGCTTTAAAAAAGTAGCATGTTTAACTTCTAGACTGGACCAAAGAGCACCAAGGCAGTAAGGCACAGATCACAGAACCAGGGAGACATGACTGCAATAGATGAGACAGCTCAGACAATAGCTGGTAGCAGACACAAGAGCTAGGGTTACAGGCCCAGCAACAGAGGGAGGGCTTCCTTGAGGTCATTCCTGGAAAATCACCTAGGAGAACTGGAGCAAACAAGAGCAAGAGGAAGTCTAGCATGGCTGGCAAGAATAATGTCAAAGACTACTGTCTTCAAGATTTTTTTCACAGAGGGTAGGGAGCAGAAATGTCTTTGCCTGAGATGTTTAAAAAGTTGAACATGACCCTGGAGAAAGGTGAGATACTAAAGAGGCAGAAGAAATCACCATCAGGCACCAGATAATGCCCCAGTCAAAAAAACCAACAACTTCAAAAACCTACATGACCCATTATCTTGCCTTCACTGGTCAAGATTAAACACTTCAAAGGAAGAGACACTGTCATAGATAATTATACAGTAACCTTCTCACAGAGAAAATGTCTTCCCGGTCCCTGACAGCCTGCAGTTGACTTATGCCCTGCAGCACAATTTATGTGCTGTACAGTTTTATTCCTAGCCAAAGTCACCACAAGTATTCTTGTTGTTCACCTCACTGTCAAAACCCCCCCCTTTTTTTTTTTTTTGAGTTCCACTCTGTTCTCCTCAAACTGGTAACAACTAGCAGGGAGCAGGAAAGATTTCTACAGGTTAATCACGTTTCAAATAAAACCACAATTTACCTTTATCAGTTTAATGTATTTTTTATTATTATTTTAGACATTTAAAAGAGAAGACAGTTCCAGGGGTTCAGACTTTGGAAACCCTGGTTTAATTCTCTGCATTGTCAATTATTTCCTTGGTGACTCTCATTTCATCTAACATTTTCTACCTGGAAGTTAAGTATCTGGTTCAGGCAAGCCAACTGGCTTCCTCAACAGTTTTGTATCAGAGATGGAAGACGGAGGAATGTAAAATAGTCAGTGGAACAGGTCAATCACATCAGCTCTGCCTTTTCTCTCTAATATACATAGTTTGGGTTTTTTTTTACCCTCTTATCTGAGTATTATTCTGAACCTCTGCTCATTTGTGGTATATCTGTAGCTCCATCATATACTTTTGACAGGAGGTGATCAAAAAGGAGCAGAATTTGACTGAGGAGTAAGCATTATTAATACATTTAATAACAAATGCTGAGCACATTTTTTCTCCTATTACTCCTTTATCAATTTGGAGTTTTGGTTTTTTTGTCTTGCTTTTAAACCACAACTTCACAGTGAGTTGTCTTTACTGAACAGCCCACAGTTAGAGCCACCTTATTTTCTAAATGATTTTGCCCTGGTCTTCAGAATGTTTTGTGTGCTGGCCTATTGAACAGTCATCAAGCCCCAGAAGGTCACTTGAAAGCACTGCAGGATTCCCTCCAGGTTTGCATGGCGACAAACACCTTTTTTACTCTCTGCAAATGTTCCTATTTCACTGCTTACCCTGTAAAGTAAAAATATAGTACTCAGACACACCAGTCTTAGCTCAGAACCGTATACCATGTTCCAGGCTTGCTCACCCCATGAAGATCTGGTATGTTCCCTCTGCCCCTTTGTCCTCCCTTCACATATGGCTTCTGAGTTATGAAAGACACTCTGCCCCTTCCACTGCATCCACCTCTTCTTAGCTGTCTTTTGGTGGAGGGTTGGGGTAAACGATCTAGGCACTTCTGAGGTGGGATGGGGCAAGACAAGTGCTCCATCGCACAAAGCAATCTCACACAACTTTGGGCAGAAAAGGAAGAATAATTCATTTTTCAAGAAGGACAAAGAAAAAACAAATTCTCTCAGGTTGGAGTCTGGCTAGGGCTTACCCAAAATGCACTGTAGACACCAAAGAACAGATCTATTTAAAGGCTTTCAAACAACATGCCCACCCCCTCATCGAGCCAAAGACCAGAAAACAAAAGAGCTAGACGTGGCTTTGAAAACCCACCACCCAAGGTCTGTAAATCCAGGTGCCTGGCAATAGATGGCAGTACTCTGCCTCTCCTTACCCATGGCTTGGCAGGCCTGCCAGCAGCAAGCACCCAGCTGTGTCCACTGATGCCAAACCTGGCTCTTGTCTCCTGGGCTGAGATGGTACAGCTACAATGACAGCCAGCCTCAGTGGGCATCTGCAGGAACCGAGCCTGGGTTGTAAGACTCCTCTGCCCTCACCAGCTTGCTGGGAACCAGGCCTGCAACATGGCTGTCCTGGCTACAGCTCCCTCCCCTGTAGCAACCGAACCCAGGAACCGTCCTGCAGCTCTCCCACTGGCATCCAGGGCAGGGAGACTGGCAGGGTGACACTGCCTGAACAGCCTCTGAGGACAACCTGGCTCCTGCCAGGCTAGAGAGCCATGTTATTCTGATTTTTCTTATTAATCAAATTAAGATGGTTTAGTGGTTGCTTCTTTGTTGTTTTAAGCTGTTTGAGGCTGGCAGTGGGTCAGATCTGGTTGCCACGTCCCGGCACGGCTGTCTCCACCCCAGGGGTTTGCTAAGAAAGGAATCAAGCTGCTCGGCCTGCCTGCCTGTCCTCTCGCTCTGGCACAGGGTTTCTCAGATCTAGCTTGCTCATCCTCCCTCCCAACAGCAGCAGCCATGGCAGGAGCTATCAGGCTAGGTGCTTGCTCCAGCTTTAGAGAAAGCAGTTCGCAGCTTCCACCCCAGTTTCCTCAGCCCCCTGTGCCCCCAAGTCCTTGTAGTGCTCATTCCACAAACTATAGCTTCTTCTACTTGTATGCCCCCCTTCCCAAAATCCCTGAGACCCTCACCTCTTTTCTTCACCAGACATCACCCCTCCTACCCTGTATCTACCCCACTCCTGGACCTGCAGATCCTGCCTTGACCTCCTGCAAGAGCAAGAAGACACTTTCCTCTGCCAGCCTGCACACAGATGAAGCTAGCACTTGCCACTGCTACCACCTGGTATGGCCTCACAGCTCTAAGGTGCTTCACAGCACTGTAGGGTGGGAGCTCTCTCTAGCAGCTTCCAGCCACCTTCTTGGCAAATGCCTGAGTCTCCCGTGCATAACTGGGAGCGTAGCGGAGGATGAACGGACTGGTATGTAGGGGTCCACGAATAAGGCTTTATAATCTTCACTCTTGATTGTCTAGCAAACTCCTGGATGCCACAAGCCAAACTAGTTTCTTGTGACAGATATTCTGATCTTATCTTGGACCTTGCCATGTTTGCTCTTTACAAAGCTTTATCTGCTGAAGTCATGTGAGTAAGTGGGGATGGCAGCTGCCACTTCAATATTAAATAGCTTGTCCTCACACCCACCACATAAAAGCTTGAAAGTACGAGCTGCAAAGGTTTAAATTCAAGGTCAAGCACAAAAAAGACTCCACGGTGTTTCAGTGCTGTTGCTCTTAAATGAATTTTAGCATTTGTGGACTGGAATCGTGGTTGCTACACTGCTTCCTCCCTGTGAGCTGCCGTTGCCTTTTCTGTCACCGTGGGCTTGGGAAGTGTCACTCATCCCTGAGCTCAGCGCGCTCGGGCAGGCGGAAGGGAAAGGGCAGAGAGTCGTTATTAATTGCTGTGCGGTGGCATTTACACCGCAAGCCGTGACAAGTTCCTCAATTCTGCCTTGGGTGAGATGCCTGAGCTCTCTCTGTCTGGGCAGTGATTTTAATTACTCCTCTGCTGCCCAGAGCAGGAGCAGGAAGGTGTAAAAGCAGCGACACAAAGCCAGGGCAGGAGCACCCGGACTCCGGAGCGCCTGCCACAGCACAAGGACACTCCAGGCTCCTCACGCTGCAGCCTCCACAGGGACACAACCTCCCCAGACACTTTCTTGGGCGAAGACCATGGAGAAAGCTGCTCACCATGGCTCACAAGCCAGAAACTCAGGGCAGCCAGGCAGCGCCAGCTTCATGTATGCATAGCTTAGACTGTTGAACGGGGACAGGAACACGCACTGCTTTCAGGGAGCTTAGGAAGTGTAACCCCATGGATGAAGAGCTCTTGCATGCAAACAGGCAAGTGCCAAGCAGAAGACCTGAGCTGACAGTGCAATGAGCCTGTTGCTCAGGCTGTTTCTTCCTGGGGAGCAAGGAGTAAAAAAACCAAGAGACATTTCCAAGGCACCCACAGGTGAGAAGGCTGTAGGCATAGCTGGTGGTGAGGGATTGCCATGGCAACCATCAATGCAAGCCTTCAAGGTGGAGAGCTAAAATTAGGCAGCGGGAAGGGCTGTTTCTCATCTCTAGCAGCAACCGGTGCTGAGGAGCTGGACCCCCAACACAGTGTAAGTGCAGATGTCAGGAGCATTTCTGAGCCCTCACGTGAGCCCAGATATCCAGGACCGCATCTGGCTGGATGTGCCAACACACAGTGCCACTAGCAGGTTGGCATGGTGGTCCCTAGGTTCTGCCAGCTTCCATGCCTGCTCCCTACTGGTGGGATTGCAGGAAAACAGTGTGGTGTCTGCAAGCAAGATATATAAGTGACTGCACACACAAAGGAAAAGAGGCATACTGGCTCCTTGGCCTTGTAAGGAGCTGCTCACTGAAGTTCTCCCTTGGCTCCTCCCTCCCATGGCCCTGGCTGAGCCACAACTACCTGGTGTCCCCTAATGGAAACGAGGACTTCCCCAACTAGCCTGTGAAAGCTGAAACCATTAACAGTTTGGCGACAGAACACCTCTGTAAGGAAGAATCAGCTTCCTTCTGCAGAGTCAAGCTGTGCAAGCAGCTGCCCGTTCACGGTGCCCCACTACCCGAAGGGAGGAGCAGGGACCCCTGCCATGACATGGGCTCTGGGAAATGAGCAGGGAGATCACCCTGCTATGAAGTGGGGAGTTACTGTGCCTGAAAAGAACCCCTTGGATTGCTTTTTGCTTTCTTCACATCCTTCCGAACAAAATCTCCTCTTGGAGATCTCAAAAGTCTTTTTCTCAGCAGTCCATCCTGCACTGGAGAAACACTACCTGCTCCTACTGACACAAGTAAAAAGCTTTTCTGCTATCAGCAGCAACTCTAGGTCTTTTCCCTCTTTTGGCATCGGTTTGTGGAAATCCATAAAATGACTGCATCCTTCACATAATGATCTGTGCTGTTTGCTGTAAAATCAAGGCTTGGATTTTTTGGCCTGCCTGATGTGCAAGGATAATCGAAGTGCTCTAGAGCTGTAGCACCAAAAGCTCCTCTGGGAGGCAATGCTGGGTATTATACAAACTTGAGTACTACATAGATAAGGCAAAACTAAAGGGCATCGAAATGTCTAGGGTTGCAAGACTTGTCCAGAGTCTCACACCTCAGGAAAAGCAGCAGCAATAGCTGCGGGGAAGTTTTCAGATACAATCTGAGTACACCTCACAATAGACTCCTTCCACGCAGACAGGGAGAAATGACTTCTTCAACTACATATTTCAGCCAGTCCTCCCTAGGTCTTCCCATCCACATCCCTTTTACCTGTTCCCTGCCACAACTGATGCAGGAGTAAGGATACAAGGGGTCTCTGAACATGCTGAGGTGTAAACAGCGCTGCCTACACAATTTCTAAACCAACTCAACATCCAGCCATGAAACCTAGCGCTTTGTTTAGCTCTTGTCTTGGCAATATTTTCTTCTCAATGTAGAAAGACTCAGAGATACAAGGCACTGGGTCAATGATGTAGAAAGCTGAGACAAGAAGCCCTGTCTCCTGACTCCCAAATCTCTCTCCTCTCCTGTTGTGGGGCTGGGAGGGAGAAGCACTGCATTGTGCTGCAATATCCAAAACAGAGAGAGCTGGGCAGCACAGCAGCTCAGGGCAGGTCAGGAAAACTCAGCAACCCCTGTACAGCGATAGCACCAAGAAAACATTTGGCTTGTGCACTTCATCCCGTTACCCGAGTGCACCTCTGGGCAAAACAGCTCTTTCAGCAGCGTGCCCTCCTCCAGAGGTCCAAGGAGAGCAGATCCCACATTCGCTGGAGGGCATGCACAGGCAGACGGCCTGTCACCTTTGGCCATTTGTGCCACCAGCTCTGGCAGCACAGTTCTTCCGTTCTTCCGGTTTGTGACCAACAAGCAAAATGCCCATCCCTCCCCACAAACCTGACCTAATTCCCGCAGCAGCTCCCTGGATCCTCTAACACTCTGGTGTGACGGGGCGGAAATTTGGCAGCAGCTTCAACTGAGCAGACTAGCAGGCACCCTGATGCTGGGTTGGCCATAAATAGATAGGTACAGTGAACATTGCAATTTCCTCTTCCTTAGGGCTATTGCCTCAGGACACCTGCAGGCTCTGGAAGAAACCCCACACAAATTACCTTTAAGTTTGACTTCGAAGGCTGGATTTTCAGTTGTCAAAGATAAGATGGAGATAAGCCCTGTGCATGTGGACTGAACCATGTCTGATTTCTGGTTCAGCTCTCCGATAAAACCTGCCTCCTAACACATCATCACTATTAAGATGCCAGAGCAGGCTGTGGAGTGATCCATGTCCTCTATGCTCGAAGGAAACCTGCCATCAGAGGTTGCTGAACTCATTGCTGCAAGGTCACATCAAGACCCAGCTGCACCCTTCCTTGGGTCTGATGTTGTCCAGTCCTAATGTGGCACCTTCTGAAGCCACCCCTTTAACCCCCTTGCCTCTGGGAGACACATGGTACATGGCACAGAATCACAGAATGGTAGGGGTTGGAAGGGACCTTCAGGGATCATCTAGTTCAAAACCTCCCTGCCAAAGCACGTTCTTCTAGATCAGCCTGGACAAGAATGCATCTGGGCAGGTTTTGAGTAACTCCAGAGATGGGCTCTCCATGTCCTGCAGCTCAGACCAGCAAATGTGTCAATAGGCAGCTCAAAAGGTTTGAAAACAGGCTGTCCCCAAACTACTTGAAAAGGAAAAGAAAAGATGTTTGTGAGGCGAAGTCTGAACCAGTGCTTGATCCCCCAGGGCACTGTGACCAGACACATTTGACAATGCTTCCAATCCTAACAATATCCTATTTGAAGGGTGTCAGCATGAGGTCTGTGCTGGATGCACAGGGGCCCAGTGCCATTAAAACCTCAGGATTCCTCCTCCCCCAAATCCTAACGCTGTCCTGTGAGCAGCAGAACTAATGAAGTCCAGTTTCCAACAGCTCTCTCTGCACGGCCTGTCTGTCAGCTAGTTACAGGGCAGTGTATGGACTCCTTCCTCAGGGGGGGGTCTTTGCAGGCCTCTCTCATTAAGCCAGTCACCTAGAGTCACAAAACCAGCTGGATCCCATTATCTCGGAGGCCTCCACTGCTTTATCAGCTGTGGCGGAAACAGGCTGATAGATTCAAGACTCGCTGGAGGCGAGAGAGAGACAGACGGGCAGGCAGGCACAGACAGCCTGCTGACATAGCTTTGCTTCCTTGGGGAACCAGGCTGCAATTCCTTTGCAGAGCCCCATGAAACACACCTCTGGCTCAGGCTCTTGTCTCAGCAGACTCGGCATTGCTGCTGCTTGTAGCCCTGGGGACATGTGTTCACCCAGTCTCCCTTCAGTCTCCCCCTCACTGACCCTCATGCTCCCTCCCAGACATTTTCCTTGTGTCGGAGGACAGACCCATCTCTCTTCTGCTTTCATCCATCTCTTGGAGCTTCCAGTGCTGAAGTGTTTCAGCCAGCTGCAACCCAGGGCTGTGAACAGCCATCCAGACATGGTGCTGGGACCTGTTGCACTCCCTGTGGGACACATGCCATAGAGGAGCACATGCCTCAATCCAGTCCCTAGTCACCACCCCCCTTCCCAAATCTCTCTCTGTATCTCTTCCTGTTCTCAGGTGACATCCAGGACTGGCTCACTAAATACATCACACACCAAAATGCAACTCCTTAAAGGCTTTTGAACGCTTAATAGATGAACATTAAGTTGATTTTTGTTGATGAAAAACAATCCAAAACATACATCTCTGCCCATGCTGGGAATCGCCGTGTGTTCCCAGAAAGCTTGGATTCAGAGACAAGCAGGTAAGAGAGGAAGACACCTGCAACTCCCAGAGATGAGAGGAGGTTCCCTCTCTGCAAAAGCTGTACCTCACCCATTTGTATGCGACTCTTCCCTCCTTGCTTGACTGCCCAGCCCATGGTCTGTGAACCAGCTATGTCCACCAAATCAGAGCACTGAACTGGAGAGCAGCAAGGCATAGACTGACCTCTGTGTTGAGAGGGGCCCATCAGGTCCGTGGCCTCTGCATGTGGCCATGAAAAACAACATTGACCATGGCACCCTGCTTGCGGGTATCTGTCCGTGGCTGTCTCAGGGAGATGAAGACATCTGATGCTACAGCTGCTACAAACAGGACTGCCTGGGCAGTACTGCCTTGAAGAGACTGGTGTGGTGGATACAGAGAACTCTACCTCCCTACTGACCCCAGTTGGTACATGGCCTAGCTCCCTGACAAGGATTGGCAGCCCTAGCACACCAGCCATAGCTTTCTCGTGTCCCACAGCAAGCAGGCACGGGCTAGTGCCTGCAAAGAAAGGGAAGAAGAAATTGGGAGGAAGGAGGCTTTTCTCCCCGACAACCTCATGAAGAGGCAAAAGGCATCAGCCAAACAGCTGATTTCTCTAACAGCGTGATGCTGCTACGCATCCAGGCACACACCTCTTGGGGATCCACTGCATGAGGACTCCGTTTTCCCTTTTAAACTGGAAGAAATGTCTGTGCTTTGGCCCCCACAACCTCATATTTTCCACCACAAGGCAATGACCGGTGAGGCCCCATAAGGGGAACAATGACATGAGAGTCTGGGCAAGAGGAAATCTCCACGTCAAACGAGTCTGGAAAATGGCTGCTAGAAGGAAGGGAGCTTGCGTCTGGCATCACTCTCCCTGCTGCAGCCTCACTCCGCTGCTCACCCTAAAACCCGCCTCGCACTCACAGCCTCAAAAATGTAATGGCCCAAAACTGCACTGTTTCTTAGCGCTCTTCCCTCCACCCATCCCTGCAGCGCTTCTGGAAGAAAGCGGCTGGATTCCCTCCTGCTGCATCACACGGTGAAACTGCCAGCTCCTCTGCAGCCACCAGGAACTTTCTTGCTAGCGCTGGCTCCCGGCAGAGGCAAGGAGGCAGGAGATCAGAGACTGATTTAGCACAGGCCAAGCCAACTGGAGAAGCTTCAGCTGTGAGCAGGGCATCGTCAGTCCCACGCGAGGAGAGGAGGTGCTGCTGCTGCTGCTGCACCACGGTTCTCAGGGGGAGGAATCCAGTTAATCACTTTGTATTTGGTAAGAAAACAGCCCTCGTGCACAGGGAAGGATTTCAGTGCACATGAAAGGTCCTGAATTAAGTTAGTCCCACAGGACCTGCAGGATGAGATTGGTATCGTCCTCCTCATGTGACAGACTGAAAAAGAAAAGCCCAAGGCAGGAGATTTGCTCAAGAACTACCAGAAGGCAGCAGCTCAGCTCCCTTTGCTCCCTGGTCTGGGGCCAGAACCACTTCACAGACAGAAGTCATACTCCCTTGTTGGGGTATGATCATCCTTCCCAGACCCCAAGTGCCCTGGGCCAGTCTCCATTTTGTTGTGGCTGGGATTCTGGGAACAGCAAGTCTCCATCCTGTTTTGTTTAAAGCATGAAAATAAAAACATGATCAGCGCTGATTCTTGAATTTCAACAGGAGGGACTGTGCTGTACACACGAGAAAAGTCACAGCACCTTAGAAGCAGTCAGAGGAAGCCCTTGCTGGCAGGAAGGTGTGAAGGAGGAAGATGAGGAGTTCCTCCTTGGGGTAGGCAGGCGGAGGTGTAGCACTGTCCTGGCCTCCAAACCAGAGCAGAGCTGTGAAGCACAGACTCCTCCTAGCCATTAAACACAGACTGCCTCAGCCTTCTTCCTTTCTGATCACTGCAGAGCCCAGCACCAGAGCCCTGAGATCATCTTCTCCATTTCGGGGTGCGTTTGCTCAGCAGCCCCCTCCCTTGCTACCCAATCCGATGCTGTTTGAGCCACATACAACCTCAAATATTCTCTTTAGCCCCCAAATCCGTGGTGATCCACTGCTCTGTCTGTCATGCCAGCCCCTCTTTTTCCATCCTTCATCCTGCTAATTTCCCACGCTTAGAAGCCCTGCAGATTTTACTGGTCCTGCCAGTAAATTTTGTTGCCTCTTTTTCCAGCCAGCTGGGATGATTTATTCCTGAATGGGATCCAAACTTCTCAGCCATCACCTGGCTCCAGTGGAGGGAAGGGAAGAGCAAGCTTAGCAGTTGGAGGCAAGTTAGGATTTACAACCCTATGGCATCTCCTCAGCACTTCCAGTAACTGGATACACAAGAGGAACACGGAGTGCAGGAAATGCTGAGGTTTACCAGCAGCCTCTGGCTTCTTGTGCAAGAGATCTCAGTATTTTGATTCCCATCGCTAATGCAGTGGATTTGATGATTCCACTTCCGAGATCTGTGCCTTGGTCCTTCTTTACCCACTTTCTACCACAGCACATTGCAAAAAAGCAATGGAAATCACCGTGTGACTGGAAGGAAGCACTGAATCAGCCTTGGTGTAGGAGGGAGAGTGAGAACAAAATTAGGCATAAGCCAGTTTTGCACTTCCCATCTTCTAGCCTTGGTCAATGACTTGCTCAGCTCCCAGTTAATGCAGAGCAGTTTTGAGGTGGCTGCACTCAATGCAGATGGCTGCCAGATATGGCTCCACAAGAGCGAATCTCCAGGGGACAGTGCTCTCTGCCACTGCCATTTCTCTCCTTTGAAGCTCCTTTATCACATGGAAATTCCACAGACCCCCTTTACACAATGGGAACAGTGAGGAAAGGTTCAGGTGTTATTTTGTCTAGACAGTTTTTGGGGCCTGTAGTCATGACAGATCCTCCCCTTCCTGAAGCCATACAGTCAGGAACAGTTATCAAACCCATGGGAAGATCTAAAAACACAAGCCAGGTAAAACAAATCTGCAAGAGGGGATAAGTTTGGAAAGGCTAGAGAAATGAACCTGGAGTCTGCTTATCAGTGGTACATCTGCCAAAAAGGCACAGCTCCATCAAAGGTTAAACTGTGTCCCTGTAGCCAGAGGGAGCTGAAGGCAAGTCTGGCAAAGCATTGTCACATTACAACCTTCAAAATGCAAAGTAGGATTTCAGGAGGTGGGCAGATGCAAAGAAAGCTCTCTAGGCTCTTGTAACCTCAGCTCTTACTGCCAAAGACCTGACAACCGGCAGAAAGGTGTGTGCACCTACTCATTTGTATTGGAAAGAGGAGAGGAAAATACTGCTGTAAAAACTAAATGACAAATCTTTGCTGCGATGGGGAGGGCTGCACAAGCATACAAACTACAGAGAGAGAGCCACATGTGTTTATCCCTGCTCTCAGAGACATCACATCAGCAACAAGCAAATCCCATTAAAACTGCAGAGGCAGTCATCCTGCAGCCCTGACATCGGGACCACAGAGTAGCTGCATTGGGCCATCAGGGACCCAGTGCAAGACAAACTGTGGCCCCAGAGTTACAACCAGCTACTTCTTTTCAACTCTTGCTGCCCCTGTTACACCCCAGAAAGCCTTCAGCCCAGGCACCAGCAGCCGAAACTGTCCCTGTGCACAGCTAACATCATTTCACACCTATCCTGAAGAGGTTTCCCTCTGCAATACGTAAGGCACTCTTTAAGTCTCTCTGACTTGCGCTTAATGGCTGACCTCTTCACTGAGACAGCCAAGAGGAAGCTCTGATAAGGTGAGAAGGCCCTGAAAAAATTGGTAGCATCACTATGAAATACGCTAGAAAATCCAGTCACTATGGTAACTGCCATGGCTGGGAGGAAAGAAGAAAACTTCTGAAGTCTGAGGGTTTCCAGACTTCCCATGGACGTCCAGAAGATGGGCATCACCCTGGGCTACCAGCACCACAGCTGTGTGCAGCCCCTTTGCCCCTGAACTGCTCCCTGCAGCTTGCACTGAGCCCGCTATCGCTCAAGACACTGAGTCAAACACCGAGGCTTTTTCTTGGGCAAGCTGCTGTGCTTACAGCTGTGCGTGCTTGTGGGTCTCCTCATCTCATTCCTGATTCAACCCAGCAAAAACAGAAGGGGAATGGGAGATAACCCATGCAGCAGAGTTTATCAGTGATGAAGACGGATGTTATTTCCCTGACACCCCCCAGACCCGCTGGCTTACAATCTGTTGTTCTCATGATATACTCGTTACAACTGCATTCCCCCTCCCAGCATACAAAAAAAAAGGTAAACATAAACTGAGCAGTGAATAACCTCTGCTGTGTCCATGAGAAGTGGCACACCCCATACTCCTGTGTGTAGCCTCAGGGAAGCAGACTCAGTCAATCCCCACTTCTCCCAGAGCAGAGTTCCCCTTATCACCCCATGGCCTCTTGCCAGGCTGACAGCCCAGAGTTACCAGCATCTGTGGCCTGAAAGCAATTCTGTGATTAAGAAACAGTGATTACTGATTGCCTGTAATACCTAAATGAGGTGGGGTAACATTTTTCAGACAGAGAGCTAATTCACTGGAAAATGCAATTTGAGGTTGACCAAAACTATTTGGAAATTTGTGTCTAGTTCAGGGAACAGCTTTGGTTCCAAAATTATTTCTTAGATGAAGGGAACTATTTTCCCTTTTTTTATTTTGACATGTATTTCGTGAAGAGTTTTATGTAAAACTTAAAGATCAAAGAGAGCAAAATGAAAACATGTTTTGATAAACTTAGCAACTTTTTGTTTGGTCAGGTCTTTTTTTTCTGTTGAGAATAAAAAATGAATTTCAGCTGACCTGAAATGGAATTTTTGGGTTGACTCTGATTCAGCTTAAGGAATTGAAAAAGAAATAAAATTATTCCCGTGGCTTTGTTCCTAAAACTTCATTATTTTGTGTCTAAAGCAACCTATTCTTCTCATTCTTTCATCTCCTTCCATCTGGCTCTTTGTGACCATGTCTGGAAATAACAAAGAACTGTTGCAGACATCTCTTTCACCCTCTGCAATCATGGAATTTTTTCCTGTCTAGTTGGGAAGACTGTTGATGCTGACTCCCATGGCTTGCCTTTAAAAAACAAACAAACAGAAAAATAAAGCCACCACTCCGTTTGGTAGTTATGATAACCCAGATAAATGTTGCTTCAGGGAAAGCATCTTTTCTTCTGAGTCACTCCAGCAAAGCAAACAGCACTGATTTAATGAGGTAGCTCCCACTCCAAATTGTACCGGTGCTGCAAACACCCTTTCTCCATCCCTGCTCTCTGCTCTGGTCCCCTCTCAAACACTCTGTCCCGATGGAGCCTGTGCCTGCCTCCCTGCTGAGATCCATAGCTGTCAGCAGAGGAGAATATAATTCCCTCTGCTGGTACCAGCCAAACCCAGCAGGCATCAGGACGCTTGCATGTAGAAGTTTAAATGGGAGGCTAGTTTCTGTACTACAGAGTGGTACAGAGACATTCCGGCTCACCTTGAGAAGCAGAGAGCACCCAGGACTCATGCAGAGACAACACAGCACTGCCTGCAGCTGGGGAGCAGGGTGTCTGGGTCTTCTTCACAGTGTTCTTGTTTCCCAGTGGCCCTAGATAGGCATCTAGAGGTGACTCAACTTGCAGAGAGGTAAACAACCCTAGCACATCACTGCAGTCACCTTACATGGGGATTTTGAACTTCAGTGGCCTATCTGGGCCCAGACTAGTAAGGGCAGGCAACCAGTGCCAGCCGGATGCAATGATGACAACCCACATGCTTACTCATCTTTCTCTTTTCTCACTGCTTTGGAGACAGCAACAAGGCACCAGGGACTTGCTATTGAACTTCAGTACTGTCCTGGGCTAGAAGGAGAGGCCTCCGAGTCCTACTAGTGACCCTGAGGCTCTCCACACCTCCTGCAGCCTGAGTTCCTAGAAGATGCATCACTGCTTGAACCACCTCCAAAAGCACGAACTATTCTCTAATACTTCTTGAGCTCTTCCCAGGATGTTTTGCTTTCTGCCCTGTGGCCTGGCCGGGCTGCTTTTCAGAGATGAAAGGCCATGACTGAGCGGAGATGCCGGCATCCTTACGCATTCCTGGCTCTCAGGCTTTCCTCGAAGCAGCTGTGGGCGCATTGCCGGGAAGGAGGAGCTGCCTCCCAGCCCAGAGAGAGGGACTGCAGCTCTGCCAGACAGAGAACCTGCACCCACCAGGTATGCTGCGAGGTCCTGGCACAAACCCCTCTGCTTTATGGCCAGCAGTGACCCCTCAGGGCCCTCAATCGGTCTAGCAGAAAACAGGGCAGCTCCCCTGCTTCCCCGGCAGGCTATGACAGCCTTAAGGAAACACGGTGCAAAATGTGGAGGGCGTGATGCTATCAGCACACACAAACCTGCTTAATAACAACATGGGTCTCCCACCTCTTTTGTCCCCAGAGCACGTCACACGAAGCATCACTGCCTACTGCTGGACAAAGTATGCTATAGGGAGGAAACCCAAAGAGCACTTGAGGGCTTGGGCAGAAACTCCAGGAGATGCCAGCAGGAGCATGGGGGGCTGCAATGCAGACACCAGTGTGCACCCCATCTCCCCTGCCCAGCTTCAGCAGAAGCCCAACCCCAAGCACTGGAGGAAAGCTCACTCACGGTCTCAGCGTTGGAGCTCAGGCCCCATCACAGTACTAAAGGGAGAGTCTGTCAGTGGTTTGGCAGAATTTCAGCCCAACATACTGTGCCCACCAGTGGTTCCCACCTGAATTCCGGCACCGGTGCAGGAGCTCAGCCATAACCCTCACAATGAACAAGAGAAGGTGGCTCCCTGTGTCCCTCCAAACCCCCCTTTCCTCTGGCTGGGTCAAACTGGCACAGCTCTGAGAAGCTTGAAGGTGGCTCTCAAGGATCACACCGGTCTGCAGCACAAGCTGCTGGCAGAGATAAGCTCAGAGCTTAGCTGGCAGCTGCACCCCTTGCTCCCTCACACACCAAGACAAGGAATTGTAAACACTTCCCCACAAACAAAACCCAAATCTGTAGAGAAACCACTGAACCAGCTGGACCCAGAGGGAAAAAATCTTGGTCTCGTTGAAATGAGAGGTTAAATTCCCCCTGTCTGGGGGCATCTTGATGCCCTCACTGCTTCATGCCAGCAAACCAGAGTCACACCAACAGACTTAGAGTGGGGAACACTCAGAAAACCGTGGGGCTCCCTTAGCTGGCCAATAGGCCTGTTTCTCTGTGCAAGGGAGGCCTTGTTCCTGGGCCTGACCTGTTCTCCTTGCACGTGCTCTGAAAACCAATGTCCTTGTCGTTCGTACATAATGTAGGGTTTGAGGCCAGCATTCCAGTACTCCCCTATTTCCTTCCACTCTCATGACTCAGAGATGGGCTGAATTAATGGCATGCACTTTCTCTGTAAGTATATAAACTGTACCACTGCCACATGCACTCAAGGCAGATTTCAGTCAATAAAGGAAGGTGCAGTGAAGAAACATCTCTTTCAGTGTATCTTTTTTAGATGGGTCCTTTCCCTCAGACCTCCCTGAGATAATTATCACTCTTGTTTCACACCACGTGGGCCGTCAAACAGCCCCCTTCCACACCACCTCACAGAAATCACAATGCTCACAGATGTTGGAGGAGCTGCAGCTGGCACAGATCTGTCCTCACATCCCAGTGTTGCAGAGCCTCAGGTCCCCCTGGCACCATCCTTCCCACCCACAGCCTTGGCCTGGATAAGGGAGTCCCAAGCAGCAAAAGCACCAGCCCAGAGGGGAGATTTGTTGTGTTCCCTTCTCACCACCACTGCAGTGTGGTGTTTTCAGCCAAGATGCTCCTGGTAATAAACTCAGTCCTCTAGGCTGTATCTGCTACATAACCCTTCCTGCTGTCCACCGGTTCTTTAATTCCTCTCTCGAGTGCCAGACCTTCTGTTTGTTAGTGCTGAATCTCCTCTAGCTGCCAGCAGCTCTCATTGCTCAGTGTTGTCAAAATGAAGTCTGCCTTTTCCCTCCCTTGATTGAGTTTTACTTCTGTAACTCTGTACTGGTGGAGCCTGCAGTTTCCTCAAGGGCAGTCATGGTCTTTGAATCCCTTCTAACGCTTTGGGGTCTGGTTCTTTTCGTCAAATGGAAACTTAAACTGGATCTTCCTTGTTTTTTAGCAATGATGACTTGGACAGCATGCCCACGTTCTCTCAAAGGCATCAGGAATAAAAGCTTAACCTTGTTTGCTGTTCAAGAGTCTCCCTGGAGACTGAGAAAAGATGTTCAGAAGATCTAAGTGGCAGGACTTGCTGGTGAAACACAAGCCACAGAGAGAGATCTCATTGCATCCTGCCTCCTCGCCGAGCTCTGGCTCCCCACTCCTTGCCTGTCCAGGTGACCTTCCTTGCTCACCTTCCCAACACACTGGTCCTACTGCCCTCCAGCAGCAGTCTCCATCACCAATGCATGCCTTTGAGTGACACTACAAAGCTCCCAATGGAATCACACAAACGTAGAAAGCACACAGGGATGGGGAGGCACCTCCTGAACGTCCAAGTCCATCTCCACACTGCCAGTGCCCCCTCTGCGTACATTTCTATTTATACAAGACTGGTGAAAAGATATTATTTTTTGCCTGCCTCACATCCATTGAAAGCCCAGTCTCAAAACCCTCTTACAGTTATGAGCCCTCCTGTAATATCAAGACTGACTGTATGCATGGCCGATCCATACCTATTTATTCCTACTGGCATATGAATAAATTCTGTGCTTTAACTTAAAGCATATGAATTCTGCAAGTTAAAAAACCCATTTCCCTCCCTGGCATTTCATTCCCTCATCCTGCCCAGCATAAAGGAAGAAAATTAACAGCAATAACAGGTGTCTGTCTTAAAAAATAATGCTCTTTCATAAAAGTAATCTCTGCTTTGACTGTTATCAACAACACTTTTAAGGAAGCATGGGATCCAAAAATCTTCCATTGCAGTGGAAATCTGGGGTACAAGCCATATCAGGGGTGAAAATAGTTTAAAACCAGTTTACTGCCAAAAGAGGGTAAAGAGATGAAATGCATCTGTGGGTCCTGAGGGAACTGGTGGATGAAGTTGCTAAACTGCTAGCCATCACACTTGAAAAATTTTAACAGTCTTACGAAGCTCCCACTGATGAGAAAAGGGAAACACCCACTTTCAAAAAGGGGGAAAAAAGCTGGGGAACTATAGGCTGGTCAGTCACACCTCTGTGCCCGGTGAGATCATGGACCAGACCGTCTTGGAAACTATGCTAAGGCACACAGAAAACAAAGAGGTGATTGGTGACAACCAGCATGGCTTCACTAAGGGCAAAACATGCCTGACAAATTTGGTGGCCTTCTGCAATAGAGTTACAGCACTGGTGGATAAGGGAAGAGCAACTGGCATTATCTACCTTGACTTGTGCAAAGCATTTGACCACTGTCCTGCACAACATTCTTGTCTCTATATTGGGAAAAGACATGGATTTGATGGATGGACCAAACATTGGATAAGGGATTGGCTGGATGGTAGCACTTGAGTTGTGGCCAACAAATCCAATGTCCAAATGGTGACCAGTGACAAGTGGTGTTCCTCATGGGTCAGTACTGGGACCGGTGCTGTTTAATGTCTTTGTTGGTGACATGGGCAATAGGATTAAGTACACTCTCAGTAAATTTGCTGGTAACACCAAGCTGTATGGTGTTGTCAACATACTGGTGGGAATGGAGGCCAACTAGAAGAACTTTGACAGACTTGAGAGGTGGGCCTACGCGAACCTCATGAAATTCAATAAGGCCAAGTGCAAGGTCCTGCACATGGTTTGGGGAAATCCCAAGCACAAATACAGACTGGGCAGAGAATGGATTGAGAGCAGCCCTGAGGAGAAGGATTTGGGGGTGTTGATTGAGGAGTCTTAGAAAGCCAACCATATTCTAGGCTGCATCAAAGAAAGCATGACCAGCACGTCAAGGGAGATGATTCTGCCCCTCTACTCTGCTCTCATGAGTCCCCACCTGGATTACTGCATCCAGCCCCGAAGATCCCAACATAAGAACATGTACCTGTGGACCTTTTGGAATGAGTCCAGAGCAGGGCTGCAAAGATAATGAGAGAGCTGGAACACCTCTCCTAATAAGACAGACTGAAGGAGTTGGCCATGTTCAGCCTGAAGAAGAGAGGGCTCCAGTGAGACATTATAGCAGCTTTCCAGGATCTGAAGGGGGCCTACAAGAAAGCTGGAGAGGGACTTTCCACAAGGGCATGGTTTTAAATTGAAATAGGGTAGATTTAGATCAGATATAAGGAAGAAATTCTTCATTATGAGCATAGTGAAGCACTGAAACAGGTTTCCCAGAGAAGCTGTGGATGCCCCGTCCCTGGAGATGTTCAAGGCCAGGCTGGTTGGGGCTTTGAGCAACCTGGTCTAGTGGGAGGTGTCCCTGCCCATGGCAGAGACTTGGAACAAGATAATCTCTAAAGTCCATTCCAACCCAACCTTTTCTATAATTCAAAACTGAACTTAGTATTTTTGCTGCAGTGTAAGCTTAGCTAAGGTTATAACCAGGACAATAAGTCCTGGCTGCCAAATTCCTGCACTTCCCAGGGAAAAAGCATCCTCTGTGCAATAAGATGCGACCTGCAAGATTAGGGATAAAGAAAGTAGCAAGGACTGGCTCTTGACTGCATTAGCCTAGGAACAAACAAAATGACAGCTCCTAACACGAGGCAGCTTTTGTTGCGGTAGCTTTAGTTTCAGAGAGGGAACAGCCCCCACAGACCTAGTTCCCTACTGCTTTGGAGCTGATAGCCATTATTAGCCATGCTGTTATCTCAGCGAGCACCTGAAAGAAAAAAAGAAGGCAGCATTTTCCCCACGTTGTAATCCCTCTCTAATAAACCACGACTGTGTATTCTCAATTAAAACCATCATACTCCAGGCAACAATTCCCACAGAGGCCTGGAATCTCTTCACGTGTCTAAATGCCCATGCCACCGCAGATGGAGCATTTGGAAGGCTACAGAACAACTCCTTGGAGTTTTTTTTTGTGCAGCTTTTCGCAAAAGCTCTTCAACGGGAGCACACATTCATCCTCCTCCTTGTTCCTTGAACAGCCCTTGTGACTTTGCTTCCAAAAAGGCTGGTTAAGTGCAGACGGGCTCAGACCCCCACACCAGCCTCCTGAAGTTTGAGAGAGAACCCCGCATACCTCCTCAGCACTGGGACCTGACACTGAGAAGCCAGAAGCCTCCAGCAATTCCTCTGCTGGCATCTCCAACAGAAGGCAGCAGACCACCCAGATTCAGTTGTCCTCTCCCCAGCGAATAATGATACCTTCAAGACAAACTTGAGGCTCATTTCAGGAATGCAGGAGGGATACAGAGGATGGAATAGAAAGGGAGGGAGGGGAGGAGGCTGCATTGTTGTCTCTCCACTCTTGGCTGCTCTTTGGGTAAATAATGGACTTCTGTCTCCAGGGCTGCTAATCAGCTCTAAACGCCCTCAAAGAAAGCAAACAACAGCACAATAGGAGAGCCCAGAAATAAATCCATTTCATTATAAATTCATTTTGTTTTCATTCCATTTTTCTTGCTAGTAAAAAATTTAGGTTATGCTAAGCACTTTCTTTTCCCAGCAATCTCTGCGGGCTGTCAGCTAATGCAACAGAAAGTTAAGCTTTGACAGTATAATGGCTTTGTTATGAAAAAAATACAATTATATTCTTTCCCAAGACAAATTCTACGGTATTAAAATATCTGAGCAATGCAGCATTGTCCTCAAAGCTGCTGCTGAAGGAGTTTTACATGGAGAGATAGGAGGACAAGAAGAGCTTTCACAGAAGATGTATTTTACTGCACAGATTTCCACTGCTCAGAAATACAGAAGAGATTTTTTTTTTTTTTAGCAGGGACACAAGGCATAGGGTGGGTTACTGAGTTACACAGGCTTTTGCCTCTACGTTACTTGCAGCTGTGTCACCCAGAACTAGAAATCATAACCGTCTGCAGACTCCTCCATGGCATGCATCAAACCATGTCAAGTAATCAGTGCCAGTTCATCTCTGTACTGGTGCTTCTAGCAAACTTATTAGCAGGAACTGAGAATGCTAATCTGGGAGTACAGAGAGAGAGTTCAGAGTACTAAATGGAGGGAATTCATAACAGATATCACAGATATTTCAGTAATCCTCCATGTCTCAGCTAAGCCCAGCAAAGCTGCTTGAAGTTCAGCTAGTGACAGGAATACCCCCAGGCAGTAGAAGCCACAAACAGCTGACAGAGAAACCCTCTCCTGAACCCCACACAAAAGAGGAAAAATTGAGCGTATTGGGAAGTTCTGGGCTGGGCACAGAGTGACAAGGCTCAGAGCCTGTACTTACCCTGGAAAATCAAGTGGAGCCAGGCACCAGCAGGAAAATCCCAGACCTGAGCTCAAATGCCCATGCTGTCAAAGCAGGAGCAGGGCCCCCAGTGTGGTCTGCAAGTTCTCAGACATGGTTTAGTGTTTAGCACAGACCACTGGTAACCAAGAGGTAATTCACACGCGGCCACCCTAATCAAGAAACCAGACAGTGCAACAGCGTAGATGGGGGCCATTCTGTCCCACTTGGCTTCACAGTCAGCAGACAACTCTGAGTGCTTAATTTATTAATGTGGACATTGCCAAAGCCGTGGAAGAATCTCAGCCACAACCCACCACAAATGGCAATCTAGTAACGGCCAAGACAAAGGCGTAATTTTCCATGTATGTGGTACTTGCAAGACATTCTTGTGGCTGGAAAAGACCAAGGCATGCTGAGCTGTATCTGAAACAGCAGCACCAATCCACCTCCAACTTTGCTTGGGTTTGCATTTCATGGGCTGACCTCTTTTGAAAGTCCCAAGAGGGATGGAGAGCAGTCAAACTGGCTGATTCACAGAAATCAAGGTGTGACCTCATGTTATGGGTGCAACTGGGTAGCAACCTTCCCCTTACACTTCCCCTTCCAAAACCATCTCTTCTGTTGCCAAGAACTTTGCCAGCACTGAACTGCTCAGGTTGACATTTTCCACACCAGGTGTTTGCCTCAGGCTGACTTCTCCTTTTTAAAGCCTCAACAGAAAAAGGTCAGTGATTTCTGAGAACAAGATTAAGTAAGTTGTTTTGTCCGTGTTCGAGGAATTGTTGAAGTTGTTTTGCTCAGAACACAGAGTAGTCCTTGGTGCCTCCACAAGAGACTGAGTTTGGTGGGAGAGTCACCCTAGTGCCTCTTGCTTGCGGGGAACTGCCTGCATCTCTCAAAGTCTGTGTATGAGTGTGCCTTTGTGGAATTCACCGGTTTGAGTGCAGGCCGTGATCTTTCTAGCCTCCCATGGCTCTACTTCTGAAACTTCAGTTACTGCTAAGAACGATCCTTTCCCTTACAGGTCCCAATCACGTCACCCAAACACCAGAAGAGCACAACTCTTCTGGGACTGCAGGATTTCACAGGCAGATGCTGCTTGGGCTACAGCATGAAGTGATGAAATGCAAAGTAGGGGGACTACATCTCCTTCTAAATGCTCCCTTGCAGGTCACCAGTCATACCAGTCAGCAGGATTGATGCCAGTAATTTAGGACAAATAGTACAAGGGTAGAGGAAAGAATCAGCAGATATTTTGCACAGATGAGGCAACCTCAGGACACTGCTGAGACTAGAGAAAAAAGGGCAGAACAAGTGGGACATGACCATCCTCTGGAGCTACAGCACGATGTGGGACGTGGATCCCATCACAGCAGGTCCCACTGTGTGTTTTATATTCCCTCATCAAGCCAGCCCTGTGGTGGGATCCAGATGATAGCTGAATGAGCACCAGCAGCAGCCTGAATGCACCAGTACTGCAAACCCTTTGGCTGTGAAGGTGATTGAGCTACTGCGGCTTCACTGATGAAACCACAATCCCTCTCAAGTCACTCTGTAAGCAAGCACTGCAGCTCTAAGAGCCAAAACACATGGGTGGCTCATGCCTCATCTCTGACCTACCACTGTTTTGTCTGTTGTTTTTTCGTCTTTTTCTTTATTTTTTCTTGAAAGAGCAGCATAGCCCTGTGCTCTTAGCAGTATGGACTCAACGGTTGCTGCCACATCTCTAGAAAGAGCACGAGGACCACCTGAGGTGATGGCTTCATTTGCTCATTTTTGTCTGCAGTAAGAGAGACCTAACAATAGCCTACTTTACAGTGGTTTGATGGCAGTTTAAGTAATTAACCAGCAAATGATCTGATGGACTGAGATAGATGATACAGCAGACAGCAAAATACAATTACAAATGCTCTGTGCCACAGAGACAAAAAACACGAAGGAATGCCAAACCAACCAGAGGTCAGCACCGCTGGTCCCAGGTCTCTTCTTTCCCAGTAACAGGATAGCATACCCCTACAGTACTCCTAGAAGTGCCAGGATTCATAAGGGAAGTTGGGTCTTGCCAGTGCAAGGCACTGCCTCCAAGCTGATCACCCAAGCAGCACCTATCTCCCAACAGAAATTAATTTTATATGGCAACTGGAGCTGCAGATCAGTGGATTTATACCCTGGAGCTCGAGAACGTGGGATGGGGAACATCCAAAGCAAAAATACAGGTGGTAGTTAAATGACAAGGCAGTGGCTCACACAGAAGTAAATGGTACCTGCACAGCAGCCATTCCTTCCTGAGCAGTGAAGGTGATTGTGCCAGACCTTGGGAAACGTCCCAGAAACCTGAAAGTTTATAGCAGTGGCAGAAGCCAAGATCTCTCCACAGACAACTGATCTCTAATTACCAAAGCCAGCTCAGTTGGCTTGAGGGCAGGTTATTTCCATGGGGTTTTTTTTGATTTTTTTTTATGCTTGTTCATTTACTGATTACACTTTCTGTGTCTGTTTCCCCATATAACAGCAAGAAGCCAGACATCAGGAACTTTTGCTAGGCCTCCCTAATCAAAGGGAGTATCTGTGGCACTATTTGCAAGCCCAACCCTAACAATTCTTTCAACCACTGGGGTTCCCACGTACCACCCCTCCTTAAATCAGAGGTGTCCCCACTGATGATGTGAGGTTGGCTTCCCAGCCTCCCAGCAGTTACACAAGACTGGTGTTCTTCTATTTACCTTTTGTATCCACCCTTGCAGGCCTCTTTCCTTGAAAAAAATTACCAAAACTACTTTGGTTCTTCTCCCAGGGTAGAGTTTTCCCTCCAGCCTGACATTCACGGATGCTGGAAAGTGCGTGGGGAACATAGAAGGGAAACTAAAGCCTTCAGCCTCACTAGAAACCCAGCCCACAGCACCGGCCTGACGCTGCCTGAAAATATCCTCTCTGATCTGGGGTGCTCAGCTCCTCAGAGAAAGGGCTGTGGCCATGCTCTCCCTTTGCTAGCAGCGACACAGAAATGGCTGAGTTAATGTTTCTCTACAAATGCCCTTGTTTGTGGAACTGTATAGACACCACAGAGACATCTGTGGCAGGCTGAAACTTGGTGGATTACATGCTTTATGTCAAAATCAAATCAAAGACAGGGGGAGCACGCTGAGTTTGGACCTATTTTAAGTTAAACAAGCACAAAGTATTTGGCATGTTTCCCTTGCTTAATGTAGTATAAACAATTTTGGTATTCGACAGTGAAAATTTCCCACTTAATGAATGTGGAAAGAAGGTCACACTATTTTTGCAGTTTCAATTAAGCACAGGACAGCCCCAGCTTCTGCTGCACCATTAGCAAAGTCCATGTGCAGAGTTAAGCAGCTATTTTACAGCCAGGGCTGCACTGGAGAGGCGACAGGAGATACTCCATTGAGACAGTAGGTTCTCCTGCAGCACCCAGTGAAGACAAGTGGATTTTTGCCATTACTTTCTGAGGTGAAAAAAAATGAACTCCAATAGACATAAAACTAAAGCAGACTAAGGATTTCAGAAGGCAGCCTCTGGCAAATCCAGCTACAGCAGTTTACGACAGCGTGCACAGCTGTCTGCCAGCCTTGGCTGTCCACCTTGTCGGCCAGCCAGAATTTATTGCTCCTCTAATAAAGTCAGCAGAAAGAAATACATGCTTGTGCTTCAGCCACTACAGTTCACAGCCCAGTGTATTATACTGAACTGCTGACGATTATTGGTTTTCAGTGAGATGGCAGACTCACAGCTGTATATCCAAGAAGGGATATACAGACAGAGCAGACAAGAACAGAACAAAATGTCTCCCTAGCTGCGAATGGCTTAGAAGAGATTTGAAAGAAAATGGACAAATGAAGGGCCTAAACAACTTATGAAAGATGTTTATTCTACAGAAATGACAGCAGTGCCTCTCTTCTGCATCCTTTGCTGTTGGCAAGACTGGTATGGCTATCTACTGCTCACTCCAGGGGGAAATCATAGAAACACAAGGTTGGAAAGGACCTACAAGATCATCTAGTCCAACCATCCTCCTATCACCAATACTACCCACTGAGCTACTAGATCTTGTAGCACCTCGTCCAGCTGCTTCTTTAACACCACCAGGGACAGTGACTCCACCTTCTCTCTGGGCAGGCCATTCCAGTGCCTGACTGGTCTTTGAGAGATAAAGTTTTTCCTGACATCTAATGCAAATCTCCCCTGGTGCAACTTGTGGCCATTCCCCTGAGTCCTATCATTAGTTATCTGGGAGAAGAGGCTGATCCCCTTCTCTTCACAACCCCCCTTCAGGAANATCCCCTCCTCTTCACAACCCCCCTTCAGGAAGTTATAGAGTGCAATGAAGTCTCCCCTGAGCCTCCTCCAGACTAAACAATCCCAGCTCCCTCAGCCATTCCTCATAAGACTTGTGCTCCAAACCCCTCACCACTTCTGTTGCCCTTCTATGGACATGTTCTCAATGTCTTTCTTGCAGTGAGGGGCCCAAATCTGAACACAGTACTCGAGGTGCAGCCTCACCAGAGCTGAATACAGGGGGTTGATCACTTCCCTGCTCCTGCTGTCTATACTATTCCTGATGCAGGCCAGGATGCCATTGGCCTTCTTGGCCACCTGGGCACACTGTTCAGTTCATGTTCAGCCAAGCATCGACCAACATTCCCAGGTCCTTTTCCTCTTTACAGTCTTCTAGCCACTCTGCCCCAAGCCCATAGCATTGCATGGGTTATTGTGGCCAAAGTGCAGGACCTGGCAACTTGACCTGTTGAACCTCACCCCATTGGCCTCAGCCCAGCAATCCAGCCTATCCAGATCCCACTGAAGGTTCTTCCTACCCTCAGGCAGACGACACTACCTCCCAACTTGGTGTCATCTGCAAACTTACTGATGAAGGGACCTGTAGGTGCAGAAGATGAAGGTTTGCAGGAGTTATCACTACTGCTCATGCCCTGACTAGCCCAGAGCCCACTGTAAACATAAGAGCATCATCCAGTGCCTCCAGCTAGAACCAGGTATAACAAAGCTGAGAGCCCTCCTAACCTTAAGGCCTGCACTTCTGACACTGTCCTCCCCTCTCCAGGGCTCAGCTCCAGGAATGACATTGCCCGAATGCATAAGCAGTCTATTTTTATAATTCCTAATGTAAACACGCCTTCTTCTCTCATGCAGAGGAGACATTCTAGTAGTAAAATGGTGTGTGCTGAAAGAAATTAACATAGGAAACTCAGAAGGGACAATAATTTTGTTTTGTTTTCACCAAAGGTTTAAGAAAAGCCAGGAAATTCACACACCCAAAGCATTTACTCAAATGTGTCCCTATAGCTGGCTTTGACTCAAGCATGCCAAGAAATCAATGGTAGCCTTTTGAATACTGAGAACAAATTGCCTAAGTACCTATCATTGTGTACCTGTAGAGATTATTCTCATGAGCTGAATGTCATGCTTGCCTTGCCAAACAAAGCTACACTACATGCTTGTTGAGAGTAGGCCCTTTAAGAGGGAGTTACTGAAAGGGCACATATGCAAATACGTGGAAGTAAGCGAAACGAAGTATAGTGAAGGCGAAACAAAGTGTGGGAAACAGCAAATGACACAAATGTTGTAGCCAATCATGGGGCATCTTTAAGCCTGTGGAAAGTGCGTGGAAAGCTCGTGGACAATATCCCTCTCCCTATCCGAAATGTAGTGCTTAGCGAATGAGGACCTGTAACTGTAGAACGATGGGGGGGTGGGCTTCCCGACTATGGGTGCTTCCTGAATGTGCACTTCCTGGGGGGTGCTTCCCGGCTGTGTGTGCTTCCTGAGAGAGGTGCTCCCGGGGGCTTCCGGATTGATGGCTTCCTGATTGATGGCGTCGGGCTCGACTGCTCCTGGCCGCGGCACATGCTACATGTACAAAGGTAGTAGGAAATAAACATAACAGGATCTGCTTCACCCCACATGATTTTAGAAATAGCCTGTGATATTATAACAGCTTACTGAGCCACAATAAATAGATACAGGGTGCTGCAGGCCACCTTCAAGTTTTGCAACTATTGAGAATCTAGTATCATGCACGGACAGGTTCAGTAACACGACATCGAACTTCTGTTTTTGAGTAAAACCTCTGGGTTTGTTTTTCAAAGAAAACAAACCTTACTTTTCAGCTCCCAATGATCTAGGTTAGCTCAGTTTGAAATAACTTAACAACTATCAAAAAAATCCCAAATCCCCACCAGCCAAAAAAGCCCCAAAAGCTCCCTATTGCAGGTCTAAGAGTCCTTCTAGGATAAAACTTATGAAGCTTGCCCCACTCTTTCCCTGCCAAGTGCTCAGATCCCATGAGGGTGTAGAGATTTCAGGTCAGATGCACACATAAGATACCAGCTCTAGAAAGTTATCTTCACTGAGCTGAAGGAATGGTATGTGAATGCTCCTTTAGCCCATGGCAAAGGCAAGGTAAGGTAAATAATCTTAGCCTGCAATGAAAGATTCACTGGAATCACATCATCTAACATTTTTAACACAGCCTGTGCAAATCCAGCTGCTGGCTGTACGTTCCTCCTTGCCTTCTAAGTGCTCTAGCACCTACAAGACCTGAGTCATTTCAGCATGACAACTCAGAAGAAAACAGCCCTGACCAAAGAGAGGCTAAGTTTGCTAAAGTGAACACAAATGTCTACCAGATCTGTGCTGATCTGTTAGAGCTTTTCGCTCATGGGGACTTGACACCAATTCTCACGTGATCACCCTATGAGCCACAAATCCCTCACCTATGCAAATATTACTTGCTCTGGTGCTTGGTACTCTTGATGCTGTGAAATCTGAAATCTCTTCATAAACACAGCCTAGTCCCAGCAGTGATCATTTACACAAGAAGCCTTTAATGTTGCAGGCCGCAACATCAAGTCCAAGGTATGGATGAAAATCAAGTATCTGGACGGGACACTGCTTGCTTCTCCCCTCTAGGGATGAATGCTTGCTCTACAGCAAAGCGTTCATAACTGGTTGTGAAGCAGCTCCTGATGCGTTGCAGCTTACTGCTTCATTCACCATAGTAAAGCTGGCCCAAGTTCAGTCATCAATGCACACTGTGCCATAAGTTCTGTGACCTGTCCAGTCATCCCTGCTGCACGATGACAATTTCAGCCAAAGGGTGGAGATTTCCATGATTGCAAAGCACTTCAGCTGTCCAAGTTTAATCTTCCAAGTCCTTTGTTATATAGCAAAACACAATTGACTTTTATGAGCCTCGTTATTCTCCCAAACACCAAGATGTCCCTGCAATAGGGACCCCTGTTCCTTCAGTTACATGAATGTCTCATTTGTTCCCCTTCTCATGACATCAAATGCACTAAGCAAAAATCCATGAGACACATGCTTTACTTCTGCATGCCTCATGCACGGGCTTCACTGTGTTCTCTCCTCTTGCTGTGTCTTCATCTGAGCCAAGACATTAGTAATTTCCTCCCGTCCCTCTTCCCTATCGGAAACCATACAACTGCAGAGAGATCAGACTACAGTAACACTGGGACAGCAGCCAGCAGTACACAGTGTGCCTGGCTTTTAGCAGCTAAATCCTATCGAAAATAACGATGTAAATACAGGTACTCCTCCCCAAGACACCCTGATGTTTTTAACAACCTCTTAGGAACACATAATGCTGCTGGATAGGACAGAGGCCGAAAGGAACAGATTTGGGACTTCTGGTACTTACTGTGTGAACACCTGCTGGCTAAATGTATAGCTCTAGGTAGAAAGTAGGGATAGCCTCATGCATGTTCTTAGGGCAGGCACAAACTGCACTGAATTATCACCTTAATGCAGTCATGAGGTGGAAAGCTCTCCTTAAGGAATCTCATGCACCAGGGGTCCTACCAAAGCATCCACCTTGAAGTACTTGGACCCAGATTCTTATCACAATTTATGAGATGAAGTCCTTTGTTCTCTGTAAACCTCAGATATATTATCCATCTTCAGTGTCCTGGGTGTCAACAGCATTCCCAGTACCACATGGGAAGTCTGTGGGAAGCAAAATTGTGCCTTACAAGTCCTGCCAAGTAAGCACATCTCCACCCCTCCACCAGGGTGGAGGTGGTCTATGACACAATACCCTGCCCACACACTGCATGAGCATAAGCATGGACACAAAGCCCCCCTCATGCAAAACTAAGCTGATGGATGTAGAAGCATCCGCCCTTCAGTTGTGGTTCCCTGTGTCCTTGAGTACATCATCTAATGCTCTCTGCAGTTTGTGTCTGCAATAAACGAGTGCTTGAAAACTCCCTCATCACATACCCGGACAGAGAACCTCTCAGAGAGGTGGAAATTGCCCTCCCCCTGCTTCTGTACACTGCTGGAGGCTGTGAAGAAGAGGCCTTGCCGAGGGCTCTGGCAGCGTCTCGCTCTGCAGAGCACAGGGAATTGCAGCAGAGACAGGTGTGCCAACTCAGGGCTGTGTCCAGCAGAAGCTGTGGCACAGCTCCATGCCATGCCTTCCCTGATGGACTCTGGTACCTGCCAGCCAGGCCCTGTTCTTGGAGATGCCAAAGCTGCCAAATCCTTCCCAAGCCCATTCCCCAGAGCCCACAACGGCTCACCCCCAGCAGGGTAGGCACTAGAAAGAAAAGCCCAACTGGCCATGCTCCTCCATCCTGGTGACCCACAGCGATTCCTGCAGGTTTTGTACAGGAGGAACAACGGGAACAGACCACAGCTTCTCTGAGAAAGCATTAAAACTCTCCTGCATCCAAAAAACAATGAGCAGCCAGCAAAGGGGCTTCTCTCGCAGGGGCTGCGGTCAATGGCAGGGGACAGGATGGATCAGAGAGGGAGACACAACCTTTCCCCTCCCTACACTCTGCTTTCCTGCATTTTCTCTCACATCTGTGCAAAGGCATAAAATGCAAAGCAATGTTCCCCTTCCTCCTCCTCAACCAGAGTTTTTTGGGGGGGCAGAATTCAGTCTGCAGAATTCACAGGGGCAGAGGAGGAAGCTCAAAGAGAAAGCAGTTTGAGAGGCACTCACCTTTCTCCAGGGCAGCTAACAGGCAGAGCAGCTTACAACCACTGCGAAACCACTCCTTTAGACGCGTGTTGCAAAGAAGTTTGGCTACAAGTTTAAAAATCACAGCCCCAAGGAACACAGGACTTTGTTGCCTCTTGCCAGACTTTTATTAAAAAATGGGTTTTCAGCTCACAACAGAACACAGGGTGAAAACCGCCTCAGGAGAGGGAACCACCTCCTCTCACCTCTCATCACTGACTAAAAAAAAATTACTTTTGACCAGCTTGCTCATAGAAAAAGTGCATGAGCTTGCTTTATTTGAATGCCTCTGCTACCTGATTAAGGCTGCCTTGCTCAAAGATGCTTTAAAGCACAAACCTCCAGCCTAGCCCACTTAGTCTTCCCGAGGTGTGAACTGAAAGGGACCTGAGAACAAGAAATGCGGAGTGCTTTCTACTTCCTCTGAGAGGAGGAAAAGCCCCCAGACATATTTAAAGACAACGTTGGCAATAGAGAAACCAAAAAAAAATGGGTATTTGAATAACCCCTGAATCCTTATTACACAGTTTTAGTACAGAAGCTTCCCAAGGCCCAAGTTAAGATCCATCCCAGTCTGTGACAAACCGTACGGACATCTCAGAACAGAGTCCCTGCCCTTGGCACAGTAAGCCAGCGGGATTTACTCTTGGAAGAATTTCCTGTATTGTTACTTGCTTAGAAAAGGATCGTTTGAGATGGGTGGAGTGAACAGCAAGAGATCTGGCTCTGTATCAAGTGTGGGTCAGACTCATGAGTGATGGCTTGAAGTTTCTGTTGTTTAGCAGAGGGGCAGCCTGCATGTTCTTTGTGACCCCCTCAGTCCTGGGATGCATGGATGGATGGATGGATGGATGGATGGGTGTAAATCAAACTGAGTCACATAAAAAGAGAGCTCTCCCTCCTGTCAAAGCCTAGCTCAGCCACCAGTCTCTGCCGTGAGAGAAGTAACAGAAATCAGAGCAGTAACAGTGTATGTTGGTGTTCCCATGGGACTTCACTGTGCACGGAGCCATGCTCACCGCTGTCAGCAGTGCAGCCTTTAACAGCCCTCGGGCCCCAGTTCTGCAAACCGTCACTGCTTGGTCTAGACACTTTAAGTGTGGGCATGCAAGACACCGTGCATTCCCTCACTTCTGCATTAGCAGACTGTTATCTGCTTTCCTCACCCTGGGAGCCTGTGCACTCAAACTGGCCCACAAGCCCATCAGCTAACTGGTCTGGTGCAAAGGGCCCCACAACAGCATGGACATCATGGTCAGGGCACTGGCTGGGGACTCTATGAGCTCTAGCAGGGCTCAGCTGAAGCTGCCTGCCTGAGGACAGGCTCCAGCTGGCCAAAGCTCTGCAATACAGCCCTTTGCCTACCACAGGGCATGAGCAGCACCCACCCCCCAGTCCAACCAAATCTCACCTGTGGCGTCAAAAGGGTCAAGAAGCCTCTAATATTGAGCTTTAGCTGAAGTATGTATTATAAGAAACTCAAAATCAAGGCTTTAGCTTGTAACAACAGCAGCACAATTGCGTTCTGGAGGAAGACTCCTGTTACAAAAACCTTACCAGCTATGCTTCCGCATGGTGCATGCATTGATGTGTATGAACGCCCCAACACTCAATTAGGGCTCATACTGGTTTTGTCATTCTTCTTTTTACATCTTATATTGCCCAAGGCTGTATGGATTCCCAGCAACAGCACATGGAAACACCATGTCATCACATGGCAAGGGAGCACTACCGATGCTGGGAAAGGGGACGCAACGCATGGAGCCCCGGTACTGAGCATGGGATTTGGAAATGTACCTTACCAGGGAACATACCTTACCAGGGGATGGCTTGAGATGCTCAGACTGTTCAGTTTGCCAAAAACAAGACTGGGAACAGTCCTTGTCGCAGACCACAGTTACAATGAATCATAGAATCATTTAAGTTGGAAGAGACCCTTGGGATCATCAAGTCCAACAACAATGGTGGGGAACAGACATGCAGTACTAAAGGCCTAGTCTTGATTAGCAGGTTACATGCAAGATTCAGCACCCGGAGATCAAAACGAGACAAATGTAAGCCTGAAATGAGGTGTAACAGCATGTGGGTAATTAACCACTGCAGCAACATACCAAACGCAGTGGTATTTTCCATTTGTGGTAATTACTTAATCAAGACTAGATGTTTAAGACACACTTTAGAGTCCAGAGCAAATGGAATTAATAAAAAAAGCTGGATATATGGGTTGTGTTATACAAGAGGGCAGAATTAAAGCACAACAGCTCCTTCTGGCCTCACCATCTATTCACCTATGGGGAAAATTGCCCCTTTTAGTGTCACTGGAGTTGATAGGCAGCCATACTTTTAGTGACAAGACATGCCAATGTTTACATGAAATAGTTATAATAATACATTGTGTTTCACCCACACTCTAATCGGAAATTCTCCAAGCACTTTACTGTCACTATGTCAGTAAGCCTGACAACTCAATGGCTGATAAATCGGCCTTATCATCCCCCTTTCATCCAGTCTGAACTTTTTCAAAGTAGCTAATCATTTGCTTGCCTTTTTACACAGGAAACAGTACACTCAGGCTACCTGTCATCTTGGGCACCTACTTTTAGGGCTGCTGGTGAGAACGCATTCCCCCAGGCACCTTGCAGAAGAGCTCAGGGTGGGAAGTGGCTTAGCACAAAGAACTGCCCAGTATCTGCCAACTCTAGATGCTTAATTCCAGTACAGCACTTCCAAACTCCATATAACCTTCCTAGAAAAAAATCTGGTAACAATGTACCTTTTAAGACCAGAAGTCAACAGTTAAAGTGTCGGTGAGGTGGGAAAATCAAGAGAAAACTTTGCAGTTGTTTTAACAAACATCTTCACATACAACAGACAGACAAAAAACCAGAGTAATTTCCATTAGTTACCATGACAACCAATGGAAATTGCTAACCCATCTTCTCTCCCTTGTCAACCTTTGACAAACCTGTCAGGGAAAGCAAGTGATTATGCCCCATGTAAGATTCCCTACTTAACTGGAACATATAGCTCACAGGGAAATCTACACTGCTGTAATGTCAAGTGCTCCCCTTACAGCACATCTCCAGTTTGCCTCCTCCAAGATACAAATAGCTGGAGAGGTGCTTGTTGATCCCCACAGAGCAAACACACTCCAGAAATGTGATCCCCATCATGAGACACCCCAGCTCTCCCACCTTATGCCCTTCTCTCTCTCTCTCTGGCTCCATAAAAATATTCAACCATGTCTTCCTTTCCATCTGTGAGCCATTGGCTCACATCTTAAATGTGGCTTGTACAAGCTCTTTTTGCACATCATTACTGCCTGGCAAGAAACTGCTGTATCACACAGCAATTTTGCTCCACATTATATCTCCGTTTTCCTTACTATTGTTATCATTGCTGCTAAGGATAATGACCCTCTGCAATGCCTGCCTTCTACATAAGAGCTTTTAAACTGAACAGGAATACATTCAGCTTCATAAACCCTTCTGAAAGCCATAGCACAATCATTATCCTTATTTTACAGAAGTGAACACCATGGCTCAGAGGAATTAGACGTCTTGCCCATAGCCTACATAGAAACCATAGCATGACGCTAAGAGTGACAACAAGTAGGTCTGGAGAGAAGAGTTTGTTTGCATTTTCTTGATGCCTACAGGCTTTGAGGCTGTTTGAACCACATATGCTCAGAATCCCCTTTAGTCCCTCCAGCCTGCCAAAACTTCACAGCAAGTAAATAAAACCTCAAACCCTCCCCCTTCAAACCTAACAGTTGTCGCTGTTTAATGCTGGTTTACTATTGACCTTGCATTTGCAGCCAGGACGGCCTAACTCACCCCAGCATCTGGATGTGTGCTGCTGCACTGCAGACGAGCTTGGCAGTGATTTGTGAGGAGGCATTAACACCCAGCTGTTCTCCTGTCTCTTTCAGTTTTCACCTGAGCAAAGTTAGGAGTGGCCCAGGCACCGCACTGACACCGTGAGGTTTCAGGCTACTCAGAGACCACAACGAGATTCAACACTCAGGCAGTAGGATCTGAAATCCTCAAATAATCCACAGTGATTGCAAGCTTTCCTGCCTTCTCCTCCACTCCCCCAACCCAGGTCTGGGTTGCAGGATTTACCAGAAGATTGCTTTGTATATTGAGAAAGGTGTCTGTGTGTGTGTGCATGCACACAGGGTGTAACAAACCAAGCTTGGCTCGGTTTCCTCCACAACACCCTCCTGGGGGACTGCCCACAGCTCTGAGTGCCAAAGAGGGGTGGACAAACCATAGAACACAAAACAGAGCAAGAGCAAGCTGTTCTACAAGCTGCTTCCCACAGATTCCTGTCTTGAGGCTGTTTGTGTTTGGTGGCTATGAAGGTGCGAACTACTATGAAAGGGGAATACTCATAAAACACTTCTCTGACCTGTAGTATGCTGGAGATGCTGGAGCTTTTCCCTCAGGTATGGCAGTAACTACTGTACCACAGTCTCTATTTTAACAAAATTTAGAGGAACACAGTATTATGTAGGAAATTAACATGTTTTGCTAAACATGGCTGAAACTGGATGTTGGGTTTCAAAGTTACTTGAGAAAGTTCAAAGGTACCAAACAGAGAATAAGATCACATAAAGCTCCATTTCTTTAAGCAGTCAAGGAAAAATGTTCTGCTTTGACAGGAGGAAGGGAGCTACAAGGATATTAAAAGAGGTGGGCTAAGCATGGAACTGAGGGGCATCGTAAACCGGCTACGTGTACAAGGTAGAGCCAACTGCACAGAGGAGGCACTGATTATCATTGAACACAAGGGTGTAATTAGGACCGTTGGGACGGAATAAAAAGATTAATGGTCTACTAGCTCGTACAAGAGGATGATGAAGATAAACTTCCCAAGTTTGAGATAGTCCAGAGCACGGTATCATTTGTCACAGCACAGGAAGGGAGCATCACTTATCAGGGATGTGCAAAACTGGATTTGACAAGACACTAATGGCTACGGTTTGACCAAGCAGCTACTAACCCCAGGGCACGCAGAGATGCCTTGTAGAAAAAACAGTCTATTTTTCTAAAGAAGGATGCTTTGGATGATCTGGAAAAGCATTAACACATTTGCCACTAGCCCTGCTGAAAAGCTTGACAAAACACGTGGGAATCACCCTTCAAGTGTGGGCGAGTCTCCCCACGTTATCCTCTCAGGTGAACAAAGGCCTGAGGATATGCCTCTCACCCCTCCTGGAAGTGCTCCTTTAAGCCAGGTATGGCTGGTCACACTGCCCTATCTGTAGCTCAGTAGCCAAGGCAAGCAAGCAGACACTGCGAACAGCCACCGATGCGTGCCACCGGCCACTGCAACCGCAACCCTGCAGCAGGTCAAATATGGGAATGCTCTTTGCCAGGGAGAGTATAAGCCACCTGCCCAGCCCTGGTCTTGGGAAGGGCAATGTGCTGCTTGCTGAGCAAAGCTCAGTGCATGAGCAAGCCCAGGTGCTGAGGCTTGCTCTTTAACTGTAGACTGGGCATAAATCATGCGGTTAAAATAAAAAATAAAAGAAATAGTTAAAAAAGTACTCCCTCTTTACCCTTACACATCATCCTCTACTGATGGGTTAAAAACCCTAGTCCTGGGGACATGAGAACTGTTGCTCCCTGAGAAACGGAGCCTCTATTGCAACCTGACTTCTCCGTTGTTCATCCACGGGACAACTGGAGAAGGGGAGGGCCGCCTGAAGAGGATCAGAGTGATACTACTTATGTGGCATTCATCATCTTGGGGCAGGAATATCCCAGAGCTTGCATCACGCGGAGCCAACACGCTGTCCTCAGACAGGAATACCGCAGCTTTCCTGCCAAGTTGAAGGCGATGCCTTTGACGCGAACGCTTGGTCCCCTGCCACCTTAATCTTCTGGAGCCCCGGGTTTGAATGCACGAGCTGCAGACCAGAGCTGGGTCACAACCTTTGCAGTTATCCCTGAGGAATTTTACTCACCCAGACAACAAAACGACCCAGACATAGCAAAAGCTCCCTGAGGAAATCACTTCCTCCTACATATAGGAAACGAGACAACTATTCCAATCCCTCATACTTAACCTTCCTCAAACATAAACATGAAAAAGTGGCCAAAACACAGGAGGGAAAGAAAGTCCCAGAGCTGCAAGGAGTACACATGCAAAGAGTTACGTCATGCAGAAGTAAAGCTCTGGGCTTCGGGCTACAATTACCAGCACTTAAATGGCAGGGGCCACTCTAGCACAGAAGGGGTGAGCTCCCCCCAGGAACCATCCTCCAGATGGATTCTTTGGTAGGAAAATGGCAACAGGCTCCGCCACCAAAACTATCCCCAGACAGAGCGGCACTAAAAGCCAACCTGGCATCTCGCCAGCACCTGCTGAACACTCCTCTGCCCATCCCAGCCGATGGACAGAAACTCTCTGTTCTACTCCTCTAACGCTCAAGTCCCCAAATCCTCCTGACAAGGAAAGAGGGGCCAAGGGCAGCATTTTTGATGGCCAGGAGGCACAGCCAGCCCATGGACTCCTGCGTTAGGACAAGGTTCACCAGTACATCTCCCCATCAGAGGTAGGTAGCTTTGCCAGCCCATCCCTGTCACCTCACTCTTTTCTTCCCTATTAGATAAGATTTTAATCCCCTCTTCTCCCTTGACTTGGAAGGCTTTAGAAGACTGTTCAGGGTTGAATCTTTCTGCTGCCACAGCTACCTCCTCAGCAAGTCTGTCCACTATCTCCCTAGGCCTCCTCACAGATAAAGAAACAAAGACGTTGCTTCTGGCTATAAATAATCTTTGAAGCTATCACTGTTTCTTGAAAACTTTTGTGATGGGGAAAAGCTGACTGAGCACGGAAAGCTCCACCAGCATCCATATTCCCAAAGCCTCTTGATCGGTCTGTATCAGGATCAAGCTAGTAGTAAGGATGGGATCAAGAGGAACATGTACTGGCTAGAGAAAAGAAGCAGTGGGTGACAAGTAGCTGTCCAAGCAGTCCTTCTGTACTTCCAGGCCCAGTGCTATCCTGGTATGGAGCATAAAGTGTGCAAATCCTCTCTTCCTCCTACTGAAACCCAGCTGCTCTGACTTGGTGTTTTCATCCATTTCTTTCTCTATTGTTCCCTCAAGCTGGTTTGTTGCTTTAGCATTGCAAGGCCCTCTACAGAGATATGGAAAAAAAGGAAAAGAAAAATAAATATTCACATGCCTACAGCTTTCGTGCTATGTAACAAACCTGCAGAATGAAAGGAGGGAAGGATAGAGGAGAAGAAACAAGAAAAGCTGGTTGCTATGAGGTCCATGACATAGTGTTACAGTACTTAAAAGAAAGTGGTTAGAGGTCCTCCTCTGGGATAGCAGCTGACAGAACGGTCAAGGGAAATGCTGTACAACCAGCTATCCTGCAACGCCCGTACAGAGATGAATGAGGTGGGTTCTAACAAGTCTTTTCTCTCAACATCCTCATTTTCCTGATGAATTGGCTATTTTCCTCAGAAGCACAGGAGACATTTTCCCAGTGACACAAAAACCAGATTCCAGTCTTCAAGCAGTTTCTTCAGCCAAAAGATCTGCTTAGCTGTCAAACAGTGGAAATGTGGGATCCGCCTAAAGCTGAGCTAATGAGATACAAAATCCCTCCCTGATCATCTACCCCAAATCCCTTGTTCTTTCCAAATGTATTGGTCCAAGAGGAGCCTCCAAACTGTTTCCAAGCTATGGACCCTTCGATGTGCTCCAAACCAGGCTCAGATGTCTCAAGAAATCCCACATATGCAGAGTGGAGCATAAGCTTACTTTTAGTAGGATCATAGAATGGTTTGGGTTGGAAGGGCCTTAAACATGATCTTGTTCCAAGCCCCCTGCCATGGGAGCTAGACCAGGTTGCTCAAAGTCCCATCCAGCCTGGCCTCAAACACTTCTTTTCTTCATCATCTCTCACAAGCAGACTAACTCTAATCCACAGGCCCAGTGTCAAAACCAAGAGGTATAGTGTGCTAAGTGAGACAGAACAGGGAGAAAGATTTTACAGAAACTTATATGAACTACACTTCTGGGTTCCCGGTTTACGCAGAAAAAGAGGGACATAGTCATTGATTACTGCTGGCTGGTGTTTTCAGCCCAGACCAGAAGTGGAGCACAGTTGAAGAGAAAGTAGCGTGAAAATGCCACGCAGTCGTTGCTCACGCTGCAGTTATCTGTGCTTCAATATAGCACTGAAGTCTCCAAGCCTGCTGATCTGCCATTTGACAATTTACAGCTGCCATGCCTAGGAATTGCAATCAGAGCCCCATAGTGCACAAAGAAACCAGCCCCTATTCTCATCAGCTCACATCTAACTTAGTACAGCAGCTGCGGGCAGAAACCTACAACCTCTGAGAAAGTTGAGAGGTACGTATTCCCATGTCTGCCACCCAGGCGCATGTCTGGAAGGAAGTACACTTCACAGGCTGCTTTTTTCCTGCGCTAAACTCAGCGACAATGCTGCGAGAGAGAAATCTCTCAGAAGAAATTCTGGTTATTCACACATGAGCTTAGATACCGTGGTACGGCAGAATCCGAACCCCCGCAAAGACAGACGCAACCCAGCTAAATAAGGCGTTTCTGGGAACCAATCTCAGCTGGCTCACAGGAGATGTGGCAAAAAACACAGCCTGGAGTCTCATTAGCCCAGAAAGAGACATCTGGCCAAGATCCGCGACAAAACTCTCTGCTGTACAAAGAGAAACATTCCCCATCTCGTGTAACACCGCACAAGAAAGATCAAAGGTGCCCTGGTGCCTCCTGATGGGTAAGCAGCTGTACCAATAACAGCAGCTGGAAGATCCAATGGGAGACTCTCAGTCAGTCCCTTCCTCCTGTGCTGGGAGCCGAGCTGCCTCCCAGGCGGCCCCCAGCAGCAGCCCCCTGTTAATTACCGGCAAGGAATTTGCACTCTGGCAGATAAAGTCATTCACTCAGCTATGGTGAATTTGCACAAAGCAGCTTGGACAAGACAGCAGCTCCATCCAAGCAGCAGCAGCAGGGTGCCACACACACCTATGTGCTGTGTGACAGCGCTTCTGCTTCAGAGCTTGCACCACGCAACGCTGCTGCTCGGAGGTTAAGATCCCTTCACCTTCAAATCAGCAGAGGAGGTTGTTTAAAACACTTGTAGACGGGGCATTTGGCCGACGACTTCAGCACAACGTGAAGTGACTGGTTTGTCACCCAGGCTCTGATCCACAGCAGAGCAGCTTCCCATCGGGGCAGCACACGCCTTAACAATCGAGCTTTGCACAGGTGAGCCTTTGCTGCACGCCCAAGGTAGAAATCACTTTTTTCCCCTGCCTCCCCATTTGAAATACATATATTGCCTCGAGGCTCAACTCCAGCAACGCCTGGTCTGGCACTCAAGGGCAGGATTTCAAGCAGGAAGATGCCTATCGCTCCAGAACCGGCTCAGAGGAGAAAAATGGACGCAATTATTCCTTCCACTGCAGACTGAAGATGTGTCTGCTAGACTAGACCTGGGAAGCTGGTTTTATTACGTTAGCGGATTACAGGTGACTGCTGGGGTTTATTGCAGAAAGTCAGTGCATCTGAAAAACTGCCCAAGTTACCCACATGCTATCTACAAAGTCTCTATCACTAAATTATTTCAAAGGCAAAGGGGCCCTTCTTAAAATGATGGCTTCAGGGCCCAATACAGCTATGCAATCACATCAGGATCTCCATTTCCATTTATTCAATTTAATTTATTAACACAGCAGTTTTCAGTCCTCACCACTGCAAAAATGTGGGAAAAGCTTAACCAAAGCAAGCTGATGGTGCTGGCCAGGCTGTATGAACAGCCCAATGGGAGGAAGTACACCGGGCTTTATGAAGACCAGCTGAACTCCCAGCTCCATCTGAAGCAGGGCACATGAGCACTCTGGTGGCAAAAAGGGGCAGAGGACTTGGGAAGGGTGGAGGGTTGCCCTCCCTTATGTGCAAAAGCAGTCAAGTCAGATTAAGAGGAGGCTCCCAGGTGAGTCAAGCAAACAGAACTTAGCCAAAACCTTTGTCTCTTCTGCCCTCCATCCCTTTTCAGCTTTTCACATGGAAATACTACATTGAGTGAAAAGGAGATAGGGTGAGAAAAAATTAATCCCATTGTAACACCAAACGCAGACACTGCAAATGCTGTGCTATTTGAAAAGGTTATAAATCTGCCCCCAGATGCTTGTCATCATGGTGTTGCTTGAGAGTTATAGCCCTCTCAAATCCATCAGTAGATCTCCTTGCAAGGCAAGAGCCTCTAGTTCTCCTCTACCCTTTTTTAGCCAAAATGAGACAAGTCAGATTAAACTGTTCACATAACTCTTTCCAAAGGCTGGCTCATCTGGCTAGAAATGGGTTAAGGATAGTTCCAGAGAACGGCTTCAGATCCCATGGATTAATCTTTGCTTGCCAGCGAACTGACAAGGAGTAGAGGGCAGGTCAGGGCAGTGACCTCCCCTTGGCAAGGCTGGATTCAGAAAAGGACTTCTATCCACAGCCCTCACCAATATACTCATGCTGGCATAAGCCTCTCTGCTAACATCGAAAATCCACGGTGAAAGTAACTTTCTTGATGGTTCTGAATCAGGTTTAATCCAAACTGAAAAGAGAATAATAAAAAAAAACAAACAACAACCTCACTCTTATTTTGAAATAAGTATCCTGGTGGGACACATAACAATGCTGGTATAATTACAGTGGTACCACCAGTGTAAATGCTCCTGCAGGCCAGCCTTCAGACCTCACCATCACAGACAAACGGCAACTGGACTCCTCTCTGGTGTTAACTAGGCAACTTACTCCAGCAGGATATGAACAACTCATTAACTTTTAATACATTCATCAGACGGTTCCAGCCTCTCCCTTTTCCTCTATCACAATGGATGCTTCCCAAAACTCACTCCATCTGCTTTGGAAAGCCCCAGCTGAGAACACAGGCAATGTTACCTCTGTAGCATCCCTCTTAGTACTAAGAAACGGCTGCCACATTGAGGCTCTCACCCAGGAAGAAAGAGATAAAAAGGGCTGTGTGAAACTGGTGGCTGGCTTCCATCCGCGGAGTACAGTTCACCGTCTATTGCTCTTGTGACTATTACTGAACCGGGCCAAAAAAAGCTCCCAAGTTTTGGCACGTCTCAGATTTTCCAGTCTGCACAAAGTCATGCCAGGAACATTTACTGAAGCAATTTCTTTTTCTTTTTTTCTTTAAAGACTCTAATTACAGCCCTAACAATATTGTAGAAATTAGTGTTGTGCAAAATCCCCAGTACATTTCGGATACAGTTTTTTGCCGACAAAAGGATTAGAAGCTTAAGGATCAGTGTTAATATTCTGAACATACCGAAAGGCACAAAGTGCAAACTGCAACAGAAACAAGAGGAATAGAGAGGTTATCGCTTCCAAAATCTGGAAGAGGGAAAACGCCATACTAGCCTTACTAAATGCCAGTGATGCAGGAGAGGGGTAATAAGAAACATTTAGAAGAGGGTAACCATCAAAGCCATCTCTGAATAGCAAGCAGCTGACTCCCTCAAAGTCCACTCCTCAAAGCCAAGAAGGTCTAGATACCCTAGAGGGTGTGGTACTACCTGAGAATGAACTGATGTTCACCACTCAGTAGCTACCAGCAACAAAGGAATCAAATGGAACCCCAAAACAAAAAGCTTTCTGAGGTGTCAGTTTTCCCTGAAACCAGACCCAAACCTCAGTAATCACTCTCGAGTTCCGCTGAACTTAGACTGGAACCAAACCAAAGCGTTCACTGGTTTGACACCTAGACCACTACCCCTGAAAACAAAGAATTCATTTATCCACTCGAGCGTTAACGGGCCTTTAAAGCCAAGTTGTGAACACAATGGCTGTACGTTTTTCTTTCAGTCTGCAGATGGGGACACTGAGGCACGGAGACATGACAGTACTTACACTTGGGAAGTCATCCAGGTACTCCAAATTAGAGCACATTAGGCAAAACCCACGATTTAGCACTTTGACCGCATCGACGTAACATTACTGCCACCAGTGAAAGCAGAAATCAAGGGCCAAACACATCTTGACTATGTTTCTCCTGGTTTCTGACTCCAGGAGGCTTTGCTCACCCCACTGCCATCGCTATTTAGCTGTTATTATCGTTCGCCTTACAGACATACTGCTGTGCACTTACTTCTTACAGAGGTTTTGCCGTAGATTGACCACAACTGGTTCAGGTTTATTTAGGGTTCCTAAGAAAGCGAATAAAACCGTTCTGGCTTTTTCAGGGCAGCGTTGGAGAGGATGCATGGAAACGCTGACTACATAACTATGTCACGCCTTGGGAAGAAAGTGTATTGCAATGCTCTCGTGTACGGGCAGATGTGAAGCGCTGCCTCGCGCTACAGCCCGGTCCCGCTCCCCTCGCTTTCCACAACAGCCGCTATCGTGACTTAGAGCTATCGCTTGGCAGCGTCGGCTCACAGCCGCCCTGTCTCACCTCCCTCCGCTCCTCACATGCCCCAACATTTGCATTATTCGTCCCTTCAAGCCAGCGGCCAGAGGTTGTGGGGAGTTCACCAAAGAGCTCTGCGTACAGGGGACCGAGCCACAGAGACGGGCATCCCCCTAACACTCGCGCTCCCTCCTTTCCTCGCCATCACCCATGCAGCGTGGTCCACGGGTGGGAGGCAGAAAAAGAGGGAACCCTTTGTTGAAAAACTGACGTGTTTATGCAATCTTTTTTTCTGCCTTTTTTTTGGTGTGTGTGTGTGTGTGTATGTGTGTATGTGTGCAGAGCCAAACTGCGATGCTCTAGGGTGGGGCTCGCCATCTGGGAGAAATATGTAGGGAGAAAAAATGCAGGCAGGGAGGAAT